>JAMPIV010000844.1:0-419288 GCA_024509875.1 Oreohelix idahoensis | reverse complement strand
CTGTTTCTTCATGCGGTTTAATCATTTTCCCTTAATCCCTGACATTAAGTGGTGCTGTAAATTTCCTACATAATGCCAATTTTTTAATTTCGGGCCGGGGGCCATTACTCCTTATGAAATCTGCATTCATTTGTATCAGATAGAATTTGAGGAGAATATGGTGACTTAGACAATGTGAATGAAGACTGGGACTGCTGAGCAAAATGATAATGGACAAGTATTGTAATACTTAATTCATTAAATTTTAAAAAAAAGTCACTTTGCCATTGAAACTAAAAAATATCCAGTTGTTCTGTCATGTCTTTTGTGAGTGTTTTTATTTTTTTTAAATAAAAGATTATTTTGTTAATGAAAATAAAATTTTAAGTTTTGGACAGAAAATTATAAAATTATAAATTGCATAAATTGCATTTTTAAGTGTGTGGGGGGGGGGGGGGGAGTGGGGGGTGATGAGAGAAGTGTTGAGTGTGTTCCATGTGTGTGTGTGTGTGAAGGTGTGAGTGCGTGTGTGTGTGCGTGTGTGTGTGTGATTGTGTGTGTGTGTGTGTGTGTGTGTGTGGGGTTTTTTTTTTCTCTCTCTTAGACTACCTGTTTTTGGTTAATAAAATAGACATTCAGTTAGACACAGAAAAGGTAAGAAAATGAAGTTGTATTTTTATGTCTCCTCCATATCTTGTTTTATTGGTCAATTTTTGGGTTAGTAACTAAATGGGTCTAAACCCTGAGCCATTATAAAGTCCATTGGGACTTAAAGAGTTAAAGAATTTCAGTTTGGCACAGTAACAGCAAGAAACTAAATTCTATTTGCTAGATTCTTTTTGTTTTGTTTTATGCCGTTAATTTTCTTCTTATTTAATAATACAAAATAATTTCAGTTTAGCTCAGAAACTAAAAACAGAAAGTTGTGTTTTTAGGTAATTTTTTTCATTTCATTTTTTTTTTTGTTATATTTTTATTTTATATTTATTTCATTATTTATTTTATAGTGCATTTTAATTCGTTTTTGGGTCTTAAATGCATTTTTAATGTCATTTTTAAAGCGATTTTTAGATCATTAAAACCCTGTCCCTAATGATGATGGAATTGGTATGTTGTGCGACAATAAGTAACAGGTATACGTTGTCTATGAATGTTCCCTCTAATTTCTAATGGCATATGCGGGCAAAATATTTAAAGCTGTGTAATTTTTTTTTTTTTTTTGCCTTTCACTGACACATGGGTGTGCGCTCTAAATTAAAGTGCATGCGTTCTTCAATGGGTGACTGTTAAGTTTTATTTTTTAATATCTTTTTCTTTGTGTTTATTTGTGTGTGAATTGTATGATGATTTCGTAATTTGTGTACGCGCGCACTTGCTCACAGACAAATGCATATTAACACTTATTCTATCTTCTTACCATTAACAATGCAAAGCAACACCTAACCTACTAAAGATATAAACATACTCACTTTGTAAGGATCCAGTTCCTTGTCTGCTGGTGCTCCTATTCGTTCTGGAGCAAAATAACAAAGTGTACCGCCACATTTCCTTTTGGGCAATGTCTGTTGGTCAGGGAACATCTCCTCCGCCAGTCCGAAATCTCCCAGGATAGCATTGAAATCATCATCTATGAAGATATTATTTAATTTGACATCAAGATGAACTACGTGATGCTTGTGGAGATATCGAAGGGCACAAGCCACTTGCGTGACACAGAGTTCAGATAACTCAAGACTGAGACCACCAACATATTGGTCTAATGTACCTCTCTGATAGTAGTACATGCAGATAGCCAGATACTCAGGGCACTTACCAGCGATGAGGCATTTCATCAAAAAATGGGTGGTCGAAAGACTTCATAAACTGTACCTCAGCTTCGAATATCTGTTTATTCCTGACATTTGTCTCTTGATCCAGCAAAGTGAACTTCTTCACCACTCGTCTGGCATCTGTTTTCTTCAAAGTTATGGCCAAAACAATCTCACAGCAAACTCCTATGTCGATCACTTTTTCGGGCTGCAGATGGAACGTGGTAAAGAAATCTTCCATTTCATAAACATTGGGATCGCGCATAACTAATTGAGCCATGCTCTTCAGTCGTCAGTTTGAAATGTCTTAACCGAAAAGAGAAGACTACGCAGTTAGGCAGCAAAATAACGAGAGAGCACTCAAATTCTACCAATCTGACAACCGACTGGACAGTAAATACCTAATAATGTTTATACCAACTTTATGGAGCAAGGCTAGAGTGCCCAAGTCAAGAACAAAGACGTTGTCTACTTCCTGGATCTGGCGCATGGACAAGGTGGTTGACCATTGTTGCCGAACTGCCGGATTAGGAATAATGTACTTGACGGCGATTTCTATGAGTAAACAAACTGCCCGACAAAACAAGCAGAAACCAGGAACCCAGCCTTGAACAATGAACGAATTAGTAACCGGAGCATCGTAAGTAAGACACGACACGTGTCAGACGCGCCGCTGGTTCTATGATGTCGTCTGGTTTATCTAAAGTCCAGATGGGTAAGAACACTGAACATGTGTCTTTCAAATGTTCGTAGGCATGACATTCTTTACCAGAACATCGAGAATGACGCCTTGGTAGTTAAATCACTAAATTGTTTGGGGACGGTATTACATCTTTGATTTTAAACCAAGCTTTGGTTAATAGCGTCGGGGTATATTAAATGACCAGAACAAAGAAAGCGACACTTTCCTGGTTAAGTGGCTTTGTTGTTTGAACTAGCCGATGCCGTATACGATATTGAACCAACCTTTGCTTGAAACGACTCAGGCAATATTACATTTTTAAGAAACTATTGATGTTACATTTTGTGCACTAAACTATCAAACCCTGATAGATAATAGTATTATAACTATACCGAGCTCTATGTGGGATGTAAGAAACGAAATGTCTTAGGTACATCGACAATACAGAGAGCCCTTTCACTGATAATGCTAACAAATTATATCAATTTAGGAAACCAGTAAACAACAAATGCAATGAATAAAAAGATCAAACTCATTCATTCATCATCTTTCAACTCCTCAACAAACTTATACCAAGTCTTCCTGTCACGTGCCATCAGCTTCTCATGTCTTCTTCATCCCCATCATGTTTGGCTTCACCTCTCTTCTCAATATATTCTTTCATTGTCCTCTGTCTCTCTTACCCTGGGTATTCCAGAACAAAGACGTTGAGAACCACTGGTACAGATGGTTCTCAATCTGTTGTGCGCAGTACGCAGCCGGAATATACGTTTATCTACGAGTATAATTCACAGATATTAAACTGTTTTGTCCAGTACGCAGCCGAAATATACGTTTAACTACGAGTACAATTGAGAGATATTAAACTGTTTTGTCCAGTACGCAGCCGAAATATACGTTTAACTACGAGTACAATTGAGAGATATTAAACTGTTTTGTCCAGTACGCAGCCGAAATATACGTTTAACTACGAGTATAATTGAGAGATATCAAACTGTTTTGTCCAGTACGCAGCCGAAATATACGTTTAACTACGAGTACAATTGAGAGATATTAAACTGTTGTGTCCAGTACGCAGCCGAAATATACGTTTAACTACGAGTACAATTGAGAGATATTAAACTGTTGTGTCCAGTACGCAGCCGAAATATACGTTTAACTACGAGTACAATTGAGAGATATTAAACTGTTGTGTCCAGTACGCAGCCGAAATATACGTTTAACTACGAGTACAATTGAGAGATATTAAACTGTTGTGTCCAGTACGCAGCCGAAATATACGTTTAACTACGAGTACAATTGAGAGATATTAAACTGTTGTGTCCAGTACGCAGCCGAAATATACGTTTAACTACGAGTACAATTGAGAGATATTAAACTGTTGTGTCCAGTACGCAGCCGAAATATACGTTTAACTACGAGTATAATTGAGAGATATTAAACTGTTGTGTCCAGTACGCAGCCGAAATATACGTTTAACTACGAGTACAATTGAGAGATATTAAACTGTTGTGTCCAGTACGCAGCCGAAATATACGTTTAACTACGAGTACAATTGAGAGATATTAAACTGTTGTGTCCAGTACGCAGCCGAAATATACGTTTAACTACGAGTACAATTGAGAGATATTAAACTGTTGTGTCCAGTACGCAGCCGAAATATACGTTTAACTACGAGTACAATTGAGAGATATTAAACTGTTGTGTCCAGTACGCAGCCGAAATATACGTTTAACTACGAGTACAATTGAGAGATATTAAACTCAAAGCAGTTTTAACAAACACAACAGCTAAAAGTAATTCTATAGAAGATATTGCTGTAAGGGAGCGAAGTGTTAGAGACCCTTCCATGCTAAGCCCATCTCTATGAGGCGAGGTGACCATTTTCCTTTCTCGCTGCCTTTACCTACCAACCCTTCATCTAGAGCAGAATCAAGCCCCCGTTTACAGGTAGGTAGACTGGAACACGAAGCTAAAAAGGTTATATAAATAAATCATCATCATGTGACGTATTCTTTCCAGAACGTTGTATCCATTACAGCTGCTCTGAACGCATCACGATTCTGGGCAAGTCGACCTGCATCAGCCAAAGACAAGTTCAGACTCTCTGTGATGTCCTGGGTCCACCGTCGTCTAGGTCGACCCCTTCCCCATTTTCCAGGGACCATGCCTTCCATTACTGTTTTTTCCAGACTATTATGTCTTTTTATATGACCGAAAAATTTCAGCTTCCTTATTGCGATGGTATTTAGGAGCTAATGTTCCTGTAAATAAATACATAAATAAAAATAAATAGTGCAATCATTAAGTAAAGGTTTGCCCATAGCAGATACAGCCGTAGGGGAGTAAAGTGTTGGCGACTTCACCATACGAGGTCCAGTATCGAGAGGTGGAGTTCCCTTTCTCGCTGCCTTTTCCTTCCCTAACACAAAGGTCAGAGTCAGGTACCCATTTACAGATAGGTAGACGACCATGTTGGTACCGTGATTCGAACCCGGCACCTTTTTCCGCAAGAGACCATCTTTCTAACCACTCTGCCAATCGGGTGCTCACATGTAGTGTAAATGTCATTATTTTAAAGAGTGGATAGGAACGTGAGATCAGATGAAGAGATTATAAGAAAAAGTATGAATAAGTCGAAGAATAGGTCATTGTAAAATGGAAAGACATGAAATTGGTCAACTTAGATGAAATCATGAAAAAAATATATGAATATATATATATATATATATATATATATATATATATATATATATATATATATATATATATATATATATATATATATATATATATATATATATATATATATATATATATATATATATATATATATATATATATATTGTCGTGAAATTCTACATCCACATATGTAAATTAAAACGTAAATGCAAAGCCTAACAAATAAATTTAATAAAAGGAAAGAAGAATGGTAAAGAACAGTGCTGTCACAATGACTGTACGCAAAATCCCCCCTGTGTTCTCCTTCGTCTGCAAATTGTAACGCTTTCACGTTGATAGTAAAAGCCTACTGTATTATTACACGCTTTCTTCAATGAAACGTGTACTGTATTTCTTGGAAAAACCTTGAGATACGCAAGCTGATCAATGACCTAAATTTAATATTTCATTCATTCCATTTTATACACGGCGTAACTAAAAGACAGATGGACTAAAGGATAGAGAGAAGAGAGAGGCAGAAAGCAAGGACACATGCAACACTAAACACGCGTCGCGCGATACACAATTGCTGCCATCACGCGTGTAAGGCCACAAGCACTGGCTTTTTTTTCAAATCGTCAGTGATAAAAACACTACTCATCCGAGAGTTAGGTTTTAAAAACATAAAAAACGCTTATTGGGAAATATGACATTATACCGGTTTACGTTTGAAAACATGACAGTACCCAGACACCCTCAAGTTTGGAAGTGAGAAGGTAGTAACAGCACGACTATCCTAGAAGAAAATGCATATTGGCTCCATTAAATTCGTATATTTGGGTTCCTTAGGGTTTGCTGACAAAGAATATGTAAAACGTTACGCAAATAGTCTAGGAATTACCAAGTTATGGCCAAAATAAAATAGTGGGGGTGCCTGACAGCATGAAATCATTTCTGCTCATAAAATTTTTTTATAACGTGTTTGAAAAAACATTACGTTACGGAAATAGCCTACCATGTTAACTCCTATTTGATTGGAGCGCAACAAATGTAAGACTAAACACGATTGGTCGGGCTATAAATACTATCTTGTGTTGTCAGGGGAAACGTGAAAAGGGATACTTTTTTGAAAAGATGTGTAGACATGGTTTGATTGGGTAGAGCTGCGAATATACTCAATTCAGAGCGTCTGTTCCTTGCCACATCTTGTAATAAACCTACTAAGAAGCAGTGCGTTGAGCACCAGTGTATATTTTTTATAAAATAAAGCCTGGGACATCGGCAGATCGGAGTTGTGCTATATTCATTGCCAGTCAACGAAACTGTTTATTATTTCCATGAATTGTGGGACCGTGGTCTTAAAGTTATTGAGCAGCACCTGGTCAGAGCTTTGCTGAAGCCAGAGGCGGACAGCATACTCCTTGGTCCATATAGCAACCAGTGGGGTGGCTCCAGAACTCATTAAAGTAATCGAGCAGAGGAGTCTTTTACTGCAGTCATCACGAAAGATAAGAGAGTGTGGCCATGGAGCTCAACATTATGTACCCCATCTTAAAATGACATTGTAAAATAAAATTAAGAGGGGAATTTAATTGTTTTAATACCAGGAACTGAGAACATCTCCAATACTAGTTCCAATAGAAACAAACTATTGAAGTCATGATGACAAATACCAACGAGCTTGAACAAAACAAAACCAGTATTACCTCATATTACTACTACACAACTGACACACATAGGATACTATTAATAATATATGTCACTACAAGATTCATATTAATAAATTCTGTACATATAACTTGTAATTAAAATTGATTGTGATTCCTGGTTCCCTTTGTATTTGAATCAGGACACATATACATTCATGACAGCACTGAATACATATTGTTATTTGAAAAGTTATCAGTGACTCCTTTAAGATATCCTCGTAGAGTGTTTTATGTATGTGAGTGTCACAGTGTTGTCAAGTGTGGTGGAATAAATTAAATTGTTTATCTGTCTGTTGTTGTTATGACTTACACTTCATCATACACATACCCTAGACATATAACGTAGTCATCACACTATTCCAGAATAATTCTGACTGAGGTATACATATGTGGCAGCAAGTAAGGTTATCTATAATACACTACTCTTATTAGATATAGATACCTTCACAGCTGATCTCAGTCAGTACACTAAGTCCCCTATAAATATTTATAACATCCCACTTCACCACATATATTGGGGTCTCGCTCTCGGGATTTTGAATCTTTCCTATTACAAATATTGGGGGTAATTCACTTCAGGGAATAATAAGAATTAAAAGGTATCCTTGGGTGAAAATAAATAAGGTTGAGCTCACAGTGCCTGTGTTGTCCTGAGTTAATTAGTCATAGATAAAATTGTTTAGTTACATATTTTAGACATTTATCTGTTAGACAATGGCCGACCTGGCAAAATTTCGATCTGCTGCTGTACAGACTGCGAAAGAGTTAGGAATGGACGGGCAAATTATGATTTCTTATGTCACTGCTGAATGTGACAAATATATTGAACGGGAAGAAAGAAGATTAGAAAAAGAGGCCGAAAGAAAGTTAGAGGCTGAGACTAAGAGGTTGCAGATTGAGGCTGACAAAGAGGCTAAGAAATTGGAGGCAGAAAGAGAAGACAAAAGATTGGCTGCAGAAAGAGAAGAGAAGAAATTGGCTGCAGAAAGAGAAGAGAAGAAATTAGCTGCAGAAAGGGAAGAGAAGAAATTAGCTGCAGAAAGGGAAGCAGAAGAAAGAAGATTGACTGCAGAGAGGGAAGCAGAAAAGGAGGAGAAGAGATTACAAAGGGAACATGAGTTACGACTAAGGGAGTTTGAGTTTCAAGGCCATGCTCCTGAAAATGGTGCCAGTCCCTTTGCCTCTGATGCCACTGCTAGCCAGGGAGCCTCAACCTCAGCTATGAATTTTCATTTAGATCATTTTGTTGAGAAAGACGATGATATAGAGAGCTATCTAAATAGGTATGAACTATTAGCTACCACATATGGGTTAGAGAGAGAAAGGTGGAGCTTAAAGTTATCTCAGGGACTTCGTGGGGCAGCTTATGAAGTTTTTGCAAAAATGAGCAGAAGTGATCAGGAAAATTATGACATGCTAAAGCAGGCTCTTTTGTTAAGATATGAAAAGAATGCAGAATTTTATAGGAAAAAATTTAGGAATGCTAAACTACTGTCAGGTGAAACCTATCACCAGTTCTCTGCACGAATAGAGACATACTTGGAGAAATGGACTTCTCTGGGGAAAACCCAAGATCTTAAGGAAATGGTCCTTATAGAGCAATTAAGAGAGTCCATGGCTCCAGACCTGAGAAAGTTTCTCATGGAACAAGGTGCAGAGAGGCTGGGTGAGTTGCTAAATGTTGCTGAAAGGTATCAAGCAGCCCAAGCAGAAGTAACAGGTAATAAGAAGAGGCAGGTAGATAATTATCAGGCACCACAAAACTTTAATGAATTTGATCATAGAGATCAAAACAAAGGTAAGCACCAGTTTGATAGGCCACGAAATGACTATAAAAATAAAACCCCACAATTCAATGAAAGGAAATATGATAACAGGAAACCCTTCAGACAGGAAGGAAAATATTGTCAAATATGCAGGATGCATAATCATAATACTAGAGAATGTGGTAGGAAGGTTCCTCCATATCACGCGGCATGCCTGATAACAGTGGACAAGGGGAAGAAGAAACTGACAGAGAATCATATAAATCTTCAACATCCCCCCATCTGTGAAGAAGTGACATGTAATGGGGCCAAGGTTAGGTGCCTTTACGATTCAGGTTTAGAATATGACTCAGTTGTGAGTGCAACCCTAGTGCACCCTGAACAGTATACCACAGAGAAAGTGGAGATACAAGGGGCCGTAAAGGGAATATCCACCATGACACTTCCCGTAGCCGAGATCAATGTAGAGACAAGGTACGTGGAAGGAGTGATTAGAGCAGCCGTGTGTGACGATCCTAATTACCCGCTGGTGTTAGGAAGTAAATATGTTTTTCTAGGAAGCCCTGTAAAACCTGTGGTAATGGCCACGCTTCAGGTCAGGTCGACCCCTAGTAGAAAGGAGGAGAAACCACCATTAACCTTTTCTGATAAACAGATGAGAAAGGCCCAGGCAAAAGATAAAACATTAAAACCTTGCTTTGGCAAAATGCTAAACAGCCATGCACACCCTAAGAAAGGACAATTTTATTTGAAGGAAGGACTGCTCTTCAGGAAAGCTAGAGCAGGATCCAAAGAATAGGGACAATTGGTATTGCCAACCCCCTACAGACAAAAAGTGATGGCACAAGCTTATGTTGTACCAGACGGTGGACACCAGAGAAATGGGACCACCCGTCAAAGGACATCGGAAAAAATTCTATTGGCCCCAAGTAGCTGCTGATATTGCACAATTTGTGGGGGCCTGTGAAAAATGTAGCAAGGTACAGTCCCCAAGTTGGGAAAATCATAATCAGATGCCAGCCAAGCATTCTGAAACATATGGGCCTAACAATAACAAGGAAAATAACAATAATAAGGTTGACATAGAGGATAGGTATCCACCTTCCCCCCAACAGTGTTCACCAAAAATATTTAGATTCGCAACTCTGAGAAAGGCATCCAGAGAAAATAGAAACTCAGACCAGTCAACCCAGGAACAGTTTGAAGCCGCATTTAGGGAGCTGGCTGACATTGACATTGAAGATGATCCGCCTAAGTTAAAACCGAAACAAATTGTTAACAGAAGAACAGTGGGCAGTGGACGAGTGAGCAATTCGGAAAATGCTCACCGCGCTTCACAATATGGCTATTAACTTAGCATTAAAAGGGCACTGGTGACATTGGTAGTCACCCGACCCTACACCGTCCAAGGGGAAGTAGTGTTCGGACCCTGGATGGAGATAACCCACACATCTTATAGCAATGCTAAGGGCGAATTGATTTCTGATGCAGAAACTCATTTCCCCACATATTATCTTAATTCACCAGATTGTCGGTAGGCGGAACTATAGTTGGTGAATATGGCCTCCATTTGAGCGGCACATTATAGAACATTATAAATATATTATTAGAAGGGTGTTTCCATATTCAATCACGCCTGAGATCAGACCACTTGTTGGCTGTGAACATTTCGGAGGAGCAGAGTGTCTCCATTGTTGCCTTTTTGAATTGAGGATAGTCTGAGTGTTTATTAAGGCTGATCAGGAAATTATTGGATCCCCTACACAACTCAGATATCACCATATAGATCAACTCCTCATAACGTACAAATTGAGGAACATCTAATATTCTCAGGACATGTCGTTGAGCAGACTCAGAGAAGAGAAATTGTGAATACTGATTGCTAAGCAGCAATAAGACAAGCAGTAACACTTGCCGCTGTTCAGTAATATAACTGAAATGGATTCTTGGATTGCAGAGGTCTGAGGCAACCTTCGTCAGTAGTGCTTACTTTGAATTGACCCACCTGCATTAATCCATGATCAAAATAAAATCAGAGAAACGTTAATGCAGATTTTCTAAGCCGCCATTGGTGCGATGAAAATCAAAGAAATCACCAGGCATAGACATAAAGTTCTCTATGTGTATATAGAATTATAGACTGACATATAACGTCTGTTTTAAGTGGGGAGAATTTGTTGTGAAACATTCTAAATCCACATATATAAATTAAAAAGTAAATTACTAGAAGGAAAGAAGAATGGTTAAAGACCCGTGCTTTCCAATAGCGTACACCTACGTTGTGGAACGCCTAATGGCTGAATCAGCGAACCCCTTTTTCTGCTCCGTCTGCATAAAACTACACGCGTTTCTAAAAAGACAACTAGTACTGTGTTTCTTAGAAAAAACCGTGAGATACGCAAGCTGCTTAATGACCTAGATACACAAATACTAGCATTAATGAATTATATACACTACGTTAACCTAAAAAGGACAGACGGACTTAGGATAGAGAGAGAGAGAGATATGTACGGAGGAACGCATGCAACACTAACACGCTGTCTCGCGATAAAAAATAATGCCACCCCCAAGCGAAAGGCATGAAGGCTTGATTTTTTTTCAAATAAACAGTGATAAAAAACACTACCAATACACGGTTAGGTTTTGAAAACATGTTTAATGCTTATTAGGAAACATGACATTCTACTGTTTTACGTCTGAAATCCTGACATTAGTCTGACAGTACAGAAGACACCCCATAGTATGGAAGTGAGGAGGTGGTAACAGCACGACTATCCTAGAAGAAAATACATATTTTGAACGCAGCCACTTAGCTCCCTTAAAACTTATATATTTGGGTACCTTAGGACTTGCTGACAAAGAATATGTTAGGTGTTAAGCAATTAGTCTAATAATTAACAAATTATAGCCATAATACTAGAGTGAGGTTGTCAGACAACACGGGATCATTTTTGCTCATAAGGGCGTGTTTGGACACTGCTTTAGAAAAAAATGAGGCCACCACGTTAAATCCGATTTGATTGGCGAGAATAATATGTAAGGCTAAACATGATTAGTCGATTGCAAATACTATTTTTGGTTGTTAATAGAAACGATAGAAAGAGTACATTTTTTCAAATGCTTTTGTAAACATGGTCCCATTGGCTAGGCCATTTGATATAGTCAATTAGGAGCGTCAGTTCAGTGCCACTTTTTGAAAATTCAATTTGTAAAAGCAAGTTGATGCGTGATGCCATATGATGATGGATGGTATCCGCATGTCTGGTTTTGTGTAGTGTGCAGATGTGTTCAGTCAAAACAATGTTCATACAAAAATAACAGGGCAATCCACATAGGACGTCAGTAAACTCACGACGTATAAAGTCAATGATTCTTGAAACAGCCGTTGACGTTTTTTCTTCATTATTTATTGTGGACGCCACAGTGACAAAATGGTTACGCGAATATGTAGACACATCAAACAGTCATTATCACAGCAACATTCAATACAGCAATAGACGGTAGACAGCATTACAATGATGAGTCAGATGCATGTTATATTTCATAGTGCTGTAAATGTAGTCAGGTGAAAAAGTCCATCCTTTTCTATAACAGCCAGGAGATAACCAGATGTATGAGATCAGTTCACTCTCCTTAATCTGACTTCAGCAAGACAGACACGTCTGCCGAAGTATAAATAATGTCCTCAAAAATATCCTCTAGATAACAAAGGTTTTTCAAACCTAGTTCAGGTAACCAAGTAGCAAGTAATAGTCCTTGGGACCTGCATCAACCGATGCAGCACAATACAGCGACATGTGAGCTAGGAAAACATCTCGTGACGACGACTTTCGAAGACAGGCTATGAGCCAGAAATCGTTCACGACCAAAAATCGATAGAGTTAATGAAAATGTTAATTTACCTTGCTTTCATGAAATACACAGAAATATCACGCCTCCCGACATGTGGGAAACACTAGAGGTATTATCTCGAATAAACGAAATATCCATTAAGAGGACTACACATCCCTGACAGAACAAAAAATAGCGGAGATCCCCTCTTCAACGAGGCATCTCTTTCGCCATTCCAAATCGCTCACTCCACTAGTGGTGGGCGGAAACCGATCGACCAAAAAGCAAGCCCAGTCATGCGCAGTCCGGCGCGAAAAATGACCACAGCTCAAAAACTCAACTGCATTCAATACCAACGCGAGAAGACAAATGCTTACCGAGAAAAGTAACTATAAATTTCAAGCAGTTGTTGCCCTTGCGTTATAAAATAGATATTGTAATAAAATGATGTTGCGAGAATTTATCACGCAACACAAGTGCGTTGAGATTCAGCTCATATTTTTCTAAATAAAAGCCTGGGACAGAGGCAGATCGGAATTGTGCCATAATTCATCGCCAGTCAACGTATTTGTTTATTATTTCCATGAATTGTGGTAAGCTAGACCTATTTGATATCTTTTTGATGAAAATTGAATGTGAATTGATAATGTATGTCTGTATGTGTGTGGTTCAGTAATAAACAAAAGGGAAAACCTAGATATTGCTCCAACATGAACAAAACTTGTCGCAGAGGAGTGAAACTGCATGGGATTGCCAAATAGTACTATGACACCTATCTTATTGAATAGAAGGAAATAATGCTGGAATTGCAGAGGCGTTGTAACCATTAGGAAGAGGAATACTGGTGTAAATTGTTTCAGATGAAGCTAGCAGTTGGCCTACCGCGCTGAACTCTGTGTTTGTTATGTATTGTACCAAGTGCTGAAATGTTTGAAATTGTATTGTGTAAGGCTGACACCAGTTAGGAAATAGATTATAAATTAGTTTCTGAAGTAGGAGGTACAACCTTCTTGTTTCAGGGACCGTGGTTCTAAAAACTATTAAAGCAAACCTTTTGCACCTGGTCTAAACTAATTAAAGAGTTCTTTTTGCTGAATCCAGAGGCTGGTAGCATACTCCTTGGTCAAGATAGCGACCAGTACTGTTTCTCAAGGAAACGGTGAAGCAAGCGAGCAGTGGAGACTGTTTCCTGCCGCCCACACAGAAGTTAAGAGTTCGTGGCCAGAGCAGCTCAATCTTGTGTATCCCCCCCCCCCCCCCTCTAAAAGTGACTTTACCTTAATTCAAGAGGGACATTTATTTGTTTCAAATCAAAAGAAACTGTGAACCTTTCCAATATTATTTCCACCAGAAACAAACACTTGAAGTCATGATGACAAACAACCACCTAACTTGAAAAAGCCAGTATTACCTCATAGTACTACATTACAACTTACACACATATTGTAATAATAATAATATATGTCAATACAAAGATCATATCTATAAATTGTGTATATACAACTTGTAATTACATTTGATTGTGATTCCTGGTTCACGTTGTAGTCGAATCAGGATATCTATTATTGAAAGGAATTAATACATATTTTTAAAGTTAAAACTTGACTTATTAAGATAGTCTTATAGAGTGTTCTATGTGTGTGAGTGTCACAGTGTTGTAAAGAGTTGTGGATTAAACTAAATTGTTTATCTGTCTGTTGGTTGTTGTGAACATACACTTCATCACTTTCATAACCCTAGACATTCAACGTAGTCATCACAATATTCCAGAATAATTCTGACTGAGGTCTAAATGTGGTAGCAAAGTAAGGTCATCTGTAATACACCACACTTATTAGATACAGATACCTTCACAGCTGATCTCAGCCAGTACACTAAGTCCCCTATAAATATTTATATCATCCCACTTTACCACAATCATCATCAGTTGCCATCTCCACAACGATGGTTGGCTGTAATGGATCTCCAACGTCTTCTGTCTCTTGTCTTGATGGTGCACTCTGATAGACTCTTTCCTGTCCATCTCTTGATGTTGTCTTCCCACTTATAGCGCTGTCTTCCCCTTGCACGTTTGCCTTCAACTCTCCCTTCTGTTATGGTCTTCTGCAAGGTGTTATGCCTTTTTATGTGGCCAAAGTATTTTAGCTGTCGAACTTTGACCTCCCTCATTAGTTCTCTTTTCATACCTATATTTTCTAGGACTTCCTTATTTGTTTTCATCTCTTTCCATGAGATACGCCCCATTCTTCTATATATCCACATTTCAAAAGCCTCAATTTCCATTACCCCTCCCTGAATCCGTTCGTTGAAAGGTAATTAAACACGGTGAGAATCGCAAGATCAAAGGACGGGGCTTCGCTCGATTGCTGAGTCTGTACGCGGGCAGAGAGAGCCTGGTTTCGGTCTATAGTGTGAGAAAGATCTTTGATTCACGAATTCGATCGAAGAATTGAAAAACTCACACTGATTAGCAAATTGCCGATGCCTGATCTAAGCGAGAGCGTAGGTTCTGGGTTTCGGTTTTAGTGTGAAGAATGGCTTTGATTCACGTATAGCCCGAGATCTGAGAGAAGGTGTCATATCTAGCAAGTACGAGCGATTTTCTGGAGATTTAATATATAAACCCCAGCACTTTGACTCAGTTATCCAGTACCCAGATATTTTAAAGATATCTAGCTTCGAATTTTAAGATCCCTTATAACATTGGAATTACTTAGTTTTTTCGATATGAGATCGTTTGTTTCTGTGTTTGTGGTAAATACTATACTAGAAGTTTGAGTGATTAATTGTTAAGTCCGTATTTTATTTCACTAAGATTTTTTTGGGCAGAGTCATTTACTAGATAAGTCCGTCATTTAGATTTCTCTAGGATTTACTGTGTTACATTGGTTAGCAGAATAAATCATAATTTCTAGCTAAACTATTCCAGCTATAAAATAAATTTAATTAATAGCTAGTAACCAGTCAGAGAATATTTTAACCGGCTAGTAAATGCACTGTTCATTATGAGTATTGACGAAATATATATTTATTTCTAATTCATGATGATTAATTTTTTAAAATGACTAGAATTTAATTCACGGGAGTTTTTAAACGATAAGACAAGCTCTAAGCTTGTAGTTTAAAATTTAAGTTAAATAACCGAAGTGGATTAATATATTATATTTTACGCGGGTTAAGGATAGGATTGAGAATACTATATTATGGTTAAGTATTTGTATTTTTTCTCCTTTACACAGTATTGAGTCAAACTCAAATCTACCAGCGGCTGTGACGTAGAGTAGGACAAGTGAAGTCCCTGAATCGATGGATGATAAAGGATGAGTAGCCTCGGATAGCAACGCAGCCCCTATATTTGTGTGAAACACAATAGTCAAGGTGGATTTCACGCGGGCTCATTAGTAGGTGTCATTTCAACCCGGAATTCTACAACGTGGGCTAATTAAAATGATAAACAGTTTTCATGCGTGCATCCAGGACATCGCTTTGTCTTAAAGGGGAGGTTAAACCACGCCTTCTGCCTTACCTTAGAGCGATCTAATCAACTACCTCCTTCACCTTTCTTTCTTACTGCCTAGTAGGGCGTTGCCAAGTCAAACGATCAAAGGCAGTAGTGGTCCCAGAACGAACGAAGCAGTCTCACGCCGTCGTGTAACACCTCAGTGTGAACCAGAGAAGAGCGCTGAAATCGCGGACGGAGCGAACGGAGATACGGGAACCAGGGGCGGCATCTCTCTTTTTGGCTGGCTGCTTGAGACTTAGGTTTTCCCTAATATCAAATAAGTTGGGAACTTTCACGTGTCCCCCTGATCCTTCAATTCTTTAATTATATATTGAAACCACTGAAGAATGCGTTTATCATTTGCACCAGAGAGTTTGAACAAAGTACTAGCTGTATATAACAAGATTTCCTGTGCATATCTTCTATATTGGAGTCTTAAATTCATTCTGTCTTGGCCAGTGGTAATATATTAGTTAAAGTGATCAGTGGTATAGTTCTTTCATTTTAATTCACTGGATTTTGTGTTAATTTAAACCTATTAAATAAACTCATCATAAAAGTTTCCAGTTGTAAATTAAATGATATATCTATACGTTATTTCCCAAGATAACAGATGCTTAAATTAATTTAGGAGCCGTCAAGGGATTTATAACAAATTAATACAGTTTAGTTCTCTATATACATATAGATATATATGTGTGTGTTTTTTAATCATTAGACTAGCGGAGAGTTTTTCTTATCTATATATAATTGAATACGCGAGTGTATAAAATAGTCTTAACTGTAAATTTATCGCGCGTCAAAATATGATACGTATTGGGCTTATTGACTTCATGTTTTCTATTTTTTCACATAGAATGATCATACACCTTTGCGTCCCAGCAATTATAGAGTCCTCCAGACTCGGTTCTTCAAACATCCAGAATTTTTGAACATTTAAATATAATCTTGTGGCGACCCGTTGCGGTCTCGCTCTCAAAAAGTTTCATGAGAAAAGGCAAACCCAAGAACATTTAAATCATAAAAATCAATAAAGTGTGTAAAGATTAGCTGGAGAAGAACAATTGCCAGAGCGATATATTTAAATTTTACTGTTCTGCTGTGGAGAACGAATATATTCTCGTACATTGACAGTCCTGTTGTTTTTCCACTGGATTATAACCCTGAAGAAAACATAACTCACTGTTCAGTCTGTGTCATCACGCTATAGAAGTTGCCCACCTCCAGCGGTGAAAATCCAGGAGACCATCACCTTCTCATCACTATGTCTGTGACCGTGCCATCCCATAGGAACCTTTAGATAATAGATCAAAAAGAAACATTAATGCCTTCACCTTTCAGCGATTACGGGAAAATTTGCTAAACGCCAAACCCGCTAGTCTGGGGCTGGAAACCGAAGGAAAAGACTCATATATGTATTGAGTATTTTCATGCCTGTTTGTGTTATTCTATGGAGTGCCAGATTCAACGATCGGTAAGTGTGAATAGGTGTTATGGCCATCGCTAGCGTGCATGAATGAATGAGATATATTAGCTAAACTTATAATTCTCTTTACTTTTTTAAATTATCCTTTTATTTTATTCCTTGTATTGTTCTCTTTTCTTGAAGTGGGATTGCTTACATTTTCATATTTCCCCTCCCTTAAATCTGCTTAGCACAACGGATAACTTGGAGAATACTAGGACATGTTTCTTACACCCCATACCAATTATTGTAAAACCCCCTATCAGAATAATTAATCTATTTTTGGGTTAAATTATCTCTTTCTGATAATCACTTGTCTTTGGACTGGTTTTTTTTGTCTATACAAGCGGGAAGGGTATATTGAGATACTACTCCTCAACCCCCCCCCCCCACCCCCACCTTGTTATTTGTATTTTTCTGTAACTATGATTTTTGACTGTACCATGCTAAATGTTGTGATTTTGGATTAATGATAATAAACATCATTAACCTTATATTACTGTGTTGGCCGACCCATTACCAATATCTGTTATATGTAGTTTGTATTCACGTTATTGTCGTAAGATAGGCACATCGGAGAAATTACCAGATTTTCAGAGCCTGTCCTTACTCTTTTTCAGCACCCTTGTGAATCAACTATCTATTTCTTTACCCTTACTATCACATAGCCTTCACCATCATTCTTCACTCTAACGGGAACACTATTTCTAAGACCTATCTCAAATAAAATTTACGACAGCGGCTTCCATATAAATCCAAGAGTAACCATACAAAAGAACATTTTTAGTCACCTTGCCTTTTCATACTCCTCATGGACGATGTCATCAAGGCATGTAAGGAGAGAACAAGAAAGTATTCAGTGGGGTACTGGAAGATGAGACAGGTCTGTATTTCAGAGCTAGCATTTGCTGATGATGTTGTCCTGATTGCTAAATCAGAGACAAATCTCCAATCCAATTTGCAAGTCTGGAAGGAAGAGCTGGAGAAGAGAGGGATGGTCATAAGCAGCTCTAAAACAAAATCCATGGTGATATCACGAGAAGAAAGAAAACATCAGATTAAGTTGGGAGAACAGGTCCTGGAGCAGGTCGACCACTTTAAATATCTCGGAGCTATTATAGACCGAAAGGGAGGCATCAAAGAAGAGTTGGCCACTCAAAAAGCAGCGGCTGGGAGACTTTTTCAGGCCATAAATCTAGGATTCCTCAGCAATTAAGAGGTTGGTAAGAAAACGAAAATGGCTGTATACCGCTCCACCTATGTCCCAGTCTTGACATATGGATGCGAGTCATGGGCAATGACTACAACCCACAAAAGCTAGATCCAAACCTCAGAAATGAGGTATCTGAGGAAGGTGGTTGAAGTAACAAGAAGAGACATGGTCCGCAACCAGACGATACGTCAAGGCCTAAAATCCCACCCGCTGCAGACCCAAATAGAACAGTCCCAACTAAGATGGTTTGGCCATGTCTGCAGAATGGGAGAAGATCGGCTACCACGACAAGCATGGGAAACAAAGAGCCAGGGATCCAGACCTCCAGGACGACCCAGAGTCCACTGGGAGGACAACATTAGACAATCTTTGAAGGACCGAGGACTAGAATGGAACCAGGCCAGGAAGAAGACAGCTGATAGAATAATCTGGCGCTCTCTCTTCCAAACCTCTCCACCTCACGGTAGAAGGGGAACGACTAAGTAAGTAAGTAAGTAAGAACATTTTTAACCTAGTTTCTGGGTCCTCAAACCTGTCTGAGGTTGTGTTTACACCCAGAAAGAGCCGGAATACCAACCGAAAGAACATTTAGAGTGACTTTGTAATTGGGCATATACGAGTAGATCCAGATGTGCTATTCCAATTTCATTTACAGTCAGCCCGTTGCGGCGACCTAACAAACATTAACATTTCCCGACGTTTGACCATTTGTGGTGTGACAAGAAATGTTATACTGAGAGAAGTTCCCTACCTGTCATTCCTATGTACTGGAAATCTCAATCTATTGACACTGTGAGCGCTGTTAAATTTCTTACCTGGACAAATTAAAGGTGTCATAAACAGTAATTCTAAATAAAAATAACAAAGGGAACGCTCGCCGGAGAAGTGGATTTAATCCGTCTTTGAGGAGCTGGGGTTCTCTTTGCCAAATATAACACTGGATCTGCTGTGTGTGTGTGTGTGTTCTAAAGATTGTTCCAGAAGTTACAACACAAGTGTTAGGTAAGAACGAATGCACGTGGGCCACGGTTGTCTGAGAAGAGAGGAAGGATGAATGAATAATCCTCACACATATATATATATATATATATATATATATATATATATATATATATATATATATATATATATATATATATATATATATATATATATATATATATATATATATATATATATATATATACTATATATATATATATATATATATATATATATATATATATATAATATCTTGTAGAATCCATGCACTCACGTTCGTTATTTTAAATGTGTAAAGTTTTGTTAACACTGACCTTTTCAGAATAGATTAACATATAAACTCTGTTCTTTACTGTAGAGGGAAATCCTAGACCATAGCGTATAAATCTTTGACTCTTTTGGGGTTAAAAACTTTTCTTATAACGGGATCTTGTCTAAACAAAGGGAGGGAGCATTACACCTATGAGTCTAACTCTTTAATAATTCATTAACCTATGTTTAATTGTATTTTATTGATATTCAATATATTGCTGTTGTGAAGTTTCTTTATGATAAATAAAATTTACATAAACTTTATTTACATGTGTTGGTCAGGTCGTCCCAAAATATCCTTATTCCATTGATATAGTTTTCACGTTTGTGCGTCTAATTGTCGTCACTTATCTGTGTGTGTGTGTGTGTATGTGAGTGGTTGATATATATATATATATATATATATATATATATATATATATATATATATATATATATATATATATATATTTATATATATATATATATATATATATATATATATATATATTTAGGTAATCTGTCTGATAAACTAAGTTCTATTGTAGAGATAGGCTGAACTGGAGGATCTTTCTCGAGTCCAGGGACAGATTCTACCTATTTTTTTCCCATCTCACACGTGAAAATCTATTTCTTATCTTATCTCTCACTGAGTTACCACCTGTTCTATTTCTATTCAGAAGTGACCAAACTATGTCTTAATTCCCCTATCGAAAATCTACGACGGTGAGGTCTATAAAGGCGATATATAAGGGAGAGAAGCTGGCGGAGAGAAAAGATCATGTCTGTTGTTGATCTACCAGCTCGGAATCCACACTGTTACTTTGGATATATGCGCTCAGCTAACTTGTGTAGTCGCATTAAGATGACTCTTTCAAAAACCTTACCAACAATACTAAGGAGAGAGATGCCTCTGTAGTTATTGATATCACTTCTGTCTCCATTATTTTTAAATAGTGTTACAATCTTGGCATCTCGCATGTCTTGAGGAATAGTTGTCTCTTCCCAGCATTGGCACATCACCCTATGCAGGGGATGTAATAGCGTGGTCTTACAGCATTTGATTAAATCAGGAGGAATCCCATCACTGCCTGGTGCTTTGCCAGAGGCCAAGCTATCAATGGCCTTGCTGAGTTCTTCTAATGTTGGTTCGGCATTCAGCTCCTCCATAGTTGGCAGACATTTGACAGCATTAAGGGCTGCAGGCGTAACCGTATTTTCTCTAGCGTAAAGTTCAGAGTAGTGCTCGACCCACCTCTCCATCTGCTTACCCTTATCGGGTAGCTTCTCTCCGCTGATGGTTTTTAACGGTGCCGTCTTGCTTTTTTGGGGACCAGGGGCTTTCTTTATACCGTCATACATTTGTCTAATGTTGCCTGTTTGCGCTGCGGTCTGGATGCTCTCACTGAGCTGGAGTCAATAGTCATTTGCACAACGTCGAGCAGTTTGTTGAACTTTGCTTCTCGTAGCCTTTAGGATCTGTAGGGTTCTAGCACTCCGTGAACGTTAGTATTCATTCGCATAGCTGCGCATAGTTTCAATGACAGGTGTCATCATATCTGATGAAGCATCGAACCAGTCATTTGACTTCGCTGTTTTCTTACCAAAGGTGGCAAGTGCATTACTTTGAATCGTGTTCCGTAGATGCTCCCAGTTCCATGTAACAGTATCACCATGCTGAGAGCTACTGAGCACTTTCTTGAAGGTCGCAGTAAATTGAGCCATCATGACAGGGTCTGACATCTTGCTGGTATCAATGCGTGGTTTCCCTTCATGTCTGACAAGATAGACTTTTCTTGGTTGTGCTCTGATTTTACAGCAAACCAAGGAGTGATCTGTATCACAGTCTGCACTATGGTATGAGCGCATGGAGAGCACAGACCTGAGAAGTGGCCGTCTGACGAGGATCAGATCCAGTTGGTGCCAGTGCTTGCATCGTGGGTGTCTCCATGACACCTTATGCTGGGGTTTTGTCTGAAAGTAGGTGTTGGTCACGCAGAGGTCATTAAGGACACACAACTCTAAGAGCCGTTGTCCATTTTCATTCATCTTGCCAGTACCAAACCTGCCCAGACATGAAGGCCATGAAACATTATCGGCTCCCACTCTAGCGTTAAAATCACCAAGAAGAACAAGCTGTTCTTGCCTGGGTATGCTTTTGATGACTGCTGCTAGATTCTCATAGAACTCATCTTTAGCTTCTGAGGCAGAGTACAGAGTAGGAGCATACACACTGACAAGTGTGATGGGACCTGCGCTAGTTTGCAGGCGGAGCGTTAACAGGCGTTCTGATCCATTCTCACCTGGTTCAATCATTTCATTTAACGATTGTTTTACCGCAAAACCTACTCCGTGTTCTCTAGTTTCATTTAGGTCTTTCCCATGCCAATAAAATGTGTAGTCCTTCTCACTCACCATTCCAGAGCCTGCCAGGCGCGTTTCCTGAAGTGCAGCTATATCCACCTGAAATCGTTTAAGCTCATCATTGATTATGGCTGTCTTCCTGACACCATCTATGTCCTATAGGTTTTCTGATAGTCCAGTCAACAAAGTCCTGACGTTCCAGCATCCCAATCTGAGAGTTTGCTTATTTCTATTATGATAACTGCTTGGTGCAAAATTCTGTCCACTGTTCGGGTTTGACCCTAATCCCCATGCACCCAATGGGGAACGCAGACAGTGGCGGGACAACACCTTATTGACTGGGGGCTGCCTAGCTTGAAGCGGGTGGTAGCTGTCCAGTGAGATCCTAGAACCTCTCACACTGTCGGAAGTAGCCCCTGGCGCCATGCACTACGCCAATTTGGCAACATGCTTATAACCGGTAACTGCTACTTCCCGTGTTTTGCCGACACCTATAGGGTGAAGCTGGAGTGTCCTCTCCAGGGCGCGAGCTTGGGCAAAGTTATATGGAGATCAAGCTGTTGCCCATGCAGCATGTTCCCCCTCTCCACACAGCTGGTAGATCCAAAGGAACGGCAGTAGCCAATACAGTTTGGTACCAGCCACGTCGCAGGAGTTGCCAGAATAATGTCGAATCAACATTAGACTGCCTTAGGGACTCCGACTCCGGATTTATCCTCAGGGTTTACTCCCGAAGCCAATTCCATAAATAGATATCCCCGCAAGGCAGCGGTGGTTTGAATTCAGAGTTCCTTCTCTTAGATAAGCTGCCAACCAAGGATCACGAGCCCTATCTGCCCGAAGCGGTTGGCGCTCACCTTTGCCCCTTCTCCCGTCAGTGGAAACAGTTCCGCCGGGTTCAGATTGAGCCTCACGTGAAGGCCGGGAGCTGGACTTGGTTGTCAGAGGCTACTTGAGACGCGTGCCATAGAAGCATTTTTCTGCAGTGAGAGCTTATCCTCACTACAACTCCCGGCTGTAGCAACCTTTGTCGTTATATATTACGATATATAAATTAAAAAAATAAAAGTGTATAGAATCAGATTTACATATTAACGTATTCAGGAAACACGGCTCCAAATCCTTTTGAGAAGGATTCACACACACACACACACACACACACACACACACACACACACACACACGCACGCACGCACGCACGCACGCACGCACATACTCATATATATATATATATATATATATATATATATATATATATATATATATATATATAATATATATATATATATATATATATATATATATATATATATATATATGTATATATATATATATATATATATATATTCAATACCATAATTCCCGCCGTAAGGTACTTCTGTCACACTTTGCACACCGTCATTTGCGCACTTTTTTCTATTTTCTAGATAGTGCATTAACTTTCAAGCACAGCTAAGGGGGCGAAACTGTGGTTGAAAGTTAGACAATAACATTGTATTATTTCCCCTTATATGTACTCTCCAGAAAATAGAAAAAGTGTGACGGTGTGCATTAAATCAACAGACAATCATGATAGTCTTCTGTCCAGTTTCTTAAAAATAACCTTAAAATGTAAGTTTTTTTATTGTTTCTTCAAGACAAAATTTTAATTTAAAGTATTGGAGACTTATTATTATGGATCAAAATGATAAGATTGAAGAGACGATCGTGTCATTCACAGCGAGCAAGCGAAACTATATAAGAAGAAGCAGCAATGTCATACGTGTAACTGCTGAAAGAACCAACGAGGACATGCCAGGTCAGAGAAGAATTAAAGATACCATCGAACAAAAAACTGTGGCGTCTCCGACTCGGTGCAGCATACTTCATGGTAGAAGAACCACACTGCCAAGAATGTCAGGAAGAGAATGACATAGACCACTACCTGATCCACTGTAAAAAGTATGAACAACAAAGGCTTGAATTAAAAACTTACTATAGAAATTACAATATAAACTTAACAGGTGATAAGGTTTTAAGTATAGATGCCCCAAGAGATGCCCAATCAATACTTAAAAGATATATACATAAAACAAAGGAAAAATTATAAGGTTAGAACTTCAGGAAAATCATCCAACTAAATAGAAATTAAGCAACAAGAACTAACAAAGCATTAACATAAAAATAACTACTCATAGGACAAGGAAAGACAAGGTATTAAAAAAAAAAGGGACAACAACTCAAAAAGAACAAATACTAATACAAATTAAAACCAAGTGTAAAGGACAATAGTTATCTAGAAACAATACAAAAGAGAAAATAAAATTGACAAATACTAATATAAATAAAAATCAGCAACTGCAAAAGACATCAGTTATTTAAATTGAATACAAAATTAGTAAATAAAATGACACTAAATACCCCAATTAAAACCAACTATCAGGTTGAACAGGGTAGACCAAGATGGAACGAGAAGAGGCAACAATGATCAGATGTTGAGTGCACGATCTCCACCCATCAATTCATCAAAACAACAACATCATACGTGTAACAGAAACAACACACTATTATATATATATATATATATATATATATATATATATATATATATATATATATATATATATATATATATATATATATATATATATATATATATATATATATAAATTCTTACTTTCTCTCTTCCGAATAGTATGTTATAAAAAAGATATGGAAAGATCTTTAACTGATGGCACAGCCTGGAATGGAAAGATCTTTAATTGGTGGCACAGGGTTGAAAGATCTGTAACTGATGGCACAGCATGGAATGGAAAGATCTTTAATTGGTGGCATGGGAACAGAAAAGCGATATCAGTTTGTAGAGGCATGTGCTCCTTAAGGAGCCGAAACTGTTGATGATGTAGTAAGAATGCTATGAAGCCATAATTACTACCTGATCTCCCTCGTTTTAATGTTAAAAAAACACCTTGTTTGCAGCATAATACGCGTCAGCTAATCTGTTTTCATATCTCATAAGTTGAAGAGTACTTTTATACTTAATTTCCTTTGTCTGTGATTAATTCCCTAAGCTTTGTTCCTGAGCATCAGAATTTCAGGGCTATTATTTCTGCTCGCTGTCTTTCGCAATTCCCAAACTCCATATACCTGCAGAAATGTCAGGCTACACAGCTGAAAAACATTTGCCCTGAATTTAGTATTCGAAGTACTATTACATAGTTATAGTGCGTTTCACAATGTTTGCCGCTGTCTAATATTCAATATCTCTGCAACCATCATCATCATGTGACGTATTCTTTCCAGAACGTTGTATCCATTACAGCTGCTCTGAACGCATCACGATTCTGGGCAAGTCGACCTGCATCAGCCAAAGACAAGTTTAGACTCTCTGCAACCACTTGATCGTAATTGTTGCAACTTTGCATATGACCTAATGATCGCTATGTCCCGAGGGGGACATTTTTTTCCTCGTTAACAAACTTATGGGTTTGAATTTTCTTTATTTAATGTATACAAAATCGACTACCTCCTAGTCAAACCGTGTATTGAGAAGGCTTACCCCTTCATATTTGTGCGCTATTTCGATTTAACATCTTGAACGTATTTTAGGTGACATTCCCCGTGTTTCAGCTCACTACCGGACAGTTTTGAACATTACATTGATCCTTCCGGTGTGTTCAGTTACCGTTCTAGTGATTGTGTATTTCCGTGCATGGGCGTATCTTGCGGTATTCTAGATCTGTAATACAATGGGTATGAAAGTCAAGTTCCTTACACTGCATACAATGGCAGTGAAGATGTATAAATAATTCTGCAGAGAAGCTAAGCGTGGTAAACTGTATCGGAGTCTCTCAAATCCAGAAAAGAGAACTATTCACGCTTTGGGTTTAAGTAAACGCTCATTTCATCAATTAATCAAAGCTAATAGAATTTTCAGTTCAATCAATACCAGGACGCAAGGAAGAAAAGAAGTAGTAGATAGTTGTGACAGGGATGTAATTAGAAGAGAGATTTGTAGAATGTTCAATTCCAAAGAAACTGTGACACTAAGAAAACTGAAAATTCGGCTGAGAACACATAATGACATTGATGTGTCGAAATCAACATTATGGAGAACTGTTAGAAGCATTGGCTTTACGTTCAGGAAGAACGCTAGTGGAAGAAACGTCATCTGCGAGAAGCCGCACTTGGTATCTATGAGAAGTAAATATTTACGTGAAGAACGGGAAATTCGTAATCAAGATTATGATATTGTGTATGTGGATGAAACTTGGATCAATGCTCACCACATAAGTGAAAAGGAATGGCAGTTATTACGAGGGGCGTTCAGAAAGTAATGCACCACATCGTTTTTCTCAGGAGCTGTTTATTCAAAAAGCATGAAATTTATACACAATATACATGGATATGTCATATAAACATCGGTATTATTCAACATAATCCCCATCAACTTGTACGGCTTTATGCCAGCGCGAAACAAGTGCACGTATTCCTAGCCCGTACCAGATTTTGTCTTGATCATGTAGCCATTTCTTCGCTGCATGAATCACTCCTTCATCATCTTCAAACCTTGTCCCACGGAGTGCATTTTTAAGTGGACCAAATATATGAAAATCAGAGGGTGCCAAATCGGGACTATAGGGTGGATGGGGTAGTACAGTCCAACCCAATTTGGTGATTGCTTCCCGTGTTGCCAGACTTGATTGAGGTCGCGCATTGTCGTGAAGGAGAAGCAGGTCTGTTGGATTCTTGTGCGGCCGAACTCTGCGAAAACATTGATTGAGTTTTTTCAATGTCTTAATGTAAGCTTGCGAATTGATTGTCTCTCCTCTTGGCATAACGTCCACAAGAATCACACCTTCAATGTCCCAAAAGACAGTGATCATGACCTTTCCAGCTGAAGGAATTGTCTTGAATTTCTTTCTTCGTGGTGATTGCGGATGATGCCACTCCATTGACTGTCTTTTTGTCTCAGGTTCAAAATGATGTGCCCAGGTTTCGTCACCTGTAACGATCTTAGCCAAAAAGTTCTTTCCATCAGCATTGAAACGCTCCAACAATTCAGAAGAAATTGCTTTACTTTGCAATCGGTGATCATTTGTGAGACTTCGAGGAACCCATCTTGCGCAAACCTTAGAAAATCCGAGAGTTTTTATAATTGTATTTGCACTACCAATGCTGACTGACAGCTGTAAGGCCAATTGTTGAGTAGTGATTCGCCTATCAGTAAGAATAATGCCCTCAGCGCATTTCAACATTTCTGCGTTGGTGGCTGTGGCAGGACGTCCACAGCGCGGCCGATCAAGCAGCTCCGTATCTATACTTCCTGATTCTTTGATTCTCTGAACCCCGCGACTGACTGTACTCCTGTCGACTGCAAAACTTCCATACACATCACATAGACGCTTGTGAATGTTCACAACAGTTTCCTTCTCTGCAACGAGAAATTATATCACAATTCGCTGCTTATAACGCAAGTTGCTAACACGCTCCAATTCAACGGTTTAGGGCAGCCGTATTATTTGGCCGGTTGCAATGCAATTTGGTGCACACAATTGGCACCTGCCATATTTGAAGTGTGCAAAATTTCATGCTTCTATCTTCATTATTAGCTGAGAAAAAGGATGTGGTGCATTACTTTCTGAACGCTTCTCGTAGTTGGAACGATTAAAAGATGTGTACCCATTGGAAAAGGACAACGTCTGATAATGGCACATGCAGGCAGCAGACACAATGGGCTAGTGAAAAATCCTGAATTTATTTTCACTTCCAATTATACGGACAACCGGAACTATCATACCGAGATGAACGGTAACATATTTAGAGAGTGGATTGAAAATACTCTTCTTCCGTCCCTAGACAGACCATCCTGTCTGGTAATGGACAACGCATCATACCACAACGCTGTGGCAGAAGAAGACAAAATCCGGACATCTTCGATTACAAAAGATGCTATAAAGATTTGGCTCAGAAAAGAAGTCATTCCATTTAATGAGGGGTTTCTGAAACCTGAATTACTGTCCCTTGTTAAGAAATCACAAAAGACCATGATATTCCATATAGACAAGTTGATTCAATAGCATGGTCATATGTGACTGCCACCTTATCATTCACATTTAAACCCAATTGAACTCGTTTGGGCAAAAGTTAAAGGACAGGTGGCAGCTGAAAATAAAACTTTCAAACTATGCAATATGAAAGAACTAACATATGCCGCCCTCTCGCAGATAGACAAAGATTATTGGTGTAAATGTGAAGACCATGTCTTAAAAGAGGAAAATGACTATTGGAAAAAAGATGGACTGTCGTTCGTTCTACCGAGAATAGTCATCAATATGTTAGACTCGTCTGACTCGGAATAAGTGTGTAAATACCTTATATGTATTATATGTTTTCTCCTCCATCTATGTGTATATGTAAACCAATTTATTTCCTTTTTATCTCCGCGATATCACTACTATTTTTAACATACACAGTACTTTCACCTCTTCATGCATGCATTCACGTTTTAGTATAAAAAGTCACATTTACAACGAATAGGCGTTATTATTTTCTCAAATATTTGGAAGAAATAAAAAAGGACGTCACGTAGTAATCAGTTAACAAACCCCTCTAACATTCGAATTGTATAGACGCCTATGCCGAAAATATGCAACTTCCTTCATTTACGGTAAATTATTTTCTTCCAGGACAAAATAATTACTTCGTCAAAAAAGATCAAAGGAATTAGCCGTTGCAAGAAAAGAACACTACCTGCAACATTGAATTTTATAAAAACTTTGGGACATTGAAAATATAAGACCACATGCAAAAAATCATGTTTATCGGTGCAAGGAATATGGAGATATTTGAAGTCAATCGTCGACCAACCTTTCTGAAACGCACTATAGTTAGAATATTGATTTCATTAACAAATGACACTGTAGTGGGGGTAAAGTGATTTATTAAGAAGTAAAACTCGGTTGTATTCGAATTCGTTCAGTTTACCGAGTACAGAAATCGGTAGTTCCAATGTACTTAAGTTACTTGTACTTCCTTTGACTGTACGTGATGTCAGACGTAATTGGAACTCGGTGGAGTACTCGAACTTTGATCAATAAATTGAGCGTGTCCGAGTAACTTTGTTACAATGTATTCTCTTTGTAATGGTGATAGAACGGTACAGCCCTTGAGAATACTGACATTTCTAGAACTGATGACAGTAGATGTTTATTGTCTTCTATATCGTATCATCAAAAACTGCGCTAAATAATGGCTTTATCGAAAAGTTTTTGTTTTCTCTTTTTCCAGGTACCATGCCTGATGACGTAGTTCATAGGTCTCTCCACAACTTCCTTTAACCAACACTGTTTACTTACTTACTTACTTACTTACTTAGTCGTTCCTCTTCTACCGTGAGGTGTAGAGGTTTGGAAGAGAGCGCCAGACTGTCCTATCGGCTGTTTTCCTCCTGGACTGGTTCCATTCTAGTCCTCGGTCCTTCAAAGATTGTCTAATGTTGTCCTTCCAGCGAACTCTGGGTCGTCCTGGGGGTCTGGATCCCTGGCTCTTTGTTTCCTATGCTTGTCGTGGCAGCCTATCTTCTCCCATTCTGCAGGCATGGCCAAACCATCTTAGTTGGGACTGTTCTATTTGGGTCTGCAGGGGGTGGAATTTTAGGCCTTGACGTATCGTCTGGTTGCGGACCATGTCTCTTCTTGTTACTTCAACCACCTTCCTCAGATACCTCATCTCTGAGGTTTGGATCTTGCTTTTGTGGGTTGTAGTCATTGCCCATGACTCGCATCCATACGTCAAGACTGCGACATAATTGGAGTGGTATACAGCCATTTTCGTTTTCTTACCAACCTCTCTCTTGCTGAGGAATCCTCGATTTATGGCCTGAAAAAGTCTCCCAGCTGCTGCTTTTCCAGTGGCCAACTCGTCTTTGATGACTCCCTTCCGGTCTATAACAGCTCCGAGGTATTTAAAGCGGTCGACCTGCTCCAGGACCTGTTCTCCCAGCTTAATCTGATGTCTTCTTTCTTCTCGTGATATCACCATGGATTTTGTTTTACTGTTTATCGTTTCTGTATTTGTCCTCATGACGTCACACTGTTTAGTCTTCTATCTTTCTTTTCTTCAATCGTTCCTGTTGTCGCGAAAAAATGTCAGCTTTCCTCTTCTCACAATATTCCTAAAGTTAGTGCAATACTTCCTTCTAATGTGAGTATATGAGGAAAACTGCAGAAAGACGGGGGGTAACACAGAAGATTGAAAAAAGAAACAACACACACAAAAAGTAATACGTTTTACAAAGAGAAAGGACAAGAAAAAAACCTACGTTGCCGCCACAAGGCCTTCGTCATGGACAGACAAACAAGAGACATGTTGGAGCAAAAATGTCGGGTAGAGAATTCGGCACGCAGACCCGTATAACATTCATTGAGACATTTTTGCTCCAACATGTTACACACATCAGGGAGTATTTTTCGCTCATTTGTATAGTTTCATGTTCTCCACTTAATTTTTACTTTCTTTCCCTCCTGTTTCTTGTTTGTCTGTCCCCGACGAAGGCCTTGTGGCCGCAACGTAGGTTTTTTCTTGTCCTTTCTCTTTGTGAGACGTATTACTATATGTGTGCTCAGACAGCTGAGTGAAAAGGCTCTTGAGTATAAGAGTGAGATCCATCTTTGTTTCATAGATCTGGAAAAGGCGTTTGACAGGGTCCCCTGGAGCAAACTTTGGGATTGTTAGGCAAGGAAGAACATTCCAGTACCTCTGATTCATGCTATACAGAGCTTCTACAAGTCTTGCAGAAATTATGTGAGGACAGTAAACCATAAGTCAGAAGAGTTCAGGACCACCACTGGTGTAAGACATGGTGATATCCTGTCACCTTATCTTTTCATACCCCTCATGGACGATGTTATCAAGGCATGTAAGGAGAGAACATGAAAGTATTCAGTGGGGTACTGGAAGATGAGACAGGTATGTATTTCAGAGCTGGCATTTGCTGATGATGTTGCCCTGATTGCTAAATCAGAGGCACATCTCCAATCCAACCTGCAAGTATGGAAGGAAGAGCTGGAGAAGAGAGGGATGGTCATAAGCAGCTCTAAAACAAAATCCATGGTGATATTACGAGAGGAAAGAAGACATCAGATAAAGCTGGGAGAATATATCCTGGAGCAGGTCGACCACTTTAAATATCTCGGAGCTATTATAGACCGAAAGGGGGGGGGGGGTCGGGGGGGAGGGGGTCAAAGAAGAGTTGGCCACTCGAAAAGCTGCAGCTGGGAGACTTTTTCAGGCCATAAATCGAGGATTCCTCAGCAAGAGAGAGCTTGGTAAGAAAACGAAGATGGCTGTGTACCGCTCCACCTATGTCCTAGTCTTGACATATGGATGCGAGTCATGGGCAATGACTACAACCCACAAAAGCAAGATCCAAACCTCAGAAATGAGATATCTGAGGAAGGTGGTTGAAGTAACAAGAAGAGACATGGTCCGCAACCAGACGATACGTCAAGGCCTAACATCCCACCCCCTGCAGACCCAAATAGAACAGCCCCAACTAAGATGGTTTGGCCATGTCTGCAGAATGGGAGAAGATCAGCTACCACGACAAGCATGGGAAACAAAAAGCCAGGGATCCAGACCCCCAGGACGACCCAGAGTTCGCTGGAAGGACAACATTAGACAATCTTTGAAGGACCGAGGACTAGAATGGAACCAGACCAGGAGGAAGACAGCCGATAGGATAATCTGGCGCTCTCTCTTCCAAACCTCTACACCTCACGGTAGAAGGGGAACGACTAAGTAAGAAGGTGTTTTTTTTTCATTCTTCCTTCTAATGTGAGTAATAAGGATCTTTTACATATTAGCTTCTTTCAGGACATCATTACTCTTATTAGCTGCGCATGGTATTCTATATCGATGACGTCTGTAAAACATGAATACCTTATTCTGCTCTGAGTTAGGGGACAAACGAACGAGCTTTATTTTAAACGGGTAGAGAACTCGGCACGCAGGCCCGTCTACCATTCTGCACTTTGTCTTAACTTTCATTCTCTATCCTGACACTTACACATGAGGACAAACCGTAAACAATAATTTTGTACAGTTTTGTAAGCAACGTTAATGCTAAAAGAGATAAACACATTCTTGAACTTTCTGAAAAACGAATTTATCACTAGGCAGGCGCATTCCATGCTGGTCGTTCCACAGACACTTTCCTATTTACACAGTAATTTTACCCTCCCTGAGCATCAATGATAAACCCAGTGGATAGGATGAAAAGTTTTCGTTAATTCAGGAAATGTGACGGCGCAAAATGTGACTGGACAGCGGAATACGACTTTTACCTAATTTAAGCATGTTTAAATATACATTTGAACTTATTAAAATGTTAACATAATAAATATGTACACCATGATGTCATTTTTATCCATCCTCTGCTCCACTTGGAGCCTGTGGCCACCTCTGCTTTAGTTCCCTGTAAGGAAACCTGCATGAAGCAGTCGCCAGCTCCTGCTGTGGTGGTTCATGGCTATCATTTTCATATGCTGAGGTTACTAGCCTCGTATTAACTTGTACAACCACCAGGGAGTTAAACACGTCACATGAAAAACCTAAAGTTATAAATCTGTAGATGTTAACAACTCACACTGTATAATCGGGTTAATTTACAAACATCTGACACAGATCGACTTCCGAATAATTTTACAACACATGTTTTCAAGCCGTCTTACAGGTAGTCGAGTATTACTTTAATTATAATCGCACTATTATCCCTTATATATTAAGGGTAAGCAGATGGAGAGGTGGGTCGAGCACTACTCTGAGCTTTACGCTAGAGAAAATACCGTTATGCATGCAGCCCTTAATGCTGTCAAATGCCTGCCAACTATGAATGAGCTGTATGCCGAACCAACTGTAGAGGAACTCAACAAGGCCATTGATAGCTTGGCATCTGGCAAAGAACCAGGCAGTGATGGGATTCCTCCTGATTTAATCAAATGCTGTAAGAGCACGCTATTACATCCCCTGCATAGGGTGCTATGCCAGTGCTGGGAAGAGACAACTATTCCTCAAGACATGCGAGATGCCAAGATTGTAACACTGTATAAAAATAAAGGAGACAGAAACGATAGCAATAACTACAGAGGCATCTCTCTCCGTAGTATTGTTGGTAAGGTTTTTGCCAGTCATCTTAATGCGACTACAAAAGTTAGCTGAGCGCATATATTCAGAGTCATTGTGTGGATTCCAATCTGGTAGATCAACAACAGACGTGATCTTCTCTCTCAGCCAGCTTCAGGAAAAATCAAGAGAGCAGAAAATGCCCTTATATATCGCCTTTATAGACCTCACAAAAGCATTTGACCTGGTTAGTAGGGATGGACTCTTCAAAATCCCCCTGAAAATAGGCGGCCCTGCTAAACTGCTGGAAATGATAAAGTCGTTCCATGACGACATGAAAGAAACAGTCCAATATGCTGGAAGCACTTCACAACCCGTTGACATACGAAGTGGCGTTAAACAAGGCTGTGTTCTGGCTCCGATCCTCTTTGGGATCTTCTTGGCCTTACTCCTGAAACATGCATTCAGAGATGCAGCTGAAGGAATATGCCGTCACACTAGGTCAGATGGCCGTCTTTTTAATCTTTGAAGGCTGAAGGCAAAAACAAAAATCAGAAGGGTCACTATAAGGGACTTGTTGTTCGCTAATGACTCTGCAGTCGTCACTCGAAGCCAACAGGAGCTTCAGAGCTTGATGAATCGCTTCACCCAATCATGCAAGGACTTTCCCCTCAGAATAAATCTAAAGACAACGAATGTGCTAAGTCAGGATGCGAGTGCTACACCATCGATAAGTATGAATTGGCAGTGGTGCACCACTTCACATACCTGGGGTCTACCATCAATGACAAACTCTCACTGGACACAGAAATTGACAGTCGCATTGGCAAACCTGCAGCTAGCTTTGAACGCCTTACATCGCGTCTTTGGGGAAACTCCAAACTCACAACGAAGACCAAGACTGTGGTATATAATGCCTGCGTCATCAGCACTCTCCTATATGGCAGTGAGGCCTTGACAACCTATGCTAAGCAAGAAAGAAGGCTTAATACCTTCCATTTACGGTGTCTACGCCACATCCTCGGCATCTCGTTGAAAGATAAAGTGACAAATGTCGAGGTGTTGTCACGGGCTGGCCTTCAAAGCATGTATACACTGCTTAGACAGCGCAGGATTGGCTGGCTTGGCCATGTCCGCCGCATGGAAGATGGTCGCATCCCGAAAGATATCTTCTACAAGCAACTAGCAAATGGCAAAAGAACAGTTGGGCGGCTGCAGCTGAGGTTCAAAGATGTGTGCAAGAGAGATGTGAGGGCACTGGACATAAATCCAGCAACGCGGGAGGATAAAGCTGCCAATCGCATCAAGTGGCGATGCTATTTTCGGCGCTACCTCAGATTGGGCGAAAAGAAGCTCACACAAAAAGCCGAAGAGAGGAGAAAACGTTGAAAGGAGCATCAGGAAAATAAGCAGTTGAGGGCTGTCACCACAGGGGCGCATTTACATAGTCAGTTATTACTGAAGGGGCTATTATTGTTATTATTATTATTATCCTGCATATAGGTTCCGAGGACTTTGTGGTTTTCAATATTATAAAGTCAAATTTTCTTGCTAGTTAATTTCAGATTATCCTCAATACTTGGTCCAATCCTCTTTATTTAAATTCTACTTTTCTTCGGTCCTGGGTTTTCTGAAGGTGTCGTCTTGACTCAATAAAACACGTGCCGTAGTCTAAACTTATGCAAAATTATAAATGAATTTTCGCCCACGCTCTTCCAGCTTTCTACGCGGTGAAAATCGCCAATCAAACGTAGCCTAGATTAGTATATGTTGTCTAGTTCAGACAGATTCAGATGTTTGAATTTATTATATCTTCTCTCCCCCCCCCCCCCCCCCCCCCCCCACCCCTCCCCACTTCTTATGAAATTCCGCATGACACAGGTAATTTTACCATCGTCCATATAAGGTATTAACGCTACCGCTTTTTAAATGAGTCATGTCTGTAATTCATAACAAAACTTTAGTTTAATTTGTAATCATAAATGCTAATAAACATGGGTCCCCCAGCAGTAATGTTGCATCACGTTTCTGCCACTTCGAAAGAACAATCGTAGTTTATCTTTCGATTAACCATACGAGACGTATGGGTGCCAAGCTTGGTGTGAGCGAGACACGATCACTCCTGTGTTTGCTTTACACAGGTAAGGTAGAATTATCTGTCTGCTCCTAGCTGGGTTGTTAACGTTTTCTCTACTCAGGATATATCAATCGAAAATAACAACGCAAAACCTGAGTCCTGCGTTCCGATGTGAGAGAAAATACAGGTAAAGAAGAAATGAATGGAAAGCGCAATACAGATAAAAAGACAGGTAGAACACGATAAAATTAAGAGCACGGTAAGTTAGTGATAGTATCTTATTGCCACGTACCCCTGCATGATCAGGACAGTAGGTCCTCGCCAGTTTCTGAAGACTCTAGGCTCCTATGGATGTTTTCAATTTATGCCGTTACCATCTTTTCTGGACCTTCCGAAGCACGGACTGCGAGTCTGGCACAATAACTGTCGTAGCTCTCACAAAACGTCAGTACGTTTTCGTTTGTGTGATCTCTCACACCTTCAGCCTTCCGGCAGTATCCTTTCTTTTCTTCTTTTTTTAACTTTCTCTCATTCTACTGCTTTTATTTGGCATATTGTTTTACCTTTCATTCATTATTTTGCTCTCTACGTTGGTTCAGTAGGGTGAAGTCTCTAACACTCCAAACTCCAACGGAAGTATCGGCCACGGGGCTATCTTTAATTTTCACATGTTTGCTTTGAGCCGATCCCAGACAAAGCTGTAATAACGTCATGTAATTTGACCGATCAGCGACTGATAATTTTCGCTTCATTCGTCTGGCCACATTTGATAGAGATGGTCATCTCTTTTGATCCATTTGAACGTGACTCCAAGTGCCTATGTTTGGACAAGACGGGAGATAATGAGGTAATCGCTTCCGATATACGTTCTGTATCGAGATTACAGATAAATATGTCTGGAAACTCAAGATTTGCAGACGATAGCATCGGGGCAGTATCTGTGCACAACATTTGTTTGTGAAGATAACACAAGATGTAGGCGGAAGTCTGACGCAACGATATGAAAAGGTCACGCGTGGATATTAAATTTAATATTTTGAAAACACGTGAGGGTATTCTTTGAATTTGAAACACCCCTACACACGTAATGCTGAACGAGATTCTACTGGATTGGTTGATTTGAGAGGCCGGAATATACAATGTATCCCTTTGGAAAACTCGGCGAAAAGACCATCTGTGATCTGAACTGGAAACTGGAGATATAATCTAGCGAAATCAGAGACACAACACACAGAGAAACTGCAGCGCATGACAAATGAGCGATTCCCAGAAGCCAGTGAGTCATCGGATTTACAATTCCTATATTATATGTGACAGATCGACGTACTGGGGAAACTTAAAACCATAAAAGTAAGCCTGCCATTATAAATACAGAGACTGGAAACTTAAAAGGACCAGTATAGATCGAAGTATTTGGGAAACTCTAAAACTTAATAAAGTAAGCCCACATTTATAAATACGAAGACTGGAGTCCTAAGGAATTGGATCACCGTCGTAACAAAAGTTTTCCCAGGCCAGTGATTTTTCAGAACATCCGCCGTCAGTGGAATTAACTCTAATTTCATAGACCAAGTCATAGAGGAATTAAACAAAAGTTTTCCCAGGAGAGTGATTTTGCAGAACATCCGCCGTCAGAGGAATTAACTCTAATTTCCCAGACCTAAGTGACTTGAAGGTTCTAATACAGAGCTGTATCTAGTCTAAATCTGTGCACAGAGATTGTGTATTCCCAAAGATGTGGGGGTAAGTGTAAACATTTAATTTGACTAATGTGAATTTGACATGTTTTCTTGCTTAGTGGTTATATATGAGGCTGGCAACCTCAAAACACGAAAATAATATATTCATGAACCACTACAGCAAGCGCTGGTGATTGTTTCTGTCTAGTCGTGTGGGAAACACGACAGCAGAAGCAACCGCAGACTCCGACTGGAGCGGTGATGAGTGATGATTACTTCATATGTGTGCCTCATGTGTAGTATATAAATTTTGAGATGTACACTTGTATGTAACTCGTTAATGTTAGTTCAGGCCCAAATCATATTCTCACTGTCCAGAACATTTTACCCTGAGAGTAATATTGGTGAATTTTAACCATCTTCTCGGATTTACGTTGTGCGTGCTTGAGAATGAAATTCTTCTGAGAGTTTAACGTTGGTGGGCGGACAACGGGAACGTGAGCCTGTTAGAGTGCTCCAAACAAAGGCACTTAGCAGAAGACCATTTGTTTTTCTATTTTTTTTAAACGTGTTACAAGCCATCAGATTGTTTGAAGTACTGAAGTTCCTACGCCACTAGTGTGAGAGAAGGGCATCAACATCGCCCGCCTACATTGGACAAGTTATTTTCTAAAAAAAGTGACAGAACCCACAGCTCCAGGACTCATCTAGAGTTAAGTTTTTTTACAGGTAACAGCAAAACACTGACATTTATAGCGCCCGACCAATCTTCTATGAGGAAACTTTAATTTAAATTCCACCAATCTTTCCATCAAACAAATTAACGGTTCACTGGAAACAAGGAACATTTCGGGTTTTACAAATAGTGCATCATAAAATATGCTTTTAAATACTTATTTTTATAAGTATATATATATATATATATATATATATATATATATATATATATATATATATATATATATGCCGTGAAAAATTCTAATCCACATATATAAATTAGAACATAAATGTAAAGTAGAACGAAATAATACAAAAGAAAGAAGCATGGTGAAAGACCAGTGCTTTCCCAATAGCGCTTCCGTTTTGGAACGCCATAATAAATGAACAAGAGACCCTCCTTTTTCTATTTCGTCTGCATAAACACTACGCAAAAGCCTACAGCATCATACACGCGTTTCTAAAAAAAAAACTGGTACTGTGTTTCTTAGAAAACCTTGAGATACGCAAACTGCTTAATGACCTAGATATAATACTACATTAATGTCATTATACACACTACGTTAACCTAAAAGACAGACGGGCTTAGAAGAGAGAGAGAGAGAGATGCACGGAGGAACGCATGCAATTGTCCCACGTCGTCTTGCGATTAAAAGTGAATGCCAATCCCACGCGAAAGGCATGAAGACCTGATTTTTTTCAAATAAACAGTGATAAAAAACACTAACGATACGAGGTTAGGTTTTGAAAACAGGTTTAAAATCTTGTTGGGAAACCTGACATTCTACTGATTTATGTCTAAGCTCCTGACATTAGTCTGACAGTACAGAAGACACCCCCTAGTATGGAAGTGAGGAGGTGGTAACAGCGCGACTATCCATAATAATACATATTTTGAACGAAGCCACTTAGCCCCGTTAAACTTATATATTTGGGTGCCTTAGGACTTGCTGACAAAGAATATGTTATGGGTTACGCAAATAGTCTAATAATTAACAAATTATAGCCAAAATACTATAGTGGGGTTGTCTGACAGCACAAGATCATTTTTGCTCATAATGGCACGTTTGAACAACACTGCTTTAGGGGAAATGAGGCCAACAAGTTAGATATGATTTGATTGGCTGTAGTCATATGGAAGGCGAAACCTTATTGGTCTAACTGCAAATACAATTATGGTTGTTAATGGCTACTTATAGGATGGATAGTTTTTTTTTCAAAGGCTCATGTAAACATGGTCTCATTGGTTAGAACGTTCGATATAGGCAAATAGAGGCGTCAGTTCAGGGCCATTTTTGAAAATAAATCTTGTAAAAACGAAGTGCGTTGAGAGCAGGCTAAGAAATTTCTAATAACGGAAAAGCCTGGACAGAGGCAGATCAAATTTGTGCCAGAATTCATCGCCAGTCAACGTTACTTGTTTAATATTTTCATGAATTGTGGGACCGCGGTACTGAAGTATTAGAGCAGCACCTGGTCTGAGTTTTGCTGGATCCAGAGGGCTGGCAGCAGACTCCTTGTCCAAGATATCGACCAGTGGTGTATTTTAAGATAACTGAGAAGCAAGCGAGCAGAGGAGACAGTTTCCTGCCGCCGTCACATCATATAAGAATGTGTCAGCCAGAGCAGCTCACCCTTGTATAACCACCATAAAATTGACTATAATACTAATTTAAGAGGGACAGTAATTATCTTACAAATAAAAAGAAACTGTGAACCCTTCAATATTATTTCCACCAGTAACAAACACATGAAGTCGTGATGACACACAACAACCTAGCTTCAAAAGCCAGTATTACCTCATAATACTATATCACAACCCTACACACATATTGTAATAATATTATATGTCAGGACAAAGATCCTTTGTATAAATTGTGTACATAAACATTGTGTTTCCATTTGATTGTGATTCCTGATTCACTCTGTAGTTGGATCAGGATATCTATTCTTGAAAGAAATTAATACATAATTTAAACTTTAACACTTGACTTACTTAAGCTAGTCTTCTAGAGTGTTATATGTGTGGTGAAGTGGGATGTTATAAATACTTATAGGGAACTTAGTGTACTGACTGAGATCAGCTGTGAAGGTATCTATATCTATTAAGAGTAGTGTATTATAGATAACCTTACTTGCTACCACATATCTATATATCTCAGTCAGAATTATTCTGGAATAGTGTGATGCTACGTTATGTGTCTAGGGTATGTGTATGATGAAGTGTAAGTCACAACAACAGACAGATAAACAATTTAATTTAATCCACTACTCTTGACAACACTGTGACACTCACATACATATAACACTCTACAAAGATATCTTAAAAGAGTCACTGATAAACTTTCAAATAACAATATGTATTCATTACTGGCATGAATGAATATGTGTCCTGATTCAACTACAAGGGAACCAGGAATCACAATCAATTTAAATTACAAGTTATGTACAGAATGTATTTAATATGAATATTGTAGTGACATATATTATTACAAATGTTCTATGTGTGTCAGTTGTGTAGTAGTAAAATGAGGTAATACTGGTTTTGTTTTGTTCAAGCTCTGTTGGTATTTGTCATCATGACTTCAATAGTTTGTCTTTAGGGACTAGTATTGGAGATGTTCACAGTTCCTGATTTTAAGACAAGTAAATTCCCCTCTTAATGTTAATTTTACAAAGTCAGTTCAAGATGAGGGGACATAATGTTGAGCTCAGCTGGCCAAGTTAGCTTATCTGGCGTGATGGCGGCAGGAAAGGACTCCTCTGCTCGAATTCTCCTCTGGGCTCTGGAGACACCTCACTGATAGCTAAAAGGACCAAGGAGTATGCTGTCCGACACTGGATTCAGCAAAGCTCTGACCAGGTGCTGCTCAGTACCATCAAGACCACTGTCCCTGAAATCAAGAAGGATGTACCTTCTACTTCATAACTAACTTAAACTCTCTTGTTACATTGATCACAACACAGCACAAACATTGAGTTCAGAGCATTAGGCCAACTGTCAGCTTCATTTGAAATACTTTATTCCAGTATTACCCTTCTTAATGGTTACTACGCCTCTGCACTTCCAGCATTATTTCTTTCTAGTCAATCATCCAGGTGTCAGTGTACTGTTTGGCCATTCCATGCCGTTTTACTTCTCTCCGACACCCTCTGTTCAGGCTGGAGCATTACAGGCTTTACCTCACGTTGGCCACTGAACTACACATATATATACAGGCATAAATCAACAATTCACATTCAATTTTCATTAAAAGATATTGAATGGTTCAAGCTTACCACAATTCATACGAATAAACACAGATACGTTGATTAGCAATGAATTCTGGCACAAACTGGCACAAATTCCCATCTGCTTATCTTCCAGGCTTTTATTTAGCAAAATATATGCTGGCTTCAACGCACTGATGCTTTATCAAGCTATTTTAAACAAGTGGTTTCGAACTAACGCTCCCAAGTGTGTATATCAGCGAGTCTGACCAATGAGCCCCGTTTCGACAAGTGTTTGAAAAAATGTTACCTTTCCCCGTTTCCCCTAACAACCAAGATAGTATTTATAGCCCGACCAATCGTGGTTAGGCTTTCATTTGTTGCGCTCCAATCAATTTGGAGTTTACATGGTAGGCTATTTCTGTAACGTAAATTTTTTTCAAACACGTTATAAAAAAATCTTATGAGCAGAAATGATTTTATGCTGTCAGGCACCCCCAATATTTTATTTTGGGTATAATTTATTAATTCCTGGACTATTTGCGTAACGTTTTACATATTATTTGTCAGCAAGCCCTAAGGAACCCAAAAATACAAATTTAAAGGAGCTACGTGGCTGCATTCAAAATATGCAATTTCTTCTACCTCCTGTTTCGAAGATGTGCTGTCTGGGTACTGTTATGTTCTCAACCGTAAACCCATCTAATGTTATCTTTTCTAATAAGAGTTTTTTATGATTTATAAACCTAACTCTGGGAAAGGGTAGTGTATTTTATCACTGTCCGTCTGAAAAAAAATTAGTGCATGTAGACTTACACGCGTGATGCATGCGTTCCTGATTTTCAGCCCTCCCCTCCCTCTTTATCCTTTTGTCCATCTGTTCGTTCGTTTTGGTAACGCAGTATAATTAATGTTAGGATTAATTTAGGTCATTACGCAGTACGTCTCAATGTTTTTCTTAGAAATGCAGCACACGTTTCATTGAAGAAGGCGGGTAATAATACAGTAAGCTTTTATATCAACGTGAAAGCGTTACAATTTGCAGACGAAGCAGAAAACAAGGGGGATTTCGAGTACATTCTTTGTGACAGCACTGTTATTTTACCATTGCTCTTCTCTTTATTAATTTTATTTGTTAGGCTTCATATTTACCTAATAATTTATATATGTGGATTAGAATATTTCATGACACCTCCCCTCTTAAAACAGACATTATATGTCAGTCCTTTATTCTATATACACATAGAGAAATTTATTATTATTTCTGGGGTTTACGGTGATTCTCATCACACGGATGGCGGCTTAAAAAATCAGCTCCCAAATTGGTTTTTCCAGATATATACTCAATGCTAAAATTATATGGAGCCAGAAGCAAAGACCATCGGAGTAACCTAGAGTTCTCATGCTTAGCCTGTGCTAAAAACGATAAAGGTTTGTGATCTGTTTGCAACTTAAATGCCTTCCCATATAGATAAATATTGAATTTCTTTATTGCCCATATTACTGCAAGACATTCTTTTTCGCTAGTTGAGTAGTTGATTTCAGCTTTATTCAACTTTCTGCTAGCATATGCCACTGGGCTTAATTCCCCATCCAATGCATCTGATTTCTGTAGTAGAGTTGCACCTAGCCCAATATTACTTGCATCCGTCCTTACTATGAATTCTTGACTTAAGTCAGGTAATTTCAAAATGGGTTTACTTGTGAGCTTTTCCTTCAACTCTTGGTAAGTCATTTCACATTGTGGAGTCCATGTAATGCGATCTGGATGTCCTTTACGTGTCAATTCAGTTAACGGTGCACATATGGAATTAAAGTTTTTGATATACTTCTGGTAGAAACCACATAAGGAGACAAAGGATCTCACGTCCTTCTTGGTTTGTGGTCTCGGGGCTTTCTGTAGTTTCTCTAAATTCTTTGGGTCAGGGGTCATGTTTCCCTGATAAACTGTGTGTCCCAAAAATTCCAATTCTTTACATCCAACGCAACATTTGGTTGGTCGGGCTGTTAAATTTGCCTCCCTAAGTCGATCAAACAGCATGTTCAGAGAGTCAATGTGTTCCTCAAATGTTTCTGTTGCTATAAGGATATCATCCATAAAATTTGTTATACAGGGATTATTCAGAGGATCCAATAATTTTCTCATCATTCTAGAGAAGACACTAGGCGCATTCTTCAATCCAAATGGCAATCTATTAAACTCATAGTGTCCTTCTGAGGTACTAAAAGCTAGGTATGGTCTAACCTCAGGCTTTACTGGAATCTGATAGTATCCTTTACTCAGATCCACTTTTGAGAAATATTTAGCTTTATTTAGTCTGGCAAACAGCTGATTTGTATCCGGCAATGGATCCACCTGTCCTTCTGTAATAGCATTCAGTCTCCTGTAATCTATACAGAGTCTATGTTCTCCAGAGGGCTTCCTTAAGAGTACCACCCCGGAACTATACGAAGACTCACTGTGCGAAATAATTCCTTCCTTCAACAGATAGTCTATCTCTTCCTTCAAAGCTTTTTCCTTAGCAAACGGAATCGAATATGGTTTCATACAGACAGGTGTGGAGTCTATGAGTTTCATATCATATTCCAATAGGTTTGTATGCCCTGGTCGGTCTGTTAACACCTCTGCATGATTATTTAGAACCTGTTGCACTCTCTCTTTCTGAGTTTTCGTTAAATGTGTACTGATTTTCACCTGTGCTGCTGTCTCACAGGGGTGTAATGGATATTCAAATGATGAAAGTGGTTCCTTTTTCATCTCCATGGCGATGGACAAGGTCAACAAGTGTGTCTCTTCCTGATGTTCTCTTTCCAAATATTTCTTCAGGAGATTCACATGATAGATTTTTTCTTTCCCCTTCTTATCTATCTTATAATTTGTTCTAGACACCTTCTCTAGAACTGTATATGGACCCTGCCATCCAATTTGTAACTTATTCTGACTCCCGGGCAAAAGAAGCAGTACTTTCTCTCCCACAGCCAAATTTCTGTCTTTCGCCTTCCTGTTATAATAGGCAGCATGTTTCTTCCTGGCTTGTTTCAAATTTTCATTGGCAAGTTTCCAGCCAGTTTTTAACCGAGTGGTCAGCTCATTCACATACTGGTATGAAGATGTAATGTTTTCCTCTGCCTTTTCATCAGTCCACGTTCTTAACAAAGCTACATATGGACCTTTAATTGTGTGGACCTATTTGTCCATGCACCGGTATGGTCTCTTCCACTCGAAGCTTTATAGTGATGATTTTTTCCTCCCAGAATTTTCATTCACAAAACGACCGCTACCAATTTTTCTTTTGGGGCTTTCTCCCCTCTTAAAATTCTTGATGAGAGATTTCCTCTCTACATCTTCTTCCTCCAGTTTGTTTAAGTCCGATTGAGGGATTGTCGGCTTATCCTGGGGTAAGACATCTTTTTGCACTCTCCGCATAGTGGCCATTGTAAAACAGTTAAGTGAAGCTTGTCCGTGAAAAGGGGCTTCCCATTCCATTTGGTCCACTTTATCAAATCTATTTTTCTTTTTATTATCAGGCCTAATTTTGCTCCGGGGCGTGTCCAGGTCCTGATCCATGTTCCCACTTGTGGGTGTTCCCTCATGTGCTATGCTACACCTTTCTACAAAATTCTCAATGTCCCATCTTGCTTTGGGCCAATAATAATTGTGAGCCACCTTTTGAATGATGGTACCTATCTTCTCATGGTCCCCATCTGGTTTCACATGTAGGCTCCTTATTAATTCTGTCCTGTATCTTTTTGGAAGAACCAGCTGTCCGTGACCATGGGATCTAGTTCCGGCCTTCCTATACATCAACTTGTTTTTCATGTAAAAATCTCCCTTGCCTGGAGTGTATGACAAGTTGACAATTTTCTGAAACAAGGCTTGAGTGTTTTATCCCCAGCCTGTGCCTTCCTCATCTCTTCTGGAGTGGTATCTAACATAATATCCTCCTCCTGTCTTGAGGTCGACCTGACCTGAAGGGTTGCCATATACACAGGTTTCCTTCTGCAACGGTCAGTGTCATGATTGTCCATCTGACAATTCTTACACCACCTTTTTCCTTGGTTGAAAGATTTTCTTTCATCATATTTCCTTTCATCGAATTGTGGGAATTTATTTTTATTGTCATACCGTGGCCTATCAAATTGGTGCTTACCTTTATTTTGATCCCTAGGATCAAATTTATTAAAGTTCTGTGGTGCCCTAAAGTTATCCACCTGTTTCTTTTTATTACCTGTTACCTCTGCTTGAGCTGCTTGATACCTTTCAGCAACATTTAGCAACTCACCCAGCCTCTCTGCACCTTGTTCCATGAGAAACTTTCTCAGGTCTGGAGCCATGGACTCTCTTAGTTGCTCTATAAGGACCATTTCCTTAAGATCTTGGGTTTTCCCCAGAGAAGTCCATTTCTCCAAGTATGTCTCGATTCGTGCAGAGAACTGGTGATAGGTTTCACCTGACAGTAGTTTAGCATTCCTAAATTTTTTTCCTGTAAAACTCTGCATTCTTTTCATACCTTAACAAAAGAGCCTGCTTTAGCATGTCATAATTTTCCTGATCACCTCTGCTCATTTTTGCAAAAACTTCATAAGCTGCCCCACGAAGTCCCTGAGATAACTTTAAGCTCCACCTTTCTCTCTCTAACCCATACGTGGTAGCTAATAGTTCGTACCTATTTATATAGCTCTCAATATCATCGTCTTTCTCAACAAAATGATCTAAATGAAAGTTCATAGCTGAGGTCGAGGCTCCCTGAGTAACCGTAGCATCAGAGGCAAAGGGACTGGCACCATTTTCAGGAGCATGGCCTTGAAACTCAAACTCCCTTAGTCGTAACTCATGTTCCCTTTGTAATCTCTTCTCCTCCTTTTCTGCTTCCCTCTCTGCAGCTAATCTCTTCTCTTCTCTTTCTGCAGCTAAGCTAATTTCTTCTCTTCTCTTTCTGCAGCTAATCTTTTGTCTTCTCTTTCTGCTTCCAATTTCTTAGCCTCTTTGTCAGCCTCAATCTGCAACCTCTTAGTCTCAGCCTCAGCTTGCAACCTCTTAGTTTCCCTTTCAGCCTCTAACCTTCTTTCGGCTTCTTTTTCTAATCTTCTTTCTTCGCGTTCAATAAATTTGTCACATTCCGTTGTGACATAGGCAACCATAACTTGCCCATCTAATCCTAACTCTTTTGCAGTCTGAACCGCAGCAGATCGAAATTTGGCCAGGTCCGCCATTGTCTATCAGGTAAATTTTTATAATGTCTACCCAACAATTCAATTTCTAACTATATATCTAATGGACAACACAGGCACCGTGAGCTCAACCTTATTTAATTCCACCCAAGGATACCTTTTAATTCTTATATTCCCTGAAGTGAATTACCCCCAATATTTTTAATAGTTAAAGATTCAAAATCCCAAGAGCGAGACCCCAATATATGTGGTGAAGTGGGATGTTATAAATACTTATAGGGAACTTAGTGTACTGACTGAGATCAGCTGTGAAGGTATCTATATCTATTAAGAGTAGTGTATTATAGATAACCTTACTTGCTACCACATATCTATATATCTCAGTCAGAATTATTCTGGAATAGTGTGATGCTACGTTATGTGTCTAGGGTATGTGTATGATGAAGTGTAAGTCACAACAACAGACAGATAAACAATTTAATTTAATCCACTACTCTTGACAACACTGTGACACTCACATACATATAACACTCTACAAAGATATCTTAAAAGAGTCACTGATAAACTTTCAAATAACAATATGTATTCATTACTGGCATGAATGAATATGTGTCCTGATTCAACTACAAGGGAACCAGGAATCACAATCAATTTAAATTACAAGTTATGTACAGAATGTATTTAATATGAATATTGTAGTGACATATATTATTACAAATGTTCTATGTGTGTCAGTTGTGTAGTAGTAAAATGAGGTAATACTGGTTTTGTTTTGTTCAAGCTCTGTTGGTATTTGTCATCATGACTTCAATAGTTTGTCTTTAGGGACTAGTATTGGAGATGTTCACAGTTCCTGATTTTAAGACAAGTAAATTCCCCTCTTAATGTTAATTTTACAAAGTCAGTTCAAGATGAGGGGACATAATGTTGAGCTCAGCTGGCCAAGTTAGCTTATCTGGCGTGATGGCGGCAGGAAAGGACTCCTCTGCTCGAATTCTCCTCTGGGCTCTGGAGACACCTCACTGATAGCTAAAAGGACCAAGGAGTATGCTGTCCGACACTGGATTCAGCAAAGCTCTGACCAGGTGCTGCTCAGTACCATCAAGACCACTGTCCCTGAAATCAAGAAGGATGTACCTTCTACTTCATAACTAACTTAAACTCTCTTGTTTACATTGATCACAACACAGCACAAACATTGAGTTCAGAGCATTAGGCCAACTGTCAGCTTCATTTGAAATACTTTATTCCAGTATTACCCTTCTTAATGGTTACTACGCCTCTGCACTTCCAGCATTATTTCTTTCTAGTCAATCATCCAGGTGTCAGTGTACTGTTTGGCCATTCCATGCCGTTTTACTTCTCTCCGACACCCTCTGTTCAGGCTGGAGCATTACAGGCTTTACCTCACGTTGGCCACTGAACTACACATATATATATACAGGCATAAATCAACAATTCACATTCAATTTTCATTAAAAGATATTGAATGGTTCAAGCTTACCACAATTCATACGAATAAACACAGATACGTTGATTAGCAATGAATTCTGGCACAAACTGGCACAAATTCCCATCTGCTTATCTTCCAGGCTTTTATTTAGCAAAATATATGCTGGCTTCAACGCACTGATGCTTTATCAAGCTATTTTAAACAAGTGGTTTCGAACTAACGCTCCCAAGTGTGTATATCAGCGAGTCTGACCAATGAGCCCCGTTTCGACAAGTGTTTGAAAAAATGTTACCTTTCCCCGTTTCCCCTAACAACCAAGATAGTATTTATAGCCCGACCAATCGTGGTTAGGCTTTCATTTGTTGCGCTCCAATCAATTTGGAGTTTACATGGTAGGCTATTTCTGTAACGTAAATTTTTTTCAAACACGTTAAAAAAAAAATCTTATGAGCAGAAATGATTTTATGCTGTCAGGCACCCCCAATATTTTATTTTGGGTATAATTTATTAATTCCTGGACTATTTGCGTAACGTTTTACATATTATTTGTCAGCAAGCCCTAAGGAACCCAAAAATACAAATTTAAAGGAGCTACGTGGCTGCATTCAAAATATGCAATTTCTTCTACCTCCTGTTTTGAAGATGTGCTGTCTGGGTACTGTTATGTTCTCAACCGTAAACCCATCTAATGTTATCTTTTCTAATAAGAGTTTTTTATGATTTATAAACCTAACTCTGGGAAAGGGTAGTGTATTTTATCACTGTCCGTCTGAAAAAAAAATTAGTGCATGTAGACTTACACGCGTGATGCATGCGTTCCTGATTTTCAGCCCTCCCCTCTCTCTTTATCCTTTTGTCCATCTGTTCGTTCGTTTTGGTAAAGCAGTATAATTAATGTTAGGATTAATTTAGGTCATTACGCAGTACGTCTCAATGTTTTTCTTAGAAATGCAGCACACGTTTCATTGAAGAAGGCGGGTAATAATACAGTAAGCTTTTATATCAACGTGAAAGCGTTACAATTTGCAGACGAAGCAGAAAACAAGGGGGATTTCGAGTACATTCTTTGTGACAGCACTGTTATTTTACCATTGCTCTTCTCTTTATTAATTTTATTTGTTAGGCTTCATATTTACCTAATAATTTATATATGTGGATTAGAATATTTCATGACAATATGTATGTGCTTGTCATAGTGTTGTAAAGTGTTGTGGAACTTAATAAAAGTATTTATCTGTCTGTTGGTTGTTGTGAACTTACACTTCATCACTATCATAACCCTAGACATTCAACGTAGTCATCACAATATTCCAGAATAAGTCTGATTGAGGTCTAAATGTGGTAGCAAAGTAAGGTCATCTGTAACACACCACACTTATTAGATGCAGATACCTTCACAGCTGATCTCAGTCAGTACACTAAGTCCCCTATAAATATTTATATAATCCCAACTTACCACATATATTGGGGTCCTGTCCGGGATTTTGAATCTTCTCCTATTACATATATTGGGGGTAATTAACTTCTGGGAATTATAAAAATTAAAAAGGTATTCTTGGGTGGAAAATAAATAAGGTTGAGCTCTCAGTGCTTGTGGTTGTCCTTAGTTTAATTAGTCATAGATTGAAGTGTTTAGTTAAACATTGTATAAATTTGCCTGTTAGAAAATGGCAGACCTGGCGAAATTTCGATCTGCTGCTGTGCAGGCTGCTAAAGAGTTGGGAATGGACGGGCAAGTTATGATTGCCTATGTCACTACTGAATGTGACAAATTTATTGAACGCGAAGAAAAAAGATTAGAAAAAGAGGCTGAAAGAAAATTAGAATCTGAAAGATTAGAAAAAGAGGCTGAAAGAAAGTTAGAGGCTGAAAAAGAAATTAAGAGGTTGCAGATTGAGGCTGACAAAGAGGCTAAGGCATTGGAGGCAGAAAAAGAGATTAAAAGGCTCCAGTATGAAGAGAACACCCGTGTGTTACCGGGGCCCGAAAGGGGAGCAAAGAATAGTAACACTGCACCCTACCACGCATGTCGTAAAAAGCGACTAAGGAGGGTTGGGAATGGGGCTGTTTACCCCATCCCGTAAAAACTTCGCACAGTGGGCTGATCACCTGCTTGCCAACCAATCTGATTACGGAAACAATGATAGATTGTTTGGTCTGTTTTTGTTCCACAAAGACGCCACTAGGCGTGGTGGAAACAGCGATAGATTGATCAATTTGTTGTTGCCCTAAGACGCCACTAGGCGTACTGGCCACATACTGCTTTGCCGGTTGGTGGCTAAGGATGGAAGAAGAAGAAGAAGACAGTATGAAGAGAAGAAGCTGGAGGCAGAAAGAGAAGAAAAGAGACAGGCTGCGGAAAGAGAAGCAGAGGAAAGAAGGCAAGCTACAGAAAGAGAAGAAAAGAGACAGGCTGCGGAAAGGGAAGCAAAGGAAAGAAGGCAAGCTACAGAAAGAGAAGAAAGGAGACAGGCTGCAGAAAGAGAGGCAGAGGAAAGAAGATTGACTGCAGAGAGGGAAGCAGAAGATAAGAGATTACAGAAGGAGCACGAGTTACGACTAAGGGAGTTGGAATTTCAAGGCCATGCTCCTGGAAATGATGCCAGTCCCTTTACCTCCGATGCCACTGCTAGTCAGGGAGCCTCAACCTCAGCTATGAGCTTTCATTTAGATCATTTTGTTGAGAAAGACGATGATATCGAGAGCTATCTAAATAGATATGAACTGTTAGCTACCACGTATGGGTTAGAGAGAGAAAGGTGGAGCTTAAAGTTATCACAAGTTCTTCGTGGTACAGCTTATGATGTTTTTGCCAAAATGAGCAGAGATGATAAAGAAAATTATGACATGTTAAAGCAGGCTCTTTTGTTAAGATATGAAAAGAATGGAGAATTCTATAGAAAAAAGTTCAGGAATGCTAAACTACTGTCAGGTGAGACATATCACCAGTTCTCTGCACGGTTAGAGACATACTTGGAGAAATGGACTTCTCTGGGGAAAACCCAAGATCTTAAGGAAATGATCCTTATAGAACAACTAAGAGAGTCCATGGCTCCAGACCTGAGAAAGTTTCTCATGGAACAAGGTGCAGAGAGGCTGGGTGAGTTACTAAATGTTGCTGAAAGATATCAGGCAGCTCAAGCAGAGGTAACAGGTAATAAAAAGAAACAGGTAGACAATTTTAAGGCACCACAAAACTTTAATGAGTTTGATCATGGAGATCAGAACAAAGGTAAGCACCAATTTGATAGGCCTCGGTATGAAAATAAAAATAAAACCCCACAATTCAATGAAAGGAAATATGATAACAGGAAACCCTTCAGACAGGAAGGAAAATATTGTCAAATATGCAGGATGCATAATCATAATACTAGTGAATGTGGTAGGAAAGTTCCTCCATATCACGCGGCATGCATGATAACAGTGGACAAGGGGAAGAAGAAACTGACAGAGAATCATATAAATCTTCAACATCCCCCCATCTGTGAAGAAGTGACATGTAATGGTGCCAAGGTTAGGTGCCTTGACGATTCAGGTTTAGAATATGATTCAGTTGTGAGTGCAACCCTAGTGCACCCTGAACAGTATACCACCGAGAAAGTGGAGATACAAGGGGCCGTAAAGGGAATATCCACCATGACACTTCCCGTAGCCGAGATAAATGTCAAGACTAGGTACGTGGAAGGAATGATTAGAGCAGTCGTGTGTGACGACCCTAATTACCCGCTGGTGTTAGGAAGTAAATATGTTTTTCTAGGAAGCCCAGTAAAACCTGTGGTAATGGCCACGCTTCAGGTTAGGTCGACCCCCAGTAGAACGGAGGAGGAACCACCACTAGTTTATTCTCATAAGCAGATGAGAAAGGCCCAGGCAAAGGATAAAACCTTAAAACCTTGCTTTGGCAAATTGCCAACAAGCCATACACACCCTAAGAAAGGACAATTTTATTTAAAGGAGGGACTGCTCTTCAGGAAAGCTAGAGCAGGATCCAAGGAACAGGGACAATTGGTATTGCCAACTCTCTACAGGGAAAAAGTGATGGCACAAGCTCATGTTGTACTTGACGGTGGACACCAGAGTAGTGGAACAACACGTCAAAGGACATCTGAAAAATATTACTGGCCCCAAGTAGCTGCTGACATTGCACAATTTGTGGGGGCCTGTGAAAAATGTAGCAAGGTACAGTCCCCAAGTTGGGAAAATCATAATCAGATGCCAGCCAAGCATTCTGAAACATATGGGTCTAAAAATAACAAGGAGAATAAAAATAATAAGGTTGACATAGAGGATAGGTATCCACCTTCACCCCAACAGTTTTCACCAAAAATATTTAGATTCGCAACTCTGAGAAGGGCATCCAAAGAAAATAGAAACTCAGACCAGTCAACCCAGGCACAGTTTGAAGCCGCAGTTAGGGAACTGGCTGAAATTAATATTGAAGATAATCCGCCAGATTTGAACCCACAACAAAAGGTTAGAAGAAAATTGGGGAGTGGACAAGTGAGCAATTCGGAAAATGCTCACAGCGGTTCACAATATGGCTATTAATTTAGCATGAAAAGGGCACTGGTGACATTGGTAGTCACCCGACCCTACACCGTCCAAGGGGAAGTATTGATCGGACCCTGGATGGAGATCACCCACACATATTATAGCAAAGCTAAGGGAGAATTGATTTCTGATGCAGAAACTCATTTCCCCACATATTATCTTAATTCACCCAATTTGTCGGTAGGTGGAACTATAGTTGGTGAATATGGCCTCCATTTGAGTGGCACATTATAGAACATTATAAGAATATTATTAGAAGGGTGTTTCCACATTCAATCAAGCCTGAGATCAGACAAATTGTTGGCTGTGAACATTTCGGAGGAGCAGAGTGTCTCCCTTGTTGCCTTTTTGAATTGAGAATAGTCCGAGTGTTTATTAAGGCTGATCAGGAATTATTGGATCCCCTACACAACTCAGATATCACCATATATATCAACTCCTCATAACGTACAATTTGAGGATCATCTAATATTCTCGGGACATGTCGTTGAGCAGACTCAGAGAAGAGAAATGGTGAATATGGATTCCTAAGCAGCATTAAGACAAGCAGTAGCACTTGCAGCTGTTCAGTAACATAACTGAAATGGATTCCTGGATGGCAGAGGTCTGAAGCAACCTTCGTCAGTAGTGCTTACTTTGAATTGACCCACCTGCATTAATCCATGATAAAAATAAAATCAGCGAAACGTTGATGCAGATTTTCTAAGCCGCCATCCGTGTGATGAGAATCACAATGATCACCAGGCATAGACAGAAATTTATCTATGTGTACCTAGAATTAGGAACTGACATATGATGTCTGTTTTAAGTGGGGAGAATTTGTCGTGAAAAATTCTAATCCACATATATAAATTAGAACATAAATGTAAAGTAGAACGAAACAATACAAAAGAAAGAAGCATGGTGAAAGACCAGTGCTTTCCCAATAGCGCTTCCGTTTTGGAACGCCATAATAACTGAACAAGAGACCCTCCTTTTTCTATTTCGTCTGCATAAACACTACGCAAAAGCCTACAGCATCATACACGCGTTTCTAAAAATAAAACTGGTACTGTGTTTCTTAGAAAACCTTGAGATACGCAAACTGCTTAATGACCTAGATATAATACTACATTAATGTCATTGTACACACTACGTTAACCTAAAAGACAGACGGGCTTAGAACAGAGAGAAAGATGCACGGAGGAACGCATGCAATTGTCCCACGTCGTCTCGCGATTAAAAGTGAATGCCAATCCCACGCGAAAGGCATGAAGATCTGATTTTTTCAAATAAACAGTGATAAAAAACACTAACGATACGAGGTTAGGTTTTGAAAACAGGTTTAAAATCTTGTTGGGAAACCTGACATTCTACTGATTTATGTCTAAGCTCCTGACATTAGTCTGACAGTACAGAAGACACCCCCTAGTATGGAAGTGAGGAGGTGGTAACAGCACGACTATCCTATAATAATACATATTTTGAACGAAGCCACTTAGCCCCGTTAAACTTATATATTTGGGTGCCTTAGGACTTGCTGACAAAGAATATGTTATGGGTTACGCAAATAGTCTAATAATTAACAAATTATAGCCAAAATACTATAGTGGGGTTGTCTGACAGCACAAGATCATTTTTGCTCATAATGGTAAGTTTGAACAACACTGCTTTAGGGGAAATGAGGCCAACAAGTTAGATATGATTTGATTGGCTGTAGTCATATGGAAGGCGAAACCTTATTGGTCTAACTGCAAATACAATTATGGTTGTTAATGGCAACTTATAGGATGGATAGTTTTTTTTTTCAAAGGCTCATGTAAACATGGTCTCATTGGTTAGAACGTTCGATATAGGCAAATAGAGGCGTCAGTTCAGGGCCATTTTTGAAAATAAATCTTGTAAAAACGAAGTGCGTTGAGAGCAGGCTAAGAAATTTCTAATAACGGAAAAGCCTGGACAGAGGCAGATCAAAATTGTGCCAGAAGTCATTGCCAGTCAACGTTACTTGTTTAATATTTCCATGAATTGTGGGACCGTGGTACTGAAGTATTAGAGCCGCACCTGGTCTGAGTTTTGCTGGATCCAGAGAGCTGGCAGCAGACTCCTTGTCCAAGATATCGACCAGTGGTGTATTTTAAGATAACTGAGAAGCAAGCGAGCAGAGGAGACAGTTTCCTGCCGCCGACACATAAGTTAAGGAGTTGTCAGCCAGAGCAGCTCACCCTTGTATAACCACCATAAAATTGACTATAATACTAATTTAAGAGGGACAGTAATTATCTTACAAATAAAAAGAAACTGTGAACCCTTCAATATTATTTCCACCAGTAACAAACACATGAAGTTGTGATGACACACAACAACCTAGCTTCAAAAGCCAGTATTACCTCATAATACTATATCACAACCCTACACACATATTGTAATAATATTATATGTCAGGACAAAGATCCTTTGTATAAATTATGTACATAAACATTGTGTTTCCATTTGATTGTGATTCCTGATTCACTCTGTAGTTGGATCAGGATATCTATTCTTGAAAGAAATTAATACATAATTTAAACTTTAACACTTGACTTACTTAAGCTAGTCTTCTAGAGTGTTATATGTATGTGCTTGTCATAGTGTTGTAAAGTGTTGTGGAACTTAATAAAAGTATTTATCTGTCTGTTGGTTGTTGTGAACTTACACTTCATCACTATCATAACCCTAGACATTCAACGTAGTCATCACAATATTCCAGAATAAGTCTGATTGAGGTCTAAATGTGGTAGCAAAGTAAGGTCATCTGTAACACACCACACTTATTAGATACAGATACCATCACAGCTGATCTCAGTCAGTACACTAAGTCCCCTATAAATATTTATATAATCCCAACTTACCACTATATATATATATATATATATATATATATATATATATATATATATATATATATATATATATATATATATATATATATATATATATATATATATATATATATATATATATATATATATATATATATATATATATATATATACTGAAGCACATTAAAAACGCACCACTATTATATATACTGATGCCGAGAAACTGGAAAAAAAGTGTGGGAATGGATTTTCCCCGTGTTTGTCATGAGGTAGAGAATGAATGGCTGCTGGAATGGAAAGTGCATGATTCAAGCCACGGGTTTGTGTACAGACTACATGAAAACAATGAAAGTTACAAGTGCAACACGATTCCCAACAACTATGACCCTGGAAATGTGTACGCGTTGTGGCAGTATACTCGGTATTAAAAAGCCCTTGAGACAAAACACCCAGCACATGTGCTTGAAAATCCACGACTATATGAAAACGACCGCCAACGAACCATTGGTATGTTGAAGACCGGAATGAGCTCGCGGGCCATTGCCAGAAGGATGAATTGCCACCACAGCATTATATTGTACGTCTCAATGAACGTTACGGAGCCACTGGCAGTGTCCGGGATAGACTTCGGAGTGGCCAACCACGAGTTACTACCCCTGCGCAAGATCGTCATATTGTGCTGAGTCACCTACGGAATCGTTCTCTCCCGGCAAGTCAAACAGCAAGAGCAATAGTGGGTAGACGTGGGCAAGTCTCTCAAATGATAGTCATATGACGACTCAGAGATACAGGCTTTACTGCAAGACGACCTTATGTTGGGCCAAACTTGACTCACAGACATCGTCAGCAGCGCCTGCAATGGGCAGAGCAACATGTCAGATGGACTAGACTGCAATGGAATGCTGTCCTATTCACAGACGAGAGCAGATTCAACATATCCTTTGCTGCTGGACGTATGCGGATTTGGCGACGGTGTGGAGAGCGCTTTGCAGATTGCTGTGTTCGTCAGCACAATCGATTTGGAGGTGGCAGTATTCACATTTGGGGATGATTCAGTTTTCACCATCGCTTGCCTCTTCACGTCTTCCGTGGAAATGTTGATTCTGGGACATATCGAGATGAAGTTCTGGATGCATTGGTTGCTCCTGCGTTCACAAATTATCCAGACTTGCAGCTTCTCCAGCAGGATAACACACGTGCGCACACCGCATGCATTACGCAGCAATATCTACAGCAGCAGAACATTGTGACGATTGATTGGCCTGCCCTGTCACCAGAAATGTCCCCTATAGAACATCTGTGGGACGAGCTTGGACGCAGAGTTTACAGGCAAGGTTCTCCAGCTAATCTGCAACAGCTCGAAGCTGCTCTTACACGTGAATTGGACTTGATTCCCCGGAAATTTTTTCAGAGACTTGTGTGTTTCATGCGGAGCCGCCGCCAAGCTTGTTTGCAAGCACACGGTGGACATACCAGATACTGAGGATAGTGTGAATGAATTTTTTTATTGGTTGCACTTTTGGTTTTCTAACTTGCCTGCACAGAATGCAATGAATTTCATAACAATTAAATGTACAAATTAATGACCAGCATGGATTCATAGGAAAATGAATAAAGATTCCAAATATGTAAACTTGTAAACACTTATATTTACATTTCACACTCTGTTCATGGATTATACTGGTGGTGCATTATATATATATATATATATATATATATATATATATATATATATATATATATATATATATATATATATATATATATATATATATATATATATATATATATAAATATATAAATATATATATATATATATACATATATATATATATATATATATATATATATATATATATATATATTTATATATATATATTTATTTATTTATTTATTTATTTATTTATTTATATTTATATTTATATATTTATATTTATATTTTTATATATATTTATATTTATATTTATTTATTTATTTTTATTTATATTTTTATTTTTATTTATATTTATAAAAGTATAAAAGTAAGTATTTAAAAACATATTTCATGGTGCATTATTTGTAAAACACGAATATATATATATATATATATATATATATATATATATATATATATATATATATATATATATATATATATATATATATATATATATATATATATATATATATATATATATATATATATAGTATATCTGTAATGAACAAAGCCTTCCAGATTTTAAGGAACATACAGAAAAACGCTAAATTGAACACCGATTAAAATAACACACTTTTTATGGTGCACTATTCAGTATGTAAAAGAAATTCGCACCTGTCTTACTGGAAAATAATGAAACGGCGCGTATTGCATCCTGCTTTCATTAACTTAGTCTTGAATATCAATTATAATCATCCCATAGAGAGCAATAATCTACTTTCTTCGGATTTCACAGATAACTAAGTAACCCGAATCAAATTACTGAGAATCTTTATAATTTAGTTTCATAATAAAATACCCAGTACTGCTTGTTCCACTGACATCCCACGCCATTTGGAAATCAGTTACAATATTTCAGTCGTTCTCAATTTTATTGCTGCAAAGTTAGTAATAACCTGACGAACCAGTTTCTTCTTCGATTGACAAAATGGCAAGATGTTTGTGACGATATATGTGAGTGTCCTTTGACATTTTTTTTATCTTTCTCTCCTACATTATTGATTTATTTCTTCATTTTTCGCACTTGAATTCGTGTCATTATACTCCCTAAATCGCAGTACCCTTTCTCACACTGCAATAGTGTTATTTCACGGGTAATATACTATCTTGAGGATTACTTGTAATCGCTTTAGTGGTCACGCCAGCTTGAATGTAGACGGTAAACGTGAAAGTAATGGTTGACTTCGACGTAACTCATTTCCGACCCAGACAGAACGGGCGGGTGTGCATGGTTGGTCACTGCGCCTCCCGACACCTCGGCGGGAGGGGACAAACGAAACCAGATTGTCTGTCTGAGGGAGCCGGCTGTGGTCCGCGTACGTCAGGGATTATCTGTCTGGCGAAAAGACTTGAGTACGCGTGATAATCACTTTATCATTTTTGTCCAGACATTATCGGCGTCTTTATTACCGATAAAACATGTCTGAAAAGACATTATGAGCAAGATAATCATTAGGGATGAGATCACAGATGTGTTGACAAGTTTGCGTAATATCTACTAACTTAGTCGTTCCCCTTCTACCGTGAGGTGTAGACGTAACAGCAACGGAAGTAATCATGCCATATTTGAAAGATAAGTCATATGTTTAAATTTTAACCTGATAATTTTAAGCACGGGGGGAAGAATTAAAATTAAAACTCCTACCCCCTAGTTCTAAGAGCAGAATTAGTTCCCCCGAGAGTAGGAAATAAACAATAGCTCTGATTGGCAAGTTTGTCGGAAATGCCATGCGGGGCTTGAAGCCGAAAAGGTGGAATATAACAACACAAGTTGAAGCTAAATGACACTGCATTGCAATAAGTCAACGTAGCAACTCCAGGGAGAGACAGAAGAATCGGACATAATTCCAAATTAAATAAGACATTACCGAAGTAATTGGGCATCTTCGACACGTAAAAGAAGACCCGCATTTTTAAATACCAAGACGGTTTACCTAGGAATCGAAGCACTCGTAATAAGAGGGATTCTAAATTTACCCTCAGACCAAGTGTTCGAAGCATCTAATATAAATTGCTGTGTTTATTCATCTGTGCCATTAGATTGTAGACCCCAAGTTGGGTTCGTGGTACGAGACCAGTTGTGAAACGAGTCTACGCTACCAGGTTTGTAATTCAAGAGCTGGGGTTCTACACTAACCACCTACATTTGCCAAGTTGTGAAGATACATACCTTGACCTTAGGTGTGGCTTTCCTTGGATTGACTGTCGTAAAGTGAATATGTATGAGCAACACGTTCAAATATTTCCCCGCTTAAAATCTGGTTAAACGTATTTTTACAAACTATAAATAACTCCTATATTTGCAATGTGTCTGAAGGCCAGTCAAATCAACCGCTAAAAATTTAACTAGAGAATTTGAATTTTTCTACTACCACAGGTTAAAAAGGTTACTACCCCCATACACACACACACCCACCCCAATATTTATCGAAGGACGAAGTCAAAATTTAACAACCAATCAAATTGTTACCTCGTTTTGTAGAGATTAGGAAAATTTTGGTTGTAATGAAAAACGTACCTATTATGTGTTTTTGACAAAGATTAAATAATTTTTTCTCAATAAAAAAGAGGAATTAAAATGAAAGGGATATCTTGAATTGTAGCGCTGATATTGATTAATATAGTACCCTAAAGATTCCCACTTAATAAAATTATCTTGCCTTAGAAAAATTTAATTTAGTAATATTTTAGATCAGTATGAAGCTACAATTAATTACAAAAAAAAATTACCAAGATGACACTGTTAAGGAATAACCATAAAAAAGTACATAGAACGATAGACGTCTGATGGCCGTTTAATTATCACTTTTAATATTTAAAATCGATCCATAAATAACTGAGATATATAAGATACAAACTTAAATCAGACGAACGAACACACTTACGATTGCTCAAAGTTTATGGTCCAAAAATAGTTAACTTTTTTTTACTCGGCTTCTGATTGGATAGGGGTAGGGTAATAAAATTAACAACTACTTGTAAAAATCAGGCCAGTGTATTTGAACCGCCATGTGAAAAAAAAAAAAACTAACTATCACTGCCAAGTTGAGATCAGCGGGTAAGCCTTGCGACCCAGCTTTTGCCGTCTGGACGATAGAGCAGTTGTGAAAACCTATTTACTGCTAGTCAGTCTTGTGCATGTGTAATTATTTCTTTACTTGAGGTAAGACAAATAAGTTTATTTGTAATTTATTGATATGTAGGCCACAAGCTGAGGCCATATTTCATTTCGGATACTGCCAATTGGGAGAGCTAAGGTCAAGACAACCTAATTAGGAATGTGCCTAATGCAGGCTATTTGGGAAGTGAAACACATGTGTTTGTATATTTTGCCATAAAAATTTTGCGACTGTAAGTCCAGTGGAAAATAAATTGATAGTGGCTTCTGGAGTGCTACAGTGTTCTACTAACACGTCAAACCATGCCTTAAATGTTTGAAAGAAGTAATTGACAGGTCACAAGAGATATTTGTATACCCCTGCTGATTTTATGGAAGACAATCAATGCTTAAAGGATAGTGGCTTTGATGCCCTACGAAAAAAAGAATGAAAACACAGAACTGATGTGTAGTCAAGGAAATTTAGGGTCTGGTGCAAATGGTCAGCACACATGGCTGACTCCAGGTAAGAGTACTGTTGATTAGTTGTGGAAATTGTTATAGATAGGCCATAAAAGGGAGGAAATTTACCTTCTTATTCCAGGGTTGTATTACCAGTAACAAAGTGTTGCAGAAAGCCTGGAAAGACAGAATCTGTGAGCAGAGAAGGCTTCTAAAATACCTGAAAGCTACATGCCACATCTGCATCCCAGAGGCACACTTGATTGATTGATCTTATAGATTCTCAAGCAAACAGCATCAGACAGACTGAGAGCTAAGTCCCTTATATGGGCATATGAGGGTTCATTGCAATTCCACCCACAACAATAACAAGAATTTCCTGGGGAAGGATGTAGAGAACAGACCCTCCAATACTGACTAGTGTTTATATTAAGCTGTGAAATCAGACTGTGGGGTACCCATTCAAGTGAACTTTCTTTTTGTAACTTCATGGACAGATTTTCCACCTTATTCATTTAATATTGTAAATAAACTTTTCTTGATTTGACAATTCCTGTCCGAAAAGATTGAGGTACAGGAATATTAAAATTGTAATATATCCATATAAACTTTTCTTGATTTGACAATTCCTGTCCGAAAAGATTGAGGTACAGGAATATTAAAATTGTAATATATCCATATAAACTTAACACGCAGTCTTAATTACTTCAATTTTCTTGAGTTAAAGTTCTGTTTGAATTTATTCATTCATCATAATAAATACATTACCCTAGACACTTGCCATACACATAACAACACAGAATTTCTTGTACACGGGGTAAGATCCGAAGAGGTAGCGGATAGGGATCCTGAGAAATACATCATCATCCTTCTAACTCAGGGAACTTACATAGCTTGACCTCACCTTGTTAACCCTTATTTCAGTAACATCTAAACCTCTTATCACCCAGAAGTCAAGAACAACACGCTGCTTAAGGGCTGAGCAAATTTGTTAACTTATTATCTGGCCCGTCAGCTTTTGTGAAGGGTTTATGCAATGATTCTGGCATGTTCAAACCTCCAGTTGGAGTAATTCAACGAATGCCCTCTTATAATTAATGGCTCTATATTTATAGATTTGTAGTTATCAAGAAAACTGGCTCATACGTTGGCTTTCGTACAAATAAACTGAATCATCTATTATTGTTTAGTTTAAAATAACATTCAACAAATTTAATAGTCAATTAGTTCAACAAGTTAAAATAAGGATGACATGTGGTGAAAGTTATAGTAAATTTTTCCTCATTGAGGTTTTGGTAGGGCGTTAGTAATAATGTCCGTATTTTTGCTGTAGCCTGTTAAATAGAACTTAGCTCCACATGAGTCCTGCAGCTGTAGTTTCCGTCACTTCTTTTTGGTGATGAGTATGCTTCTCCAACTAACTAGTCCACTGTAGGGGGTTGGTGGTGATACTCTTCTCTCACACTAGTGGCGTAGGAACTTCAGTACTTAAATCTGATGTCTTGAAACCACGAACTGTGACAAATTAGGAAGAAACAAATGCCTCAGTACATTTGTTCTTCGCAAACTAACAGGCCTATTTTCATGCGCTCCACCCAGGAATGTTAACCTCTCAGAAAAATTAAATTCCCGAGCACACAATGTAACTCAGGGAATATGATGAAAATTCACCAATATCATTCTGGGTAATAACTAAGAAATTCGGTCTGGAATGCATGAATAATGATTTGCCTGAATTACAATTAAAAAGATATATAAATCTCACAAAATGATTCTATACACTTTAGGCACATGTGATGTGCTCATCACTGCTCCAGTTGGAGTCTGGGATCGTTCTGGTGTCGGGTTTGCCGCACGACTAGTCAGAAACAATCACCAGCTCTTGCTGTAGTGGTTCATAAATATACTTTTTTCATATGCTGAGGTTACCAGCCTCGTATATAACCACCTAGCAAGAAGCTGAAAAATTTACATTAGAAAATAAATTGTTTACACTTACCCCAAAATTTTGGGAATACACACTTCTCCTGGCACAGATTAGAATGGACTCACAGCACTGTAATTAAGTGCTGTTCGAATCACTGGTCTGGAAATATAAGTTAATTCCTCTGACGGCTGGTGTTCCGCGAATTCCTGGCCTGGGAAAACGGTTTGTATAATTCCTCTTATGACTTGGTCTGGGAGGCTGGTATGCTGCAAATTCCTGCCTGGGAAAACTTTTGTTAAAATTCCTCTCTGACTCCCTGTGATAAAATTTCCAAGTTTCCAGTCTTGTATTAAAATGGCGGGTTTACTTGTGAATTCCAAAGTTGCCCAATACTCGATCTGGTACTTCTGGTTGTGGAATTGTAAGTCCTATCCTCTTTTCTCTGGCTTGTAGGAGCTGTTTATTTGACGCTGCGATGCAGTCTGTCTATGTCTCCGAGTTTGTTAGATTATATCCCACACTCCTTAGTTTCAAATCCTAGCTGTGTTTCCTGCTGAAAGTTCCAATAAATTCATTGTAACTTCTGGCGAACCAATAAAATCCATCTAGCACTGTTTGGGTGGGGAAGTTTTATCATTACTCATCCCACGTGTATTTGAAATTATTAAATGGCCTCTTACAACAGTGATGTCAAATCGTTACATAAGACTTCCGGCGCACCTCTGTACGTCACCTTTATCTGCGTGCCTCCTCCAGACAGATGTCAGGTCAGACCGTATTGTCTTCTTTCATGGTATCACAATACCGGCTTGTGTCAGCATGATCAACAGCTTTCCAGTGGGGTCAAATGTTTGACGGACACGTTTCCACAGGTGGTCAGATAGATTATGCGATAAGCGGGTGACCGTTCTGACAACTGGGTATTGTTACGATAATACCACAGTTCAGCTGGTGGAACGTAAACACGTCTGAGGATAAACAAGATAAAGACAGCCCTATAGCAAATACTTTCATAGCAAATACTGCCATAGAGGAGTGGGGTGTTATAGACTTCACCATGCTATGTCCAGCATAAAGCAAAATAGGGAAAATAACGAATGAAAAGGCATGATTTACGCCAAATAAAAGCGATGAATGAGAAAAATGAAGACAAAGAAAGGATACTGCCGGAGGGTTGAAGGTGTGAGAGATCACACAAAAGAGCATGTTCAGACGTATTGTCACAACCTAAACATATTTAATTTCGTGTCAAGAAACAGAAAAAAAAATGTTTTAATTAAGAGAACAATTTTATTTTCTATCTGTTCTAATACAAAATTGTGCCGCCCCTGGATCTCTGCTCGGGATGAATGACACAGCTGTTCCCCACCAAATTACGCTATTGATCATCCATTGTCAACTTCTTTGCCATCTCTTCTGCACTTCTTTATTACCTCTTCCTCATTTCTTTATAATCTCTTCTTCAACTTACTGTTACCTCATTCCCACTATATCTTCTCGTCGTGTCCACTCCTTTATAATCTCTTCTTCATCTTACTGTTACCTCATTCTCACTATATCTTCTCGTCGTGTCCACTCCTTTATAATCTCTTCTTCAGCTTACTGTTACCTCATTCCCACTATATCATCTCGTCGTGTCCACTCCTTTATAATCTCTTCTTCAACTTACTGTTACCTCATTCCCACTATATCGTCTTGTCGTGTCCACTCCTTTATAATCTCTTCTTCAACTTACTGTTGTTACCTCATTCCCACTATACGATCCAGTCTACCCAGCTATAAATGGGTACCTGACTAATCTCATGAGTTATGGAAGGCAAAAGTAACGAGGAAAGAAACTGGTCACCCTCCCATCATAAGAAAGCTGAACCTAGTATGGTAAAGTCTAACAGTTTACTACTTATCTCTTGTTTTTTAAATCATCATTTATGTTCCGCGCCTTCGTCACTCCTTCCATACGTCTTTGTCACACGTTTTCCTCACTTCCGTCCCCTTTTCTTTAACTCCTTGTCGTCTCTTCTTAATTTACTTCCGCCTCCCGTATTCACCTTCATGTAGCTAGCATTATTAACTTCAGACAACCATGGGTGAATCAGTCTACGGACACAAAAACAGGAGTGACTGCTAGATGGGCTCACATCCTACTTTAGGATCACAGATACTCCCCCAAACAACTTACGAACTTCCGTCTTCCTTCGAAATTACTTTCGTCTATCTAGACAACAACAAACTTGATTATTTGGATCGACAAAGAGCGCAGATCTGCGTAAGTAAAGGGAGATCAATGATGTAATTACATAATTTATTGATTGTAATTTACTGAAGATTGGAAAAACAAATTAAACACTATCATTGATTTACTTGTGTTGTACTGGATGTCGTAAATTTATTTGAGATAGGTCTAAGAAATAGTGGTCCCGTTAGAGTGAAGAATAATGGTGAAGGCTCAATGACAGAAAGGGTTAGGAAAGAGATAGTTGATTCACAAGGGGTGCTGGGAAGAGTAAGGACAGTCTAAGAAATCGGTACTCTTCTTCGATTTGCCTATCTTACGACAATTTTTTTTTTCAGTAGACTCCTAAATCTCTCCTGGCTAAACAATTATTTGCCAGTTTCCAAACACGCAGGTGCACACACCAATTTGGTGCATAAAACACACAGACGCTACATGAATACAAACTACGTAGAACACATATGGGTAATAGGGCGTGGGTCGGCCAACACAGTACTAAAAAGTTTTATGGTGTTTATTTATCATTTAAACCAAAATCACAACATTTATCATAGTACAGGCAATAATCATAGTTACAGAAAATACAAATAACAGGGGGGGGGGGGGGGGGAAGATTAGTATCCAATATGCCCTTCCCGCTTGTATGGACAAAGAAAAACCCAGTCCAAAGACATGTGGTTATCAGAAATAGATAATTTAACCCAACAGTAAATTAATTTATTCTGATAATAGGGGTTACAATATTAGGTATGGGTGGGGGGGGGGGGGGGGGTGGGGAACACTTCCTATTATTCTCAACTGTTTTCCCTTTACTAAGCAGATTTATGGAGGGGAAATAACCAAAGTTAAGAAATCCCACTTAAAGAGAACAATACAAGGAATACAGAAAAACAGGTATTTACCAGGTAAAACAAATTATAATGTTTGCAAATAAATCTCATTCATTCATGCACGCTCGTGATGGCCAACACACATTTTCTCACACACACTTACCAATCGTGGAATATGGCACTCCATAGAAAAAATACACATACAGCAGTAAGTATTCAATAAATGAATGAGTTCTGTTCTTCGGTTTCCAGCCCCAGATTTAACGGGTTTAGGCGTTTAGCAAAGTGTCCCGAAATCGCTGGAAGGTGAAGCCTTATTGTGTCTCTTTGATTTTATATAAAGTTTCTATGGGATGGCACGGTCACCGATACAGGTATGAGAATGGTGTGGTCTCTTGGATTTCGCCGCTGATGGTGAAAAAACTTTTTAAGCGTGATGACAACGACTGACCAGTGAGGTATGTTTTTTCCTTCGGGGGTTTTTTTTTAATCCAGTGGAAAATTATGGACTGTCAGTGTTCAGGACATATATACTCTTTCTTACAGTAGAGCAGTAAAATAAAATATATCGCTACTGGCAATGTTCTTCTCCAGTTTATCTTTACAGACTTAATTTTATTGATGAATTTTTAAAAATGTTCTTGGGTTTGCTTTCTTTCTGGTAAATTCAGACAGCGGGACCCCAACAGGATCGCCACAAGATTAAATTTAAACTGTTCATCAAATCTCTGGAGGTTTTTTAAGAACCGAGTCTGGAGGACTCTATATAATTTTGCTGAGATGCAAAAGTTTATAATCACCCTATGTGGAAAATAGAAAACATGAAATCATACCGCAAAATCAAATAATATTCTAACGCGCGATAAATTTACCGTTAAGACTATTATATACACTCACGTATTCAATTATATATTTAAGAAAACACTTCGCGTGTTTAATGGTTAAAACACACATATATATATAGAACGTAACTAAATTAATTAGTTATACATTCCTTCGCGGCTTTAAAAGTTAATTTAAGCATCTATTATCTTTGGAAAAAGTGTAACAGATATATCATTAAATTTACAACTGGAAACTTTTGAGAAGGGTTTAATTTAATAGATTTAAATTAACACAAAATCCAGTGAAATAAAATGAAAGAACTAGACCACTGATCACTTGAAACTAATATATTATACCGTTAGCACAGAATGACTTCACTCCAATACAGCCGAAAATCCAGAGGGAATCTAGCAGGATTCAACTATAAGCTAGTGTTTCTGTAGATCTCTGGCAAACGAATGATAAATTGCATTCTTCAGTGGTCTCTATATATTAAATGAAATGAAAGATCGGGAGGACACGTGAAAATTTCACACCTTATTTGAACTCAGGGAACTATCGTGCTTCTGTGCCGCCAGTCCGCGCTCTGGACTTCCCTGTCCGTCTCGTCTCTGCCATTCTGCATGAGGATGAGAAATGCCGGCAAGAAACTGCTTCGTCTGTTTTGGGTCCATCCTTGCCTTTGATCGAATGCCGCCTTCCTCGTTGGACTCTGGCAACGCCCCACTGGGCAGGCGTACTAGCAAAGGTAAGGAAAATAACTGCTATTAATTGCTCTAGAGATAGCAGTGGGCGTGGTTTAACCTCCCCTAAAACAATGCGATCTCCTGGATGCACAGATGATAACAGTCTACATATTAATTATCCAACGTGTTGAAAATCCACGTGGAAATGATGCATACTAATTTTCCCAGGTGGTAGAGTTCCACGTTGACGAAAAAAAATACAACAGTATTCAGGGGTACTGATGTTATTCGAGGGTTCTACCATATCATCTAACAATTCAGGGACAGCTGAGATTCATCGTCATACTTGACGGTTCGTTTGGTTACTGTTTGTTATAAATTGTTTGTTCTTTGGGTTACATTTTGTTATAAACTTTCTTTCTCTGGTTATGTTTTGTATAATGTTTCTTTCTTTTATTACACTTATTATAAATGTTCGTTCCTTGGGTCATTACTTGTTATAAATTGTTTTGTTTTTTTCGGTTATATTTTGTTATAAATTTTTGTTATATTTTGTTATATTCTGGTTCCTGTTTTAATACGGCAGACACTTTTTTATCGTTACTATTTTGGAGGCTTTTGACATTTGTTTCATTTTAGCTGTTACTTTGATATCTTTACTGGATCTAAATAGTACGTAGTCTGAACGCCTTACAATAACCAATAACTGGGAGAGCGGTTAGTTCGCGTGTGGTTTGTTGTGTGTGTGTTTTTTTTCAAGTGGATATTTCTACTTAAATAAATCAAATATGGAAGTCCAAGACATCACACTAAACATGGAGACGTCCTCGAAGGAGGGTCACTACATAGACCCGGTACCCTAGTTTTAGCAACATCCGGCCCACAAGCCGCGAGAGAGTCTTACTCTTTGATTGCTGGCATTTTGGCTGGACCGGCAGGAGTCGGCCCAAACAACACTGCAGCCCTCTATAGATTCGTCAACCAGCTGAAATGGTATGAGACCCTGATGACATCGGTGCATATAACACATTATCAAAACCTGCATGGAAAAAAATGTGAATGGGCTAATCCCAAAATGTCAAAAATCATCGTGCACCAGGAAAAGAAAAGATCCAAGGGGGTGCTACACTGGCTACCCACAATGATAAAAAAGGAGACGGTTCTCTCTATCGTCACCTCTATTACGGGCGACAAAGAGGCCGAAGCCTTTCAGTTACCAAATGCCACAGGCAATTGGGCTTTCATCTGTAACCCGCATTATATCTACATAAGATTACAGTCGCAGAGACGTGAGAGAAACCTAAAAATCTTCGTTACCATCACTGGCAGGCGCACGCCATGTGCGATATGTGTTTGGACAGTCATTGGGTCAACCAATGCCCGAAAAAGAAACTACAGGCAACAACCAAGGACGGTACCTGATGTCGTAAAGTTGGGTGTAAACCCACTTCTTTGTTAATATACTATGTCGATAGACAAATATGCACAGCCAATCCACGTTCAACAGACTTTGAGACAGATTAAATTACACGAAGTCACGTTCCCGCAAGATGGCGGCAGACAGAATAAATAAAAGAAAAAAAGAAATGTTGGAACTGGGTCACGGAAAGTACCAAAACGCAACTAACCAATCAGCTTGCCCTGGCAATTAAAAAGACTAAAACGCCGCGAACCAATTAAAAGGGTTCCTTACACAGAAGCCTTTATCTACATAGACCTATATATGGGGGCGCGTTTTATTCAAATCACACACAAACACGAAGACCATATCTAACTAACAATGCTTGTTTTAGAATATTATAATCTTCTTGATCTTCTCTGCTTAACTTGGAGAAAACTTCATATGATGTTCCCCTAAGCCCTTGAGATAATTTTAAACTGCACTTCTCTTTCTCTAGCCCATAGTTAGTAGCTAATCTTTCATATCTACTGAGATAGGACTCGATCTCATCTTCTTTCTCTACAAAGGGATCTAAGTGAAAATTCATGGCTGAATTTGAGGCACCCTGACTTACACTAGTGTCAGAGGTGGTTGGGCTGCTTCCATTATCTGGAATATGTCCTTGAAGTTCCATTTCTTTTAGTTTTAACTCATGTTCTCTTTGTAATCTACTTTCCTCTGCCTCCATCTGCAATCTCTTTTCTTCCTTTTCAGCCTCCATCTGCAATCTCTTAGCTAAGTTTTCAGCCTCCATCTGCAATCTCTTTGCCTCAGCCTGTCTCATGCTGATTATCAATCAATATTCACCATTACTCTTCTCTGAGTCTGTCCCATGACATGTCCAGAGGTTTTTAGATGTTCCTCAAGGTTGCAATATTTATGAGGAGGAGATCTATATGATTGGTGATAGCAGAGTTTGCAGGGGATCCAGTAATTTTCCTCAACAGCCTGGATAAAACACTCGGAGTATCCTCAATCCAAAAAAGCAACATGTGAATTCATTGTGCCCCTCCGATGTGCTCACAGCCATCCATTGGTCTGAGCTCAGGCTTGATTTGAATTTGGAAAAACCCTTTTCTAATATGTATGACTCAATAATCTGCCATTCAGATAGAGGCCATATTCACCAGCTGTTTTCTCAGCCCAACGGCCTCTCTATCAGCCTCTAATTTCCTAGCCTCCTTATCAACTTCTAATTGTAATCTTTTAGCTTGATTATCTGCTTGTAATCTTCTCTCTTCAGCTAACCTCCTATCTTCCCTATCTATAAATTTATCACATTCAGAAGTAACATACTGAATCAGAGCATCCCCACTCAGGCCAGAGTCCTTTGCCGTCTGCACTGCAGGAGATTTAAATTTTGCCAAGTCTGCCATTCTCCTTCACTCATACACAAATTATCAACACTTATGTTATAAATTTGCACATACTAACTAACTTACTTAACTATTACCAGTGACAGCTCATTCAGTTCACCTCATGTTGATTTATTGTATTTCTGTTTTATTTTGTCTACTACTCATTATAGTCACAACCTCCCCGAGTATGATGAAAAAATCCCGGACGAGCCCCCAATATGTCACAAGAGGTTTTGATGTTATTATAAGAAGGGCTATCCTGGACAAATAGGTGTATCAGAGGATACCAGGATAGTGCCAGATAAGAGACTGGTCTTATAAGTAATACCCCCTTCTCTGAAAAGAGCATGGGTGTATAGACAATGAAGGTGAGGTCAGACTATGTAAGTTCCAAGAGTAAGGAATGATGATGATGATGATAAAGTTCTCTGGGTCCTTAACTGTCACCACTTTAGATCTCACCAAGAGTACAGTATCTGTGTGGTGTTAATTGGCAAAGCGTCTAGGGTAATGTATTACAATAGTTGAATTTCAAAACAGAACTTTAACTTTAATGAAAATTAACTCTTTCAGTCCCAAGCAAAACAGTGGGTTTGGCCCAAACAAAAATGTTTTTATTGTTTTTGTTTGGAAATAATTTTTTTAAATGTTCATATTCATAAATAACAAAAGTCCATAATGGATGGCTATACTTTAAGAAAATAGCGTTTTTGAGTTGTCAAAATTAGAAAACAGCCCTAGAAAGGATCAAGAGATACGAAAGCCAGTATACTGTTGATTGGGCCATATGGGTCTAGCGGGAAGTACAGTATACTGGCTCTTTGGGGGTTAAAGAGTTAAGTAAGTTAGACCGTCTGAAATTTTATATACAATTTTATTGTCCTGAGCCTTAATATTTTCAGGTCAGGACTACTTAAAAGGAAATGAAAGAATATTTACACTTTTAAAATCAATAATAAGAAAATTTCAGTCCATGAGGCATCTTGTTTCCCAGGAAATATATTCTCACTTTCTGTGCAACTAAATGTCAAGTTTTTTCTGTTTCTTGAAGGTTGGCTTTGAATATGTAGGTAGTTTATATGTCTATTCATTGTCATAATGTAACGGTAAGTTAAGTAGACTGTTTATTATCAACTTGGGTGAGCTTCTGAAATTATGTCACTGGTTGGTGACTTATCTCTGGTTGCTGCTGACTTTTCCAGCCCACGACTGGATCAAACACTTTTCAGAGACTTGTGGAAAATACTGCTGGATCGAGCTCCTGATTTATGCCGAGCTGTGGTCTCCAGCAGCCTCCCGTAAAAATGGCCAGAGATCTCTTCTGGATACTGAGATCGAACCTGGAATCAAGGATAACCTCAATCTATGTAGGCATCAGCTTCAACCCACATACACATAAAGGACGTCACAACTTACCATTCAGACCTTGTGCTAACAGGTTGCACTAGACGTATAAATTCTTTTCTACTGTCTGTTTTCCTATGAGTATCTGTTCCTGTATGGATTCCATGTTAATGTCCTGAGCCCCATGCTTGTCTTCCGTACGATAACTAGGTTAAGTGCAAAATAATATGTAACAGCTTGATTTCTTAATGCCGACAATTCCTTTAAGCCTAATACAGTATCTGGTACAATAAATCACTCCAGACGACATACAAATTTAATAATACTGCTATAACTTACTTGTCGTAATTAGGCCATAGTTTCATATATTATACACATTTTTTTCAGTTTCTCTCGCATCGCGAACATGTTTCCAACCCTATACACATTCCTACTTAGGTCATCGTGACATACACATCCCAATCGGAGGTATCGAATTAATAGGTCACACATAGCCTGTTTCTTTACAGGTCATTTAGTTAAACAAAATGTACAAATAAGATTATATTCCTTACCCTCATGTAATTATGCACACTCACACACGCTGAGTCTGGCCCACATAAGGTACTAGATTTGCTTTCCAGTCCAGGAAGGCAAAAGACGAGGTCTACTGTTTTTTTCAAATTGAATGGCGGAGAACCGCAAGCATTTGTTACTATTTATAGCCCAACACTGGGCCAATGAGAGAGAACGTCAAAAAGTTAATTTTTGGGACTTGTGGCTATTGAATTTTTGCGATTCTGATCTAACCTGTATAATCTGACCAAAGTTTAATATTTTATATTTGTGTTATTTGTGGACCGATTTTAATTATCAGAAGTGATAATTAAACCACCAATGTCTCTCTATCGTTCTATATAGTTTTCCTTTAAGTATTCGTTGGCATTTTCATCTGGGTAATTTTTAAGTAATTAAATTGGGCATTACCCTGTTATGAAAATATCACTAAAATAAATTTTTCTACTACCATAAAAATTTATTATGAGGGAATCTTTATGTTTATGCGTTAAGCAATCTCAGCGCTATAATTTGAGATATCCCTTTCATTTTAATTATATTTAATAATAGAGAAATAAATTATCTAAGTTCAGTCAAAAACACAAAATAGCTTCTATTTCCACTTCACCCAAAATTTTCTTATTACTACAAGTAACGGAAACGATTTGATTGGTTGTTAAATTTGGTACTATGCTCTCCGATAACTTTTAGGGTGGGTGGTAAATTTTGACTTGTTTCTTAGACAAATTCAAATTACACTAGATAAATTGTTGGCGGTAAATTTGACTGGGCCCTCAGACAAATTTCAAATACTGTAGTTATTTATAGATTGTAAAAATACGTTAACTAGGTTTTAAGCGGGGACTTTTAGCGTGTTGTTATACAGATTTACTTCACGACAGTGCAAGTAGTGCAATGTCATCTGCATATTCCAGATCTTCCAATGTAGAAAATGTAGTCCATCTTATTCCTCTTGGACTGCCCTCTGTTGTCTGGCGCGTCACCCAGTCTATGACTGTTAAAAATAGGGTGGTTGATAAGGGGCATCCCTGTCGTACTCCTGTCTTCACCTCAAAGGTTAGGTTGCTCTGCCCAACACTACACGTAAAGTTGGCATAGAGGCTTTTTATGATTGACACTATGCAGCTTGGAATTCCATAAGTCCTCAGTATTTTCCATAAACTATCCCTATGTATGCTGTCAAAAGCCTTTTCAAAATCAGCGAAATTAATGTATAGCTGTCTTTGTCATTCTGGGCACTGCTCTATAATGTCCCTGAGAGGTAATATATGATCTACACATCTTCTGTTCTTTCTAAATCCTGCTTGTTCCTTCCTCAGCTTGTGGTCTACTGCTTTTGAAATTCTCTGTATAACTATCCTGCCTAGTATGTTACTGGGAACTGAGAGAAGAGTGATTCCTCTCCAATTATTGCAGTCTGCAAGATCTCCCTTCTTGGGCAATTTGACAATTATTCCTTTGTTCCACTCTGATGGTGTTGTACCCGTTTTCCAGACTTGTGAAAATAGTGGTTCTAATAGTTCTGCTGCTAGCTCAGGGTCTGTCTTAAATAGCTCTGCATTTAAGTTATCATTGCCAGGAGCTTTTCCGTTCTTTAACCCTTTGATTGCTGTGATGATTTCTTCTTTTCGTGGAATGTCTGTATTTACATCTAGATCGTTTTCAGCCTCAGGAACATTCAATTGTGTCTCTGGTGGTTCCTTGTTCAGAGTTTCTCTAAAGTGCTCTGCCCATCTTGTTTCCTGTCCCTCTGCTGTGGTGATGAGATTTCCTTGTTTATCTCTTACTAATGTAATATTGTTTGCACCTCGTTTTCCGCTGATGAATTTAGTTATTTTGTATACTGTGCTTTGTTCATTTCTCAGTGCTGCCTCTTCTGCCTGTCTTGCAAGATCGTCTAGGAAATTCCTTTTGTTGGTTCGGGTTTGGCGTTTAACTTCCTTGTCCAGCTGACTACTGTTCGCTGTATAGTTGCTTTAACCTGGGGGACTTCGCTTCTGTTTTCTTTCTTTTCATTTCCTTTCTCAGTGTTATGGTGTTTAATGTTTCTGGTGTTATCCAGTCTTGCTTCTTCCTTTCCTGGAATCCCAAGCATGATTTGCTGCTTTCCTTATATATTGTTGAAATGGTGTTAAATTTCTGGTCTATATCATCAGTCAATGTATTTTCCTTACTTTTGGCAAAGTGATACCGTTTCTTTATGTCAGCCGCAAAAGCTTTTTCTGGTAAGGGGGTCTTTCAATTTGCTGATGTCAAACATTTTCTGTGTAGTTACATTTGGTCCAGCCCTTCTTAGTTTCACTTTTATTTTTGCCACTACTAAATGGTGATCACTTCCCACATCTGCACCTCTTCTTACCTTCACATCTTGTAATGCATGTCTCCATCTACCGTTAATCATGATGTGGTCTATCTGGTTTCTGTCCCGACCATTTGGTGATTCCCATGTTAATTTGTGAATTTCTGTATGTGGGAAAAGTGTTCCTCCAATGACCAGGTTGTTAATGCTACAGAAACTTATTAAATTATCCCCATTTTCGTTTGCTGTTCCAGTGCCGCATTTCCCCATTACTCTTTCATTATATGTATTTTGTGTACCAACTTTCGCATTGAGGTCTCTGTTGAGAGTCGGTTGTTGAAACTGGTTGTTGTTGAGTTAGTTTGTCCTTGTATATTCAGTCCAACTGAGTAGTAAATAAAAGGTGTTCACAACCTCTTTCCATATCTTGAAATTTATCTTGGTTTTCATTCATTATTTTAATTTCGTGCTTTCTTTGTATAGTACGCGAATGCTGGGAAAATGAATAATAATTGAATGATATCGACTGGAGAAGTCCAAGTATTCTGAGTCCACAAGACACAATTTATTACGAAAAAACATGTGACGATATCATGAGTATTGTTCATAGTAAAGCATACATCAATTTGATTCCAATTGAATATATATAATTATCAGTCCGTGTCCTGACGAATTAATGTCAACAGAACATCATGGCTATATACTCGCGCTGCTGTGATTCAGACAGCCGGTAGTGAGCGCATGTGTCTTGACGAATATATATCAATAACTGATCATCGATCCTTCCCTAATCTAGATTATCCACTAACCTTATAGTTTCATCCTTTATCATATAATCTGGACCGACCCTGCGTCCTTATATCGCTTTAAATAATACGGCCATTACCAGGCCTAACATTGGAAGGATGTAGGACACGTCTTCACGGCTTGACGGACAACGTACAAAGGGTCCGGTATCTAAGTCACGAAGCGTGACCTTATCAACGCTAACACGTCATAATTTGACCGTGTACTTTGCGTTCACTAATCCGTGAAGTATTCACATCAATCTATATTAATTCTATTAACCTAAAATTGCGCACTGCCAAATATAGCAGACGACATCAATAAAAACACCGTAACAATTCCCTGCCCGACGGGGGGAAAAAATCTATTAGATAGATTTTTTTGAACTATCTTAATCAAACCTCTCAAAAAATTTAACAAAAACCCGACATATGGCCTACGATGTTCTGTCTAGAACAGTGTCGCGGTCATGTCGATAATATATCAGTCATGTAATATACAAATTATTATATTGATTAAAAGAAAAGTCAATTGTCAAAAAAAAATTAATTGTCTAATTAATTAACCTATGCATTAACTAAGTAATCATGTGTGGTGTCATAAAATTATTCTAACTAATTAAAATTAAACTAATTAATCATAGTATGTGTGTAGGGTATCACTTAATTAACATCTAATTAAATAAACTGAGAGATAGAAATGAGAAGTAAGGACAAGTAAAGTAAAGAAAAAAGATAAAGTATAACTTAATTTAGTTAGGTGTGTTTAAAATTAATCATGTGTATCGAGTAATTACTAAGTAATTAACTTAATGACTTACTATAAGAAAAAGAATATTCATACATTTTATGTAAACATCTTAACTAATTTCATATAATATCTATCACATTCATAGATAACATATTTAGAGTATTCATTTGTGTGATATTATTTTGTTTTCATCTTTCCTTTCTTTGATCCATTTCATTTTTTTTATTATCACACTTCAACTTTATTTTATTCTTTATTAATTTAATAAATATGAAACTTAATAATGTTGGACATGAAGATCCAGTCTTCGTAATTTCCTTTGCGAATTTACGGAAAGTTCCATTGGAGAAGAAAGTTCATAATGTTCAACTATGTTTCGTTCCTGAATGAGTGTAAACTTTCCTGGTGTTGAATTAGTCATTTCAATTTCTGTAGGATAACGGTATTTGTCCAGCCTGGATTCAGATACTCTTCCCGACTATATCGTAACGAGTTGTAGAACGAATGGACACTAACTAAAGCCCAAACGTTAAAAACGAACCATCGAAATACGTTTCTTGTTACAAACATTTTCTTTCGGAGAGTGTACATATTGGTTGATTCCCTGCAAATTATTCGAAGTGTCGTTCCATATAAGGTAGTTCATATCATTTTCATCGCAGAAATACATTATAGTTCCAAAGCGGAGAATGTACATATTGGTTGATTCACTGCACAGTATTCGAAGTGTCATTCGTATGTAGGTAGTTCATATCATTTTCATCGTTGAAATACATCATAGTTCCAAAGTCATTCTTGTTCAGTATTACTTTTTGAAATTGTGGACAATTATTATTCGACTTCAGTAGGGTGTCTCGAAAGTACATCAGCAATTATATTTTCAGGTCCGGGCATGGCTTCGATGACAAAGTCGTAAGCATGTAACGAAATAGTGAATCTTGCAAGTTTGGGGCTTTTGTGATTAGAGCGACGTAACGATGCCACCGCCTTCTGATCCGTTTGGATCACGAAGGGTGCGCCCAACAAGAATTTTTCAAGTTTAGTGATCATCCAAACCACTGCCAGTAACTCCTTGTCCACTGTAGAGTATTTTGTCTCAGGCAACTTAAGTTTTCGTGATATATACATAGTTGGATGAAGTATACCGTCGTGACATTGAAGCAAACAACTTCCGATACCGTAATTACTGGCATCTGTGTGAAGAAGAAACTTTTAAGAAGCATCAGGTAATCTCAAAATTGGTGGATTTGAAAAGATTGTCAATATCCTGCGAAAAGTTTTGTCGCATTCGTCAGTCCATTTTACCGTCAACGGCATGTCTTTTTTTTAACAATGATGACAAGACAATAGACGATATACGAAACTTATGCTGCTTTGGCTGAGCATAGTTAGAATAATCAACCACGTTACTGTTTAACTTAGGCATGGTAAAATTACAAAGACGAAAGAACACAGTGTTATCGTAAATAAAACAACACAAGTGTCACTTAATAGCAAAGCCAACCATAACTAAGCCATATAAGAATAATTGACCGATAAAGAAAAGAAATGATGACTGACTATGCTGAGTCATCAATAATGTGACAAATAGTGTTACAGCAACATGTTATCTGCATGACGCAGAATCAGGTACTAGTTGTAACATTAGCGAATGGTGATGAAACCATACACCATTGTCACGCTCTATAACCAAACGAGCGTCTCTATTGTTACGGAAGGTAACCAACGCCTCCCTATTCTGACCATTGAATGATGGCAGAAGATGAACAAACTTAACGTTTGCTGTATACTGAAAAAATTGCCAAGTGCCTGCCAGGTAGTTTCCTGTGGCAGATTTCGCACTAACACCGTGCGAGAATATGCACTTTTGCCAATATAAGTAGTATCATTATCACTAACATGGGTCCAAAGGTTGTTATTGCCGGGAGTTGTAGTGAGGATAAGCTCTCACTGCAGATAAAATACTTCTATGGCACGCGCCTCAAACAGCCTCTGACAACCAAGTCCAGCTCCCGGCCTTCACGTGTGGCTCAATTTGAGCCCGGCGGAACTGTTTCCACTGACGGGAGAAGGGGCAAAGGCGAGCGACTGGCGCCTTAAAACCAGCAGCTTCGGGCAGATAGGGCTCGTGATCCTTGGTTGGTAGCTTATCTAAGAGAAGGAACTCTAAATTCAAACCACCGCTGCCTTGCGGGAAAATCCATTTGTGGAATTGGCTTCGGGAGTAAACCCTGAGGATAAATCCGGAGTCGGAGTCCCTAAGGCAGTCTAATGTCGATTCGACATTATTCTGGCAACTCCTGCGACATGGCTGGTACCAAACTGTATCGGCTACTGCCGTTCCTTTGGATCTACCGGCTGTGTGGAGAGGGGGAACATGCTGCATGGGCAACAGCTTGATCTCCATATAACTGTGCCCAAGCTCGCGCCCTGGAGAGGACACTCCAGCTTCACCCTATAGGTGTCGGCAAAACACGGGAAGTAGCAGTTACCGGTTATAAGCATTTTGCCCAATTGGCGTAGGGCATGGCGCCAGGGGCTACTTCCGACAGTGGGAGAGGTTCTAGGATCTCATTGGACAGCTACCGCCCGCTTCAAGCTGGGCAGCCCCCAGTCAATAAGGTGTTGTCCCGCCACTGTCTGCTTTCCCCATTGGATGCATGGGGATTAGGGTCAAACCCGAACTGTGGACAGAAAATTTTGCACCAAGCAATTATCGAAAAAATAGAAATAAGCAAACTCTCAGATTGGGATGCTGGAACGTCCGGACTATGTTGACTGGACTATCCGAAAACCTACAGAATGTAAACGATGTAAGGAAGACAGCCATAATTAATGATGAGCTTAAACGACTTCAGGTGGATATAGCTGCACTTCAGGAAACGCGCCTGGCGGGCTCTGGAACGGTGAGCGAGAAGGACTACACATTTTATTGGCAAGGGAAAGATCTTAATAAAGCTAGAGAACACGGAGTAGGTTTTGCGGTCAAAAAAATCGCTAACTAACATGGTTGAACCAGGCGAGAATGGATCAGAACGCCTGTTAACGCTCCGCCTGCAAACTAGCACAGGTCCCATCACCCTTGTCAGTGTGTATGCTCCTACTCTGTACTCTGCTTCAGAAGCTAAAGATGAGGTCTACGAGAATCTAACAGCAATTATCAAAAGCATACCTAGGCAAGAACAACTTGTTCTCCTTGGTGACTTTAACGCTAGAGTGGGTGCCGATAATGTTTCATGGCCTTCATGTCTGGGCAGGTTTGGTATTGGCAAGATGAATGAAAATGGACAACGGCTCTTAGAGTTGTGCGTCCACCATGACCTCTGCGTGACCAACACCTACTTTCAGACAAAACCCCAGCATAAGGTGTCATGGAGACACCCACGATCCAAGCACTGGCACCAACTTGACCTGATTCTCGTCAGAAGGCCACTTCTCAGGTCTGTGCTCTCCACGCGCTCGTACCATAGTGCAGACTGTGACACAGATCACTCCTTGGTTTGCTGCAAAATCAGAGCACAACCAAGAAAACTCTATCGTGTCAGACATGAAGGGAAACCACGCATTGATACCAGCAAGATGTCAGACCCTTTCATGATCGCTCAATTCACTGCGACCTTCAAGAAAGTGCTCAGTAGCCCTCAGCATGGTGATACTATTACAGAGAACTGGGAGCATCTACGGAACACCATTCAAAGTACTGCACTTGCCACCTTTGGTAAGAAAACAGCAAAGTCAAATGACTGGTTTGACGCTTCATCAGATGTGATGGCACCTGTTATCGAAGCTAAGCGCAGTGCTATGAATGAATACAAACGTTCACCGAGTGCCAGAACTCTACAGATCCTGAGGGCTACGAGAAGCAAAGTTCAACAAACTGCTCGACGCTGTGCAAATGACTATTGGCTCCAGCTCAGTGAGAGCATCCAGATCGCAGCGCAAACAGGCAACATTAGACAAATGTATGACGGTATAAAGAAAGCCCTTGGCCCCCATAAAAGTAAGACGGCACCGCTAAAAACCATCAGCGGAGAGAAGTTAACCGATAAGGGTAAGCAGATGGAGAGGTGGGTCGAGCACTACTCTGAGCTTTACGCTAGAGACAATACCGTTACGCCTGCAGCCCTTGATGCTGTCAATAGTCTGCCAACTATGGAGGAGCTGGATGCCGAACCAACATTAGAGGAACTCAGTAAGGCCATTGATAGCTTGGCCTCTGGCAAAGCACCAGGCAGTGATGGGATTCCTCCTGATTTAATCAAATGCTGTAAGAGCACGCTATTACATCCCCTGCATAGGATGCTGTGCCAGTGCTGGGAAGAGACAACTATTCCTCAAGACATGCGAGATGCCAAGATTGTAACACTGTATAAAAATAAAGGAGACAGAAGTGATTGCAATAACTACAGAGGCATCTCTCTTCTTAGTATTGTTGGTAAGGTTTTTGCCAAAGTCATCTTAATGCGACTACACAAGTTAGCTGAGCGCATATATCCAGAGGCACAGTGTGGATTCCGAGCTGGCAGATCAACAACAGACATGATCTTCTCTCTCCGCCAGCTTCAGGAAAAATCAAGAGAGCAGAAAAGACCATTATATATCGCCTTTATAGACCTCACAAAAGCATTCGACCTGGTTAGTAGGGATGGACTCTTTAAAATCCTCCTGAAAATAGGCTGCCCTTCTAAAATGCTGGAAATGATAAAGTCATTCCATGACGACATGAAGGGAACAGTCCAATATGCTGGAAGCACGTCACAGCCCTTTGATATACGAAGTGGCGTTAAACAAGGCTGTGTTCTGGCTCCGACCCTCTTCGGAATCTTCTTTGCCTTACTCTTGAAACATGCATTCAGAGATGCAAATGAAGGAATATGCCTTCACACTAGGTCAGATGGCCGTCTGTTTAATCTTTCAAGGCTGAAGGCAAAAACAAAAATCAGAAGGGTCACTATAAGAGACTTGTTGTTCGCTGATGATGCTGCAGTCGTCACTCAAAGCCAACAGGAGCTTCAGAGCTTGATGAATCGCTTCACTAAAGCATGCAAGGACTTTGGCCTCACAATAAGTCTAAAGAAAACGAATGTGCTGAGTCAGGATGTGGGTGCTGCACCAGTTATCACTATCGATAACTATGAATTGGCAGTAGTGCACCACTTCACATACCTAGGGTCTACCATCAATGACAAACTCTCACTGGATACAGAAATCGACAGCCGCATTGGCAAAGCTGCAGCTACCTTTGCCCGCCTCACATCGCGTGTTTGGGGAAACTCTAAACTCACAATGAAGACCAAAGCTGCGGTATATAATGCCTGCGTCACCAGCACACTCCTATATGGCAGCGAGACCTGGACGACCTATGCTAAGCAAGAAAGAAGGCTCAATACCTTCCATTTGCGGTGTCTGCGCCGCATCCTCGGCATCTCGTGGAAAGATAAAGTGACAAATGTCGAGGTGTTGTCACGTGCTGGCCTTCAAAGTATGTATACGCTGCTTAGACAGCGCAGACTTCGCTGGCTTGGCGATGTTCGCCGCATGGAAGATGGTCGCATCCCAAAAGATATCTTCTACGGACAATTAGCAGATGGCAAGAGAACAGTTGGGCGACCACAGCTGAGGTTCAAAGATGTGTGCAAGAGAGATATGAGGGCACTGGACATGGATCCAGCAACATGGGAGGATGAAGCTGCCGATCGCAATAAGTGGCGATGCTATTTACGGCACCACCTCAGATTGGGCGAAGAGAGGCTCACACAAGAAGCAGAGGTGAGGAGAAAACGTCGAAAGGAGCACCAGGAAAATAAGCAGCTGAGGGCTGCCACCTCAGGGGCGCATTCCCATAGTCAGTTATGACTGAAGGGGCTATTATCAACATGGGAAAATGATTGATGTGCAACCCTAGTTGCATGAGGTACATTGCAATGTGTGTCCCTCATGTAAGTATTATTCTTTCTATATACTGGATTCTTATGTTGGGCCTGAGTATGATGCCCGTTACTCTGTAATGGTATATTTGTAGCACGTGTAGTCGTAGACGGATCAGAAGAACGACCTACATTCTTTTGTTTCAATGTGCTGGTATTAATTTTATTTGGTATCTTCCCATTATTCTTAACTCCAACATTATTTTTCAACATATTACTCTTCTTCGTAACGTCCTTGTCAATATTGACAACGGCAACAGTTTTCTTAGGATCAGTTGTAATCTGAACCTGTCGGCAACATTTATCCTCTGAATTGGCAGTAGTATCCTGTCGAGGGAAGGTATATCTCCCTCGGAATGATTTAATAATCTTCACTGGTTGTGTAGACACCTTAGTATCACACTTAATACTGACTGCATGTCGTAAAATAGGCTTATTATGGATGTTGTTTAGCAATATCTTCTTGCTCAACACGACGTTCAGCAGACCATCAACTCTTTTTCTTGCCTTTGTACCCTCTAAATTCGGGAGTGTAATCTCCTGTCTCAGCCTCTTATTAATGTTCTCCAAGTTAGTAGTTTTCTTCCTCTCATTAATAAGTAAGGAATCAACTGCATTCAGCTTAGTTGAAAGTTCATTAATCTGTTGTTGCATTTTTCTTTCTAGTTCAGAATATTTAATATTTTCATCACTCAGTAATTTATCGAAGGCAAGTAATTTTTCATCAGTAACACTCTTTGTTTGATCAAGCAATTTTCTTAATGAACTAACTTCAGACCGTAGTTCACTATTTTCCTCATTGAGTTTATCTTGTTTCATTTTATTATCAGTTAATTCTACCTGATATCGTTTCCCTTCTGACATATCACCTTGTAATTTCAAAAGAGTAATCTCAGATTTCAGTTCTTGAATCTGAGTCGATTGTGTCTGACAATCCCGACTTAAAGATGCACGTTGCTTTAACATTTCAACATTAAGACTCTTTTCTTCGGCATATAATTCTTTTAATGAGATTACCTCATCCTCTAAATTTTTATTCTGTAGAGTAATAGAATTTAAAAATTCCTTAATATGCGCTGTCACCAGCGTCATCTGATTCTTCAGTGAAGAATTCTCAGACTCCATAACTAACACCTTCTTTTCATACTCTATTTGTAACTGCTGCAGTTCACTAGTTAGGGCATTCTCCTTAAATTGATGTTCTGTTCCTTTATGCCCTTCGTGAACATCATCAAATATCGCATGATGTATGTTCTTTAATATATGATCATGCTCAACATTAATGTAGCGATTCAAAAATATAAGAAGTTCCTCCCGTAGTAAATCTGATAAATCTTTAGCCATTGCCAAATGAGGCAAGGAATGAAAATTAACCTCAGCAAAATTCTTTAATTGTAATGCAGCTTGACATAAAAATTGATCCATTACATATTTCTCATGTTCTGGGCCTTTTAATTCATTATAGAGCAAACCATCCTTATATATCTCCTACAACACGGAACTCATTTCCACTGGATCCATATCAGAATCCATAGTGACTCACTCACTTAGTCAACTATTAATATTAATCACCAATCTAAATTAATCAATTAATTATATGTGTATACAATAAAGTATGGTCATTCTATACAACCAATCAACCACTTATCATGTTCCCTTACAACCAATTGTAAGTTCAAAAATTATCTTCCTTCCTTAAATATATTAATGTATTATATATTTATAATATCTGATATAGTTTCCTAATTCATCACCTCTGCATGGTGTGATTACCAAGCAATTATTCACTAAACATTATCTTACTTCAATAATTTATCATTATATTATGACATCATGCCCTAGTCATAATGAATAAAGAATAGTGTCTTGGGCCAATAGTGCAAATTGGTGACATCACCTAAGTCCTCATGTAATTTAATAAAAATTAATTAAATTAATTTACTGTCTAATAAAGAATCAATTTATCATAATATAATTACATTATTAATTTATGAAATGAATAACTACAATATCCACAATAACCAAAGATTTACAAAACAGAAGTACGATACAAAAGTGACAATTTTCATAGACATAAATGATTTTATGAACTAAGTACAAGAATCGGAAGTACTGAAAGGTCAAGGAAAAACTAAGTCGAGATTGACCTACATACACGTAAACTGATGACGTAGGCATGGACTCATATAACGGTTATTAAAATATCTATGAACTAAATGATAGAAAGATCAGAATGAACAAGATAGTTTACAAACATATGACTAGAACTGAATAAAAATGAAAATTAATACAGCAAAATACAACAGTGATATTACAAAACTTCACACCTAACACTTAAAGTCAAATCCTTTCAAATACAGACAAAGGTACCCATCGGCATAATCTTCAATGGGGTTCTCTGCAAAATGAAAATATTTAACTGCCCTACAGATCGATCAAAACTAATTCGGTCGTCCTCAGAGACATAAAATTAGTTTTGATTCGCCTCGCCAACCACCCGCCTAAAATACTAACAAACAGACGGTTGAAAACACATATAACATTTACAAATGATAGTAATAAGACATGCCTATATAATGGCGAAATGGACTTGTGTATGCCTATTTAACCGACAAAAGTTACAATAAAACTTATCTTTTTGTGCTCAGTTATATACTCCGGTCAATATCAGTATGCACCAACGGCGTAGACCAATGTCGTGAACTGATATTGATTGCTTGATAGAGTTTTTCCATCTTTGGGTCTACCTTGATGCAGTATTTTCATTTGACAAAGACTGTGTTAGCGGTTGCCGACTTGACTTTCATGTACGCAGAGGTTGATGACGTGTGTTTGACATTTAGTCGTTATGCGTATTTGGTCATACTTTCGCACATCACGTGAGTATTTTCCAATTGTAAACAGTTCTTGGCCATAGCATACATCAATTTGATTCCAATTGAATATATATAATTATCAGTCCGTGTCCTGACGAATTAATCTAGGTTATACTCGCGCTGCTGTGATTCAGACAGCCGGTAACCTTATAGTTTCATCCTTTATCATATAATCTGGACCGACCCTGCGTCCTTATATCACTTTAAATAATACGGCCATTACCAGGCCTAACATTGGAAGGATGTAGGACACGTCTTCACGGCTTGACGGACAACGTACAAAGGGTCCGGTATCTAAGTCACGAAGCGTGACCTTATCAACGCTAACACGTCATAATTTGACCGTGTACTTTGCGTTTACTAATCCGTGAAGTATTCACCTCAATCTGTATTAATTCTATTAACCTAAAATTGCGCACTACCAACTATAGGAGACGACATCAATAAAAACACCGTAACTGTCTCCCATTACTATAATAAGATCATATCTGGGTGTGTCTTCCACTTCTTTCTGCAGTTGTTGATAGAATTCATCCTTGACCTCTTCATCGCTGTCATTCGTTGGTGCGTAGCATTGTATTATTGTAGTATTGGTGAATCTACCTCTCAATCTTAATCTTATCAGTTTGTTGTTGATGGGTTTCCATTCCAGTAATGTCCTTTCTATTCCTTTCTGTAGAATAATGGCTTCACCTTCACTGTGCTGTCCATCCTCTCTTCCAGAGTAGAGTACTGTTTCTCCTGTTGCTGTTTTAACTTTTCCTGCCCCTGTCCATCTGCTCTCGCTTATCCCTAGAATGTGTAACCTATAGTTTCACATTTCTGCCGTGACCTGTTTTAGTTTACCCGTCTCATTCATTGTCCTGACATTCCAAAATCCTATTCTTGTATCATGTTTTGCGGTCAGGGCGTCCGTTCTCATGTCAGCGGCTTCCTTTCGACTTTCACCACTGACCGTCATTCGAGCCTCAGACTCCGGATGTCCATCCCGCAGCAAAGTGTGTTTATTCGTTATTGTTTCTGTAACTTCAATTTTTTTTTTTTTTTACATAGACAGGGGTGTCAGCCCTATGCTAAAACCCCCAACCTGGAGGACCAGGGTGTCTGCTTTCGTCTGACCTCTGCCCGCGCAAACCTGTCCAGCTTGGTAGAACTTTCCAGGAGTAAAACTCCCACTGGCATAGCTCTGGGGGTAATCAGGGTACGCAAGCCGCCATACCTCGACAAGGTATTGATACCAGTGATGGCAGTTTGGTTCTTCGGGTTACTTTAAAAAAAATATTTGTTCTTTGAGTTACATTTTGTTATAACCTTTGGTTCTTTGAGTTACTGTTATAAATGTATAGTTCATTGGGTTACAATTTGTTATAAATTGCTGTTTTTGAGGTTACAGATTGTTATAAATTGATGGTTCTTTGTGTTACAGCTTGTTACAAATTGCTAGTTACTTGGATCTGTGCTTGTTACAAATTGTGGTTCTTTGGGTTACATTTGTACTTTATACAAAATATAGTCAAAGAAAGAAACTTTATACAAAATGTTGGTTCTTTGGGTTAATTTTGTTATAAATTGCTGGTTCTTTAAAACACAAGCACGTTATAAATTGTGGTTGCTTGCGTCACAGCTTGTTATAATTGTCGTTTTTTTTTTATCACAGCTTGTTATAAATTTTGGTTCTTTATAGCACAACTTGTTATAAATTTTAGTTCTTTATATCACAGCTCGTTATAAATTTTCATTCTTTAGGTCACTTCATGTTAAAAATGTTAGTTCCTTTGGTGAGAGAGCTTGCTGTATATGTGTATACTTGAATGTTCTTTTGGATTAGAGTTTTTACACTTTTCTATAATTGATGGTTCTTTTGATTACAACTTTTTAAAAATTTGTGTAATTAGAGCTCGTTACAAACGTGATTACTTGATGATTTTTGTAGACAACAGCTTCATTTAAATTTTGGTTCTTGGGTCACAGATGGATTAAGATTTGTTGTTCTTTTGCCCACAGCTTGCTATACGATTCATTGAATCACACAGCTTGTTATACGATTCATTGAATCACACAGCTTGTTATACGATTCATTGAATCACACAGCTTGTTATAAATTTGTGTTTCTGTCGCTTCTTTGGGTTACAGCTTGTAATAAAAGTATAGTTATAATTGTTATCTAAATGAGACGTCTTGAAGGACAAGATCAACTGTTAGCTTCGCATCAAAGTTAAGCTACATTTCTTCTTCTTCATCTTCTTCTTTTTCTTCTTATTCTTCTTCATCTTCTTCTTCGTACACTCAGACGTCCACTTGAATGTTTTCAAAGAAAGCAGTAGTCAGCTTGAGGCTATTTGCATCTCCGTAGAGCATTTCCACAATTGGTACTGGTGTCGGCCATATGCATATGTTGAGCATCCTTGAAGCAGGTGTTCAGCAGCAATCATTTTCAAGGAGTTTATAGCTTGCAGTCAAAAAATGTAACGTCAAATTGGCAAATAGGACAAGAAACATATAAATTGTTTACGTTACGACTTCCATGTCTTTGTCAGGGACAACAAATAAAACCAGTAGAAGACAGAAAGGGAGACCAAATTTGAATGCATTAACTCCATCTGTTCCAGGCAGTTTTTAGATTTTACCTGTGCACCAAAAGGAATGTCTTTTTTGTTTTAATCACGCAGGAAAACTAAAGTATGAGAAAATACTTCATGATTCATATGTAAATATTGTTAATTTCTTGAAAAACATTTTGAAACTTTGTAAGTTTTATACGCAACAAATACGTTGTAAATGGGTACCTTAATTTTTATTTTTCATTTTTCATTTCACACTACTCGAAAGTTGAATGTCACAATTATTCTTTGCATGGATGAGAAATAGCCAAGAAAAATATAACAGATGAGAAATTGCTTGTTAGAACCTTTGACATCATATGGCAAGTTAGAATAATTAATAGAAACTAGCAGACAAGAAAGAATGAGCAACCGTTACAAATGGAAATAGTGACAAGTATGTGGGAATGAGTACTAGACCATAACCTCAGGACTCGCAGCAATGTAGCTGTACATCCCTTACGATGGACCTACCAAGGAAAGAGAAGCTTGAGTGATGAATGAATACGCGGAAAATGTAAATAAAACAGGAGAGTTAATATTTCGGAGCAAGACTAATAAGACATCACATAACACAGCAAGTATTCCTAATGCTTATTTTTGGGGTGATAACTCGTGGAGAGCAGTGACATTTTTATCTCCCCTTCCAAGAAGCTAGTCAACCAATCAATAACTACTTTCAGCTCTGCGTGGAGTAGAGGCCTTCAACAAAAATATACCACGCCTTTCTGTTCCGTGCCATCCATTCAAGGTGTTTCAGTATCTTTATGTACCACTTTAATGCCAGTCTTCAGCTCTCTTCTCCATGTGTGCTGGTGTTTTCTTTAATTAGTTTTATCCAGGGGACTCGAAAACAAATGATTACATTGTAAGGCTATCAGCTAGCTTTCCTAGTGTGTGTGCTAATTACAGCTAGCAGGGCCGGATTAAGAACCCCGGAGGTCCTAAGCTATTAAGATGTTTTGGGGCCCTCCGCAATCTTCTAATAGGTAAAACTAGAATAGTAAACTAATGGACTTCAGGTCAATGTTTTTATTAATATATAATAATAGGTTTAATAAATGTTTGTACCAGCCCCTAGATTTTGTTACAGGCAGTGGGGCCCCTGCAAAGAAAATATAATTTCTAAAAGGAAATGGCGGGAGTGGAAGTAACTAATAAACTAAATGTTGTACACTGCAAGCACGAGCGTACTATAGTGCACGTGCCGTTGATGTAAAGCTCTGTGCGTTATGGCTCCGTTGCTTTTGTCGCGTCTACTTCTCACCTCAAGTTGCACTAATATCTGTCCAGATCCTTCCGTGTAACATATTAGTTATATATTCAATCTCTGTGTACAACACAAGCCTCCATCTATGACAGTCTGTATCCTTGTGGTTTAACTTTTGTTTTTCAGCTTTAACTCTTGAAGAACGAGAGATCAGTGTTCAGGGCCGATTTATCGAGGCTCTCAAAACGAGAGACCAGTTTCTGAGGCCGGTGTATTTGAGTAGAACGACCGATTGGCAGAGTGATTAGAGCGCTGGTCCCTCGTGGCAAAGATACCGGGTTCGAGTCACGGTACCAAAACGCTCCAGTCTACCCAGCTAAAAATTAGTACCTGACTCTGCTTCTTTGAGTTAGGGAAGAAAACGGCAGCGAGGAATGGAACAGGTCACCACACCTGTCGATGCAGGACCTTGTATGGTGAAGTTACACTTCACTCTACTACGGCAATATCTGTTATAGGACTACAACTGGCAAATGCATCTTGTAAAACAAATTGATATAGAAACCATTGCTGTAAGAGCTTGTAAATGCTTCGTACGAGCTTCCAGCATAAAAGAAGGGGGGGGGGGGGGGGGGGCTGCAGTGGTGACTCCATACTCAAAGTGGAGCGAAAAGGAAAGTGATGATGATGGTGATGAAGATGATGATGATGACATAACTTTAAAAAAGAACAACTTTAAAACAGCAGATCCTTAAACTGTAAAGCATCAGAACACCATTACGTCCTGTGAAAGTTAAATAAGGATGGATTTGATATTTGAGAACCAGAATCAGCTGTTGGCGTAAATCTTCAGTAACCTAGTTTATTTCAGAGCGAGGTACAGTCCCAGATGTTAATTAACATACGAGGCGTGTTCAAATGAAACCCGCCCGTGCTGCGCCAAGTGGACATTTGTAGGAGGAGCATGATGACGTCACATCTGACGTAATAAGCACATACGCATGTACAAGTGTGTAAGTGTTTATTCTCCTAGTATTCATTGGTTGTGCTGCAGACCGTTAAAATAATGGCCGGTGTGATAAGGAATCCGTCCAAACAATTCAAGTCACAGATTTCCGCCGGTAAGGTTACGATGACCGCATTTTTTTGACCATGAAGGGCTTTTATTGGTAGATTTTAAAGAGCCTGGCGTGAACATCAATGCCATTCGCTACAAAGACACACTAGACAACCTGCATACAGTCATCAAGAATAAACGACCCGGCATGCTTTCGCGTGGTGTGATTCTGTTGCACGACAATGCTCGTCCACATGTTGCGAACATTGTGCAGGAAGCGTTAGCAAGGAAAAGGTGGGAAGTTCTGCCACACCCAGCCTACAGCCCCAATCTGTCACCATGTGACTTTCATTTGTTCGGACCCTTAAAAAAAATCTCTAAAGGGACAACGATTCGACTCCGATGCAGACGTCAGGGCCTCGGTGACCAAATGGTTCAATAAGCAACCAAAGTCATTTTTTCTCGGACGGCATCCGCCGTCTACCCAAGCAGTGGGATGCGTGTCTGAATGCCTATGGTGACTATTTCTAAAGAACCCCAGTGGGTACTTGCTTCATAACAATTGCTGTATTTAATTCTTCTACTCCTGCTGATGCACCTTACATATATTTGTTATAAAGCCACTGGGACGGGTTTCACTTGAACACGCCTCGTAGTTTATTTTAGAGCGGGGGAGAGCCTGAGATGTTAACATAGTTTATTTTAGAGCGAGGAAGATCCTGAGATGTTAACATAGTTTATTTTAAAGCGAGAGAACGCCTGAGATGTTAACATAGTTTATTTTAGAACAAGGTAGAGCTCCATATGTTAACACAGAGAGAGCCTGAGATGTTAGCATATTTTATTTTAGAACGAGTGAGATCCTGAGATGCTAATATGTCAGCAGTAAAGAGAAAGTGTCGACAATATTCAGTTGAATATTTGAAATTAGAGGTTTATTGCAGTCATTTGGATGCTATTAAAAATGATATGAGCATAAGATTTAGATTTGCAAGAACTGCAGGATTGCGTGATTAATCCGTTTGAATCAGACGTGGAACAAGTTAGTCAACATTTACAAGAAGAATTAATTGAGCTACAAAATGACTTCGAGACTAAAGCACGATTCAGTCACACACATTACGAAAAAATTTGGGATCCAGCAGAGGCTTGCGTATCCCGTTCTTTGGCGTGAAACTAAATTGCTAATTACAGCATTCCCAACGTCGTATTTGGTGGAGAAGGGGTTCAGTGCAGTAGTTTTGCTACTACAAAAGCAACGAAACCGACTGCATATTTGTAACAGGTGAGATTTGAGACTTCTTTTAACAAACTTAGAACCAAATATTACAAAACTGGCTGAGTCACACCAAGCAAGTAAATCATTAAGCTTCATTAGTAAGTGAATTTTTATATAATTATATCATTATTATCAACTAATAATTTTTCCAATTTGTTCATGTTTAAAGTGGTTACATAAGGAGAGGCTTAAATATTCATATTTGAAGATATATATATGCAATCATTTAGGTGCTATTAAAATGATATGACTGTGATAGTTATAGAATTGTAAGAACTAATTTTGTATCATTTGCTCCGCCGATTTGTAACTCAAGGATAATGAACTTGTGATGTATATAATTCCGTACTAAAACACATATTTAATATAACTAAGCTTTTATAAATGTGCTTTCTCTTTTTTTATATTATAAGAAAAGATAACTCATTAACTGCATTGCTTTTTTAAAAGTAGGGTGGAATATATGTATATGTGTGTGTGTGTGTGTGTTTGTGTATACACGATAAAGAGCAAGGGGGTGCTAAAAGGGTGGGGGGCTTTATAAAATATCAGTTGTCAAAAGGGGGCGTTGCTACTATCAGGGTTGAGAAACACTGTTTTAGAGCGAGGGAGAGCCTGAGATGCTAACATAGTTTATTTTAGAGCGAGGGAGAGCCCGAGATGTTGACATGGTTTATTTTAGAGCGAGGGAGGGCCCGAGATGTTGACATGGTTTATTTTAGAACAAGAGAGAGTCCGAGATATTAACATAGCTCATTTTAGAACAAGGAAGAGCCCGAGATGTTAACATAGCTTATTTTAGAACGAGTGGAAGCTCGAGATGTTAACATAGTTTATTTTAGAACATGAGAGAACCCGAGATATTAACAAAGTTTATTTTAGAGCGAGGGAGAGCCCGAGCTTCTAACTTAGTTTTCTAGCCAACCTGCGAAGCAAAGACGATTTTAGATATGTTAAGAAGACTTTAGATCAGTGTTTCTCAAGCAGTGTTCCGCAGCACACTAGTGTTCCTCCTCGCCTATCAAAGTGTGCCGCAAAAATTTGGTTAATTTACTACATGACGTATATTTTTAGTGATCATGCAGTAAAAACTGATCTTACAGCTTGAATTCATTCATAATAATTTGAGCTATTAACTGCTTAAAAAAAAAAAATAGATATACTTCAAAATGTCATGATATTACTGCAAGAGACGCATAAAAAGCCTTCAAAATGTCATGATATTACTGTGTCATGAAGTGGATTTTATACTAGAGTGTGCCTGAGTGCAGACAAGACCCTATTAGAGGAAAGTCTGAGAAGATAGATTAAGTTTTAGAAAAATGACAGTGTCTGTGGATAGATGAGACTATTGGCGTCAAGGGGCGAGAACCTGGATTGACTCTCCCTTGCCACTTCTGACTTATCCAATCGCTATAGACCCACCCCCTCTGACATCCCTAAGGGAGATAAGGTTTACTATACACCACAGACACACTACATAGACAATATATATAGATATATATACGTACAGGCGTAGTACAAGTAAAGGACTGATCCAAAGACAGGTTAAATATATTTATTTACACATCAACTTTCAGATAACATAACAAAATACATAAAGTGCGGGTTCGCACACCTGGAAAAATCAAGAAAACAATTAAGATGATTTCAAATGGTAAACCCACCATGTCCCCTTCCCCTCAAACTGCAAGGAAGAAAATTAACGATTTAAAAAAAAACATGGTTTATGGGGTCTCGAACATCGGATCCACCACTCCTAGTAACCTAATGTATTATTAAACAATTCTCACTCCACCGTCTGTCTGCAGACTTCACTAAATTAACTGCCTACACAGAACGCTGATTGAACTTCCTAAAGTCCTACACAACCTGACTGACTAATTTTCTAAGAAAAGTCTATCTATGTTCGGTGTCTGTCTGACACTCCTGGTTTCTACAGAGAGACTCCCGCTCTACTCCCCTTCTCTCTCTTCTGCGTTGGGAGGAAATTTTCACCCTCTCTTCCCCCAAACGAATCTTGTAGCTGGTGACTGGGTTAGTAGACTGGATACTCGGAATGTAGCTGATTCACTCTTGGCGAAACTGCGTTCACCGGCCCGGTTACCCCTCTTTGGGTTTAGGGCCGTCGGTTTTATTATGACCGACTATAACGAAAACACCAGGCTATGTGCCTTTGTTCGGTGTGTGTATCTGAGCGTAGAGCTCGGGATTTTATTAGAAAATCCGTTCAAACTGAAGACTGCGTCGTTGAAATTTGACTACTTTCTTTTACTATTGCAGATGTTACTGGCGCCGGTAGCCCGCGCGTTACCAGTGCTCGTCCTCCCTGGCAATGTCTCGAGCCTCGGCTCCTGAGACAACTACTTTCAGCTGTAAATTTGGAAGGCCGGTTCCACCTTCCAATTTGGGTGCCGTGATACTTGCTGAAATCAAAACAAATAACAACGAATGTACATAACTTCAAGAAATTCCATCTCTAACCTATACCTCCCATAATTAAATACCTCTCCACTCTTCCCCTACACACATCTAAGCACCCGCGAAAACACCCCCTCGTACAAGAAAGTCACACATTACCCCTCACACTTATCTCATCCACCCGCTCCCCTACACAAGCACAGAGATACACAATTATTTACTGCCTCCAACAGTCCGTCTAACATACAATTTCCTCACCCCTGGTCACTACTACCATCTCTCCCCTATACGTTTAAGTGTCTGACTGGTAAGAAACAAAACCCCGATACAGGTGACCTAGATCTGCCTTCACAACATTTATACACTGAATGACACCCTTTTAATAAAATACTAAGCCCTACTTCGCTTGTTTACAGGCGGTCGCAGGACTCCTTCAATCGCCTACCACCTTCTATACAACCACTCTAGAAAATTAGTTACACTATTCTTTATTAGAGTTAAATATACATATCTAGGAAAATGAAATCCCCTCTCAAACATAAAATACCCCTCGCTCCCCTGTTGGGTACACAACCATTGTAAATGCACGACCATTTACGTAAAAGAATACGTTTGCGTATTTAACCTGCAAATATAATAATCAACCCCGAGGTTACCTATCTGGGACCTCAGAAATACGTTAGATGATAGCCTACTGACTAACCTGTTATATAATTAATTTCACAAGCGCCTTTACGCTGCAAACATAGTTGATGCGTGATGCCATATGATGATGGATGGTATCCGCATGTCTGGTTTTGTGTGGTGTGCAGATGTGTTCAGTCAAAACAATGTTCATACAAAAATAACAGGGCAATCCACATAGGACGTCAGTAAACTCACGACGTATAAAGTCAATGATTCTTGTAACAGCTGTTGACGTTTTTCTTCATTATTTATTGTGGACGCCACAGTGACAAAATGGTTACGCGAATATGTGGGCACATCAAACAGTCATTATCACAGCAACATTCAATACAGCAATAGACGGTAGACAGCATTACAATGATGAGTCAGATGCATGTTATATTTCATAGTGCTGTAAATGTAGTCAGGTGGAAAACTCCATCCTTTTCTATAACAGCCAGGAGATAACCAGATGTATGAGATCAGTTCACTCTCCTTAATCTGACTTCAGCAAGACAGACACGTCTGCCGAAGTATAAATAATGTCCTCAAAAATATCCTCTAGATAACAAAGGTTTTTCAAACCTAGTTCAGGTAACCAAGTAGCAAGTAATAGTCCTTGGGACCTGCATCAACCGATGCAGCACAATACAGCGACATGTGAGCTAGGAAAACATCTCGTGACGACGACTTTCGAAGACAGGCTATGAGCCAGAAATCGTTCACGACCAAAAATCGATAGAGTTAATGAAAATGTTAATTTACCTTGCTTTCATGAAATACACAGAAATATCACGCCTCCCGACATGTGGGAAACACTAGAGGTATTATCTCGAATAAACGAAATATCCATTAAGAGGACTACACATCCCTGACAGAACAAAAAATAGCGGAGATCCCCTCTTCAACGAGGCATCTCTTTCGCCATTCCAAATCGCTCACTCCACTAGTGGTGGGCGGAAACCGATCGACCAAGAAGCAAGACAAGTCATGCGCAGTCCAGCGCAAAATGACCACAGCTCAAACTTAACTGCATTCGATACCAACGCGAGAAGACAAATGCTTACCGAGAAAAGTAACTATAAATTTCAAGCAGTTGTTGCCCTTGCGTTATAAAATAGATATTGTAATAAAATGATGTTGCGAGAATTTATCACGCAACATATCACCACCTCCTCCCGATAAAAAAAAAAATGTGGAACATATTTTTTTTTTAAATATCAAAGAGCATGCGATAAGCGGCTCAAAACGCACGAATTATGCGCTGATAATTAATTAAATTGCCAACATGAGGCTAAATATAGAGTGTCTGGTGAGGATATACCTCAACAGAAAAATAAATATGTCTCAAAAAATATTCACATCGGGGAGGTGTCACCAACACACATCACGTTAGCATGTAAACACAATATACGTATGCAAGTTACCATAATCATCATTAAACAGCATACTCTAATATTGTCTTTAAAAATGGATGTACAAATCTGATAGGAAAATTTAAATAGTACATTATTTGACATGTAATGACATAAGTACATAGTAAAGTTAAACTACATGACGATCCAGGACATATGCTCTGGTATTCCGAGGGTAAGTACACAATCTAGAACTCGTCATGCTTGATACTAGTAAGGTAAGTCCTCAGCTCAACAATGACATTCTGAGAAAGTACAAGCAATATAATGCTAATTAATAACTAATATGCTTCATAAGGTACAATACATTATTAATAATTGTGGCTGTTTAGTAAACTAACGGCCCTTATATTAACTACTCAGTCCTCCTCTATCATCTTAAAAAACGAACAGAAGAAGATGACAACAAAGCACGATAGTGTGTACATATAAAGTGAGTACAGATGTGCTAATCTATTGTAGTAATATAGGTGTGTTATGACTCTGTAATATATAGAAATATAGGACAGAAGTATTAGTTAGAGTCATGTGGGCATCTAGACAAAATGTCAGCCATCACATTATCCGCACCACGGATAGCTCGTACCGTGAAGTGAAAAGGTTGAAGAGCTATAGCATATCGAGTGGATCTCGAACTCTTCAAATTCTTAGTCTGAATAGCTGTAAGAGCTTTCTGATCAGTCTCTAGAATGAAATGTGCGCCCAGGAGGAATCTTTGTAGCTTTAGAATTGACCAAACCATCGCTAACAACTCACGGTCTAAAACCGAGTAGTTCCTCTCTGCCGCATTTAGTTTTCTAGAAATGTACATAACAGGATGCAGAGTATTTGCATATTCTTGCATCAGTGCTGCTCCAATCCCAGTGGATGAAGCATCACTCCGAAGAACAAAAGTCCTATCAAGAGTAGGTAATCTTAGGATGGGAGGAGAAGAAAATATATTCTTGATTTGGTCTAATGAAGATTGGCATTCTTCAGACCAACGGACCAGATTAGGCGAACCTTTCTTCAACAATGTTGAGAGAGGTGCCATGATCGAAGATAAATTTGGAATAAATCTCCCATAAAATTGAATTAAACCTAAGAGACTCCTAACTTGTTTCTTCGTTTAGGAACAGAGATGTTCAGTATTTTGGAAGTATTGTGGTCTTCTGTCTTCAAGAGACCATGACCAACACGATGACCCAGGAAAGAGATTTCACCAAAACCAACAAAAGCTTTAGAAGGTTTCGCTGTCAAATTATTCTCACGTAGAGTGGACAGTAAGTCATATAACCCTAAATAGTGATCTTCCCAGGTATCACTGAAGAGACAGATGTCATCTAAGTATGCGATGACATCCGAACGATGTGACAGAATTCGACGCATCATGCGAACGAAAGTGGCAGGGGCGTTCATGAGACCAAAAGGCATAACATTCCATTGAAATAGACCCCTAGGTGTAGAAAAAGCAGTAAGAGGTTTGGCATGCTCTGCTAAAGGCACTTGCCAATAACCTTTAGACAAGTCAAGTTTAGTGAAGAATCTAGAATTAGAAAGTCTAATCAGTAGATCTTCTAACAAAGGCATCGGTTCAGCATCGAACTTTGTGACCTGATTCAATTTGCGATAATCAACACAAATTCGTATGTTCTTATCCTTCTTCCGGACAATAACCATGGAAGAAGAATATGGTGAAGTCGATGGTTCAATTATATTTAATTGAATCATTTCATCCAATTCCTTTTCCACCTGCGACTGAAAGTGTATAGGAATAGGATACGGCCTAACCCTAATTGGATTATTGTCGGTAAGAATTATGTCATGTTCTATGACATCTGTGTGTCCAGGAATGTCAGTGAGAACATCCTGAAATGTTTGTAACATCGACGAGACTTGTCGATGTTCGTCACCAGAAAGATTAGGAGAAACCGAAACGTTTTTCCAAGATTGCGTAGAATGTAATGGAACCACTGGAAGGGGAAGGTTGACATCAGAGAAGGTAGCTTCCTCATCCTGAATGACAGACAGGGATGAATAATGACCGTGAGGTGCAGGAGCATCATCCGTTGCCTGGAAAATTGGCAGCAAATAGTCCGGACGTTCGTGAAATTCCGAAAGCATGTTTATGTGGAAAGTTTTATGCTTTCCATCAATATCTACCACATAGTCAACTTCGGAAATCCGAGAGACTATTGCATACGGACCTTTCCATGCAATAAGAAGTCTATTTTCCCTACTGGGGAGTAGGACGAATGCTTTGTCACCTGGACAAAGTTGTCGTAGACATCTATTCTTGTTAGCAAACTGTCTTGCCTTCTCTTTAGCAATTTCTGATGAAGCAGTTGCTAGCTTACATGCCTCAATGATCTTTTGTCTAAGAGCAATGACATACTCATATGAGGATTGAGTTTCATCGCTAATATCATCGGCAGTGATGAGATCGTGTAATAAAGACATAGGGCCACGCGGACGCGCGCCAAAGACAAGTTCGAAGGGAGAAAATCCTGTGTGTTCATTAGGGACTTCTCTATAGGCAAAGAGAGCCGCGGGTAAAACCCTGTCCCAATCTTGAGGATGATCTTCAGTTATCTTACCAAGCAAAGTCTTGAGCGTTCTATTCAGACGCTCAACTAACCCATTAGACATAGGATGGTAGATACTACTGAGAGATCGTTCAATATGTAAGGTAGACATTACCTGTGACATAGTGTCAGATATGAGTTGAGTGCCATGGTCTGATAATATTTCTCTGGGGAACCCCAAGCGAGAAAATATCAACCAAAGAGCATCTGCGATATCTGTAGTAGATATGCTCTTAAGAGGAATAGCCTCTGGCCAACGTGTGCACATATCGACACATGTAAGGATAAACTGATGTCCTCTGGCCGACTTGACCTTAAAAGGGCCAATAATATCTATGGCCATTTTCTGAAACGGCCGAATAGGAATGTCAGCAGCCTGGATAGGCGCAGCATGTCGTGGTCCTCTAGATTTGACCTCCTGACATACCTTGCATGATCGGCAGTAAATACGAATGTCCTTGTTGACAAAAGGCCAAAAGAAAGCCGCAAGGACTCTCGACTTCGTACGGGCAAAACCCATATGTCCAGCACATTGCGAGTCATGAGCATGTTGTAATATTTGCACTCTCATGCTCTTGGGAACAAGAATTTGCGAATGTGCCGACGTAGTCGAATCTTGTACCATACGTACAAGTACGCCGTTTCTCATTGCAATCCAAGATTTTCTATTTGTATCCTGATTCGGATCACCTTTCTTCGCAAGAACGAAGAATTTTTTTAAAGAAGGATCTTCTTCTTGCAATTTTATGAAAGAGTCACGAGTGATTACTAAGTGACTATCTTGGCTATCAACTTCATTATCACTATTCAGTGAAGTTTCGGGTGTTTGTAGAGCTTGTGCTCTTGTAACTACTGCATTTGTAGCTTGCATGTTATTATCTTCCCAAGCAGCAATCTGCTGTGGGGTACACTCCCTAACTCCGTGAATACGACCAATAATAAGGTCCGCAATAGGATTAGGTAAGAGACAAGCATGCACATCTCCAGTAAAGAAAGGAGTGGCAATGCGAATTACAGCAGTAGGATATTTTTCTAGAGTGCCGCCAAATGTGACACATTTAATAACCCTTCCTGTAGCACAAGATGGATCTACAAGCGATTGTCTAACACCAATAGTGGTGCATCCGGAATCGAAAAGTAGTGAGACCGGAGTATCATTAACAAGACCCTTATGTAGAATTAAAGAACCCCTCCCGTCATGCGCAACAGCAGCAGGAAGAGCGGGAAGTGGGTGACCACAACTCAAAGTAGTTATGGTACCCGGTTCGAATAAAGTACTGCATTGGGGGCATTTGTTTGCTCTCTCAAAGTCAAAAGCAGAACCAGTGACAGCGCCAAAGTTTTTATTATCAACAACATGATTACAGGCTCCCTCAGTTTCCTGTTGTACAGCATTAGCCTGCTGATATCTCTTTTTTTTGTGTTGAGATCTACCCCGACTATTATTACCTCTGAAGTTATCAGAGTTATTATTATCTCTGCAGTTATTATTGTCTCTATTGTAATTGTTATCCTGGTTCGAATTCCAGTTTCCACGATTACTATCATGTTCACATTGATGCGAACATCTATTTGTTTGGTTCTGAGGTCTTCGGCAGGAATAACCTCTATTACCATATCCTCTTTTGAAATGCCTATAATTATTAGGATGATAGTAACGACCACTATCAGGTTGTCTCCAATTCTTCGAAGAAGAATCACCATGAAATTGGTTTCCATGATTTTGACAGAAATTACCGCTGCTCTTTCTATCAAAATTTTGTTGGGATCTACGAGCAAAGTTTTGGCCATACGGAGCTGCCGAAGCAACTGGTAAACCTTCTTTCACCTTAGAGTTACCCATGGTTATGTGTGGGTGTGCAGTTACGTATTGGCAACAGAATCTTCCATTTCTTTTATTGTTTTAGGTTTACGTTCATGAAGGAAAGCAAGGAAAGACTCATTGACAGACGACATGACTTTGTCTCTAAGTATTAAGTCCATAAGTCCTTCATAAGTTTTTTCCGTCTTAGATAGTTCAACCCATCGTGAGAAAGTAATGCGTATTCTTGCAATAAACTCGGAGAATTCAACTCCATTTTCAGGTAACATGTTTTTAAATTGTAGACGATAGCCGTCTTCGTTAAGCTGATATTTCTTTAACAAAGCGGCCCTGACAACCTCATAATTGTTCTTGTCAGCGATTTGGAATGGCGAAAGAGATGCCTCGTTGAAGAGGGGATCTCCGCTATTTTTTGTTCTGTCAGGGATGTGTAGTCCTCTTAATGGATATTTCGTTTATTCGAGATAATACCTCTAGTGTTTCCCACATGTCGGGAGGCGTGATATTTCTGTGTATTTCATGAAAGCAAGGTAAATTAACATTTTCATTAACTCTATCGATTTTTGGTCGTGAACGATTTCTGGCTCATAGCCTGTCTTCGAAAGTCGTCGTCACGAGATGTTTTCCTAGCTCACATGTCGCTGTATTGTGCTGCATCGGTTGATGCAGGTCCCAAGGACTATTACTTGCTACTTGGTTACCTGAACTAGGTTTGAAAAACCTTTGTTATCTAGAGGATATTTTTGAGGACATTATTTATACTTCGGCAGACACGTCTGTCTTGCTGAAGTCAGATTAAGGAGAGTGAACTGATCTCATACATCTGGTTATCTCCTGGCTGTTATAGAAAAGGATGGAGTTTTCCACCTGACTACATTTACAGCACTATGAAATATAACATGCATCTGACTCATCATTGTAATGCTGTCTACCGTCTATTGCTGTATTGAATGTTGCTGTGATAATGACTGTTTGATGTGCCCACATATTCGCGTAACCATTTTGTCACTGTGGCGTCCACAATAAATAATGAAGAAAAACGTCAACAGCTGTTACAAGAATCATTGACTTTATACGTCGTGAGTTTACTGACGTCCTATGTGGATTGCCCTGTTATTTTTGTATGAACATTGTTTTGACTGAACACATCTGCACACCACACAAAACCAGACATGCGGATACCATCCATCATCATATGGCATCACGCATCATTTGGTGGCCAGTGTGGGGAACACTAGAGGTATTATCTCGAATAAACGAAATATCCATTAAGAGGACTACACATCCCTGACAGAACAAAAAATAGCGGAGATCCCCTCTTCAACGAGGCATCTCTTTCGCCATTCCAAATCGCTCACTCCACTAGTGGTGGGCGGAAACCGATCGACCAAGAAGCAAGACAAGTCATGCGCAGTCCAGCGCAAAATGACCACAGCTCAAACTTAACTGCATTCGATACCAACGCGAGAAGACAAATGCTTACCGAGAAAAGTAACTATAAATTTCAAGCAGTTGTTGCCCTTGCGTTATAAAATAGATATTGTAATAAAATGATGTTGCGAGAATTTATCACGCAACAATAGTACTCAAAGATAAGGGCCTTTTAATTACCCCATGTCTTCCGACTACATAACAAAGCAATGGAACAATAAATACAATTTACAATACCGCCCATGTGTCTACTCTGTCCCAATCATAATCGCATTGCGATTTATACAATCTACCTACTACCTATGACAGAGCACCCACGTGTCTAACCGCTCTACTCACACAGATAATATCACAACCTGCCACGACCACCAAAGATCGTACTAGCTTATCCTAGGAAAACATTTTATGCACACTTACATTAATTGTATTATCTCTAGGCTAGTAATTGATTTGCACTGTCGTTCTTATAAAAGTTAATTTACCTCCCAGAAAAGAACTAAACTAAACGGGCTAAGGTTCTATTAGAAACTAATTCTAAGTCCAACGCTACATTAACTATGAACATACCAATATTCTGATTTCCCACTGAAATGCAAACGAATTTGCTTGAATACACGGCAGGGAGTTTTCAATCAGAGAGAACGTGAATATTTTATTTTATTAATGTGTTTGCTACTTTTCTTTGTAGCACGTCCCTTTCAACCATCTACCATGTACACGGAGCTGTTGATTATATCAGGACGTGTTTCCTTTATTGTAATACGTTTTTGTTTCTATTTATTTTATACTATATTATCTCTAGTCGGTATTTTTTTTTTGTAGTTATAGTTCAAAATGGTTTTTAAAAAAATCCTAAATATGATATTTTATAAGCTGATATGTTTTTAATTTTCACTGGACGGTGTGGCGCTGGCTTTGCACGCCACCTGCCAGAAGAGAAATAGGATTTTGGTGCTGATGAGCGCTGCACGATAGTGATTTGTCGCTATGTGTATTGCGCACATGACGTGAGCAGTTCGGAGGAAAAATGGACAGAGCGTGTGTTTACCCTGAATGGGTTGCTTGTGTGTGTTTTCTACCAAATGGTAGAAATATGGAAAATGTTAAAAGAGAAGTGTCACTGTTTGGAAGACGTTATTACCAAACAACATATATTCTATTGTAGTCGCTGAACAGACACTTGATTGCCTACGAACAGATATGAAATTTCGACACAATATATTGCAGTCACAAGTTGTTATGATGAATCTTGTCGCCTCGAGGCCATTCCACGTTGAATCGCTATAATGAACCGTTACATCAAGGTCAACTTAACAGACTTTTACATCCTAAAGTAAACTTACCAGGGGACATTTATGATACGAATAACAACTATAGTAATATGAATCGTGAGGATCGTGACGGTATCCAGAACATTCTTTCAAGTCTTTCAATCCTGATGTCCGAGAAATCATTTCGTTTGTCTGCAATGGTCAAGAAGGACGTACGTCATCAAACAGATTTGCTGACCACTTCGATTTCATAATCAGGAACGCGGAACGTCTTGTTTTGGAACTCAGACTTTACATTCTGTCGTTGACCCTGGTGTATTGCATATATTCAAGGCTACAGTGCAAGGTGGAATGCTCTTGTCTACAGCGAGGATTGGCGGTCGTGGATTTTTTTTTAATCAGATAAGTGAATATATGTTTGTAAGGTCATGGTCTCCAGTCCAAAACAATGTCCGGCACATCTTGTTTTTGTGTATCTTTTATGTTTAATGTTTTCTTGTGGGCGACACTCAATTATATCTTTGGATGAATTTAGTTGTCGTCGTTCTATAGATTTTGATTGTATTGATCTCTTTCAGGGATTCAGCATTTAGTGCTGTCGTATTTCCGCTCTGACTGAGATTAATATTTTCTTATTTGTTTAGTTGTGCTGTCAAGTAACATATTGGCGTGTATTTCTTATTTAGTTCAGTATGATTATGTTTGTACCCGTAGGTCTTCTCTGACTTTCTTTTTATAATGTACAGCAGTTCTATGTGATTGTATCTCGTCCTGTACTGTTCATTAGCGGTGGAAACAAGTGTTTTATTATATTGCATAATTTTATGACTTTTTACACTGTTGTCTTTGTCCTTATTTGTTTCCAGCGCTGTCTTTTAGTCTTTTGTCTAATGTGATAGTATGGCATGCTTTAAATAGGTAGTAATGGTGATATTTAGTACTTGAATATGATTATATTATATTGTTAATTGCTTATATGTTAATATATACGATGATTTCAGATACTCTGGGATAGTAGTGGATAAGTATCATATACTTCAGAGACAAGTATATCACACAAAACGAATAAATACTGTACATACAGTTGGTTTTGAAAAGGTTTAAATTACCTTACGACTAAGTATAGTCATTTAACTACAAGTGGGATAGATATTCATTTTGCATCTATATCCCACTACTCTTTGATTCCATTATGGCTGACTTTGTAAAAGTTAAAGCAGGATTTATACAAAATGGGAAGGACTGTGGTTTCTCGGGTGATGATTTGATATCTTATGTAGATAAAGAAATTGCAGAATACAAAGTAAGAGAAAGAGAAGAAAAAGAGAGAGAAGAAAAAAGAGAAAGAAAAGAAAGAGAAAGAGAAGAAAAAAGAGAAAGATAAGAAAGAGAGAAAAGAAAAAAGAGAAAGAGAAGAAAGAGAGAAAGAAGAGAGGGAACATGAGAGAATGGAGAGAATTCGTTTAGCAGAAATTGCTGCAGAACAAGCGAAATTTGAAAGAGAAAAAACTTTTGAGTTAGAAAAATTGCGTTTACAATCTTCTTCTAGAGAATCTCCTGGTACAGGATCTTCCAAGATCATTAATTTAAAATTACCAAATTTTTCTTCATTACATGACGATATAGGATTCTTTCTTTTGAGCTTTGAGTCAAGAGTTACGGCTTTAAATTTACCTAAGGCCTCATGGCCTGAACATTTTGTCGGGTTACTTACTGGTGAAAGTTTACAAACTTTTTTGACATTGCCGATGACAAAAGAAACGACTATGAATCCATAAAATCAGTATTTCTTCGCAAATATTGTTTAGACGAGGAAGGATATCGTCTAAAATTTAAATCGATGGGTCCTGTGGAAGGTAAGGATGTCGAAGACTTTGGGTCTTCAGTGATGATGTGTCTAAACAGATGGATTGAACTGTCTAATATTACGAAATCTTTTGAAGGTCTTTATGATCTCGTCTTAAGAGACAAAATTTTATCTTCTGTGAATACGGACATTTTCTTATTTCTTCAAGAAAAGAAGCCTACCGATATAGAAGAAATGGAAAAATTAGCTCAACAATTTTCGGTCGCACACCCAAACTTGCATTTAGGTAAGACTAAGGTCCTAGAAACTTTGCCAGCTTGTGCGGTCACTCATGATAGATCACGCACTCGCAGCATGGACCGACGGTATAGGGAAAACTATCAAAATTCCCATAGAGGTAGATATAATTTCCATCATAATCATTCGCCCTCACGGGGTAAAGAGATGCGCAACTTTAACCATAATAATAAAAAGTCTTTGTGTCTTCAGTGATGATGTGTCTAAACAGATGGATTGAACTGTCTAATATTACGAAATCTTTTGAAGGTCTTTATGATCTCGTCTTAAGAGACAAAATTTTATCTTCTGTGAATACGGAAATTTTCTCATTTCTTCAAGAAAGGAAGCCTACCGATATAGGAGAAATGGAAAAATTAGCTCAACAATTTTCGGTCGCACACCCAAACTTGCATTTAGGTAAGACTAAGGTCCTAGAAACTTTGCCAGCTTGTGCGGTCACTCATGATAGATCACGCACTCGCAGCATGGACCGACGGTATAGGGAAAACTATCAAAATTCCTATAGAGGTAGATATAATTTCCATCATAATCATTCGCCCTCACGGGGTAAAGAGATGCTCAACTTTAACCATAATAATAAAAAGTCATGGCAAAGAAATAATCAATAATCCAATAATAATTACACTCACAAACATCATTTTTCGGCACCCTCACGTAATGATTACAATAACAGTAATTACAATAACAAACATCATGTCTCACCACCATCTCGTGATGATTCTTCTCGCACGGACAAAAAGGGGTACTATCGGTCTGACTGTCCAGTGGATCGGAGAAGAACACATTTTTCTAGGAGTCAAAGTAGAGGAAGATCACAAGCTCACGCTTGTCAGATTAACGTTGGTAATGATAATATTTCCAATAATGAGAATAATACTCACGCCAATGCATGTAGTTTTGATCTGGAAAATAGTGGTAATTGCACAGAATGTATGACTCTATTTCAACCTGGATCTACTCCACGTCTGAGATGTGGACATGCTCTGCCAGTTTTGTCTTTAAATGATGGGGTTGGCTCACTCGTGATCCATAGAGGTTTTGTTTTTGACACACCCGTTTCTATTTTACGTGACAGCGTATGCACCACCATTGGCCTAAGGAAGGCACTAATTCCTTCTTCTTGCTTTACGGGAACCTCTATAAAGTGCGTAACTTTTGGTGGAACTGTTGAATCTTATCCGCTGGCAGATGTGGTAATAGATACTCCTTTCTTTTCGGAAAAAGTAAGAGTATGTGCTCTCGATCGACCTTGTTGTGATTTACTTATCGGTAACATAAAGGGGGTTAAAGAGTGTTCTGAACAGGATATTATTGATTGGGAGAGAAATCATCCCTCCTTTGCTAACGCGATCACAACCAGAGCACAACAAGCTGCAGAGACAATTGAATTAAATTCTTCTATACACACTCAACACATTACAACTTGTCATTACATTGAAAAAAATATATTTATTGCTAAATAACAAATGGATCCTTCTTTGGGACATTTATTCCGATTAGCTATTGCTAGAACTATTAAACATTCTAAAAATTCAAGACATTGGTTTCAATTGCAGGATAATATTATGATACGATGTTTTGATAATTACTCTTTCATTCTCAAACAAGTTATAGTACCTATGTCATTTCGCACACTAGTCTTGTCAAATGCGCATGACGTACAATTTGCTGGACATATGGGAATTTCCCGTACGTCTTATAGATTACTAAAACACTTTTATTGGCCTGGGGTAAATAAAGACATTTCAACTTATTGTAAATCTTGCGCTGAATGTCGAAGTGTTGCACGTAAGGGTGCACATCAATCAGCACCGTTACAGGTCACGGATATTGCTGTACGCCCTGTTTTCAAATTGGCTATTGATATCATAGGACCACTATCTGTAAGGTCTACCAGAGGTTTTCAATACATATTAACATGTATTGACCTGTGTACGAGATGACCAGAAGCCATTCCTTAAAAAAAATATTACCACAGTGTCGGTAACAGATGCGTTGCTGTCTATATTTTCACGCATCGGGTTTCCGGAAGAAATCCTCTCTGATCATGGATCTCAGTTCGTGTCAGGTATGATGTCAGATGTTTTCAACACACTTCGTATCCGTCATTCTCTTAGTGCTATATTTCACCCTAACTCTAACGGGGTCGTGGAACGTTGGAATGGGACATTAAAACAATTGTTGGGGAAGGTTACTACATCATTTCCTCAAGAATGGGATCGTTTTATTCCTGCTGTACTGTTTGCGTACAGAGAGGTTCCTAATCATACTGGTTTTTTGCCTTTTCAGTTAGTATTTGGGGTGAACCCAAGAGGTATTACATGATTTGTTAATGGAATCTGATGTGAATAATAATAATAAGAAATCCACTTATCAATACGTTACAGATTTACGCCAACATCTTGTGGATGCATGTCAGGTGGTGATTGAAGCATCTGAGATGGCAAAATATAAGACCAGATCTCGCATTAATCGAGATAGACGACTAACGTCTTTCTCAATCAATGACGATGTTTTTGTTCTCCTGCCACTCAAAGTAGATCACTTGTTAGTAACATGGCAAGGTCCGTTTAAAGTGGTTGCAAAGAGAGCGGACGTGTACTACGTCATCAATATGCGGGGTAAACAAAAAACATTCCATGTTAACATGCTCCTACCATACATCACTCGTCTTCCTCAGTTACAATTCATTTGTGATGCTATCTTAAACCAACCTACCCATCATGCATCTATCGCGTTGGTGGATGAGGTACAAACCAATTTCGCTGATGTACCTTCCACGTTTCCGGTAGCACATATTAAGTCTTCGGAAACATGGAATGATGTTATAATTTGTACTGATTTACCTGCAGATCATAGGGATCAAATTCGTTCTATGTTGGTATCCTTTCATGATGTTTTGTCTGACCTTCCGGGACGTACTAACATTATCACACACGAAATCAAATTGTCAGATTACACCCCGATTTCATTACGACCATACGCCGTTCCTCTACATGTTAGAGATCAGGTGGAAAGTGAAGTAGATGGTATGTTAAAACTGGGTATTATTTCACCGTCTGATTCACCTTTCCGTTTTCCTATGGTGACAGTACGAAAGAAAGACAAGTCAATTCGTATTTGTAATGACTTTCGTCGCCTTAACAAGGTGACCATATCCGATTCTGAACCAATGCCTTTGCTGGAGGATTTGTTGCCACGCCTATCATCCGCCACTTTCTTCAGCAAGTTTGACCTATCTAAAGGTTACTGGCAGATTCCTCTGGCTGATGTATCAAAACCTTTGACTGCTTTTGCCACTTGTCGTGGATTGTTTCATTACAATGTCATGTGTTTTGGTTTACGGAATGCCCCAGCGACATTTGTATGCATGATGCGTCGCGTTTTAGGTAATCGCACCGATCTCATTTCGTATATGGACGATATTTGCATTTTTCATGATACTTGGGAAGAGCATATCGCTGGGATACAGTCGTTGCTCCAAACTCTCAGAGTACATAACCTCACAGCTCGACCTTCCAAAGTCGAAATTGGGTTTACTGAGATTTCTTTTCTGGGTCATAAGATTGGCCGACATACAATACAACCTGATGAGTCTACACTAAAAAGGGTACTAGATCTTGCCATACCAACTACTAAGAAACAAGTTCGTAGTTTGCTGGGACTCATAAACTTTTACCACAGATTTATACCACGATTTTCCCTTTTAACTTCTGTTCTATCTGCTCTGACAAAAAAGGGTATGCCTGACAAAATAATATGGAACAAAGAGTGTGACAGTACCTTACAGAACATCAAAACACAATTTTCAAAAAGTCCAATACTAAGACTACCAGACTTACGACGACCTTTTCTCGTTGTTACAGACGCATCTCTGAAAGGAATAGGGGGATGTTTAATGCAGACCTTTGATGGCGAGTGCCACCCGATATTCTACCTCAGCAGAAACATTTCAGAGACAGAATCCAGATATCCAATTGTGGAAAGGGAACTTTTGTCATTGGTATGGACATTACATAAACTACAAAAGTTCTTGGTAGGTACGCATTTTAAATTATACACTGATCAAAAGGCACTCACATATTTACAGACTTTTAAATCGACTAATGCACGTCTCACCCGATGGGCCCTACAAATGCAAGGCTATAATTTTGACTTTCTACCAATAGCAGGAAAGGACAACGTTCTTGCAGACACTCTCTCTAGAGTTATGGAATAACGCGAATACGGATATGTTTCTTGCTATCCATATTTCACATGCAACAATGTTGATAGTGTATAGGCTTTGTAACAATGGCCACTATAGACAGTTGCATTACTATGCGAACACAGACCACATTGTTATCTTTGATGATAAAACTTATTGGACAATAATTACTTATTTATTCATATTGTTATTACTGACATTATTTTTTTTCTTTAAATCTAGATAGATACCATTTAATTGTTTGATTGGTAATAATAAGTGATGATCTTAATGATTTAATCTCTCTCCATATTATATTTGCCTGTCTGGAAACTATGTTTTCAGTTGTTCGAGGGGGGGGGGGGGTAATGAGGCGCTGGCTTTGCACGCCACCTGCCAGAAGAGAAATAGGATTTTAGTGCTGATGAGCGCTGCACGATAGTGATTTGTCGCTATGTGTATTGCGCACATGACGTGAGCAGTTCGGACGAAAAATGGACAGAGCGTGTGTTTACCCTGAATGGGTTGCTTGTGTGTGTTTTCTACCAAATGATAGAAATATGGAAAATGTTAAAAGAGAAGTGTCTTGAAACATATTACTGTTTATCAAATACAACTCCAATCTACCTAATTATTAATGCCGTGTAATGATGTATCGTCTATGTGAATAAATAATGAAATGTCACTAAAGTATCCAGCTGTTATATTGATCGTTGTGTGGAATCTTCGAGTTATAGAAGTTATCGTTAATGAACTATTGTTGCTGTCCTGAACCTTGTGGACCTATGATAGATGAACCTAGACACAGTGGGAAAACGAGCAGGACTAATCAATTAAATAATATAAACAAGTAACGCCACAGACGGTTTATTTGTTTAATCCGTATGTATCTGGGGGAGTCTTTCACCAATGTGGACTACTGGCTCGGATCCTTATTTATTTATTTTTTTATATGTTAGCCTTAGTTTTTGTGATATAGTGTTTTATTAACTTTTGCACTTCTGAAGAAGTCTTTGTGCCTATGAGATTTTCTACACTCATTTCTACCTCGTGGTTACTACAGTATGTCTTAATGTTTTGCCTGTGTTGGTGATTTTTGTTGCAGTCCACCAGAAAGTGTCTAATTGTGTTTGGTTCTTGACATTCTTCACATGTGGGTTCCTTAATCATGAAATAGCCAGAGGTGTTAAAAACTCTGTTCACTCTTAGTGACTACAAAAGACGTTGATAACTGACCGCCTGCCGCCTCTGGCACGCCTTCTTGAAGGGATGACAGTAAGAGATCCAAAGATAGCTTTGTTTTAATAGCTCGAGAGAGAAGACAGTAGGCGTGGCTAAACTAAAATAAGACAAAGGGCAAATGTCGTGGCTGCTTGCATGATAAATTATTGCATACTAATTAGCACGCATGGGAATTCCACGTTGGCGATTAGATTTCAACAAAATTTGAGGGCCCCAGGTGAGATTCAAGGGTAGCTTCTATTTTCATCTGTCACAATGAGTTTCATGGCGATCTCTTAAAACTGCAAAGACTTTCATATCAAAGATCAAAAAGACGAATTCCGCTTTCATTGGGCAAGGCTTTGGATACATGCAAACAAACAGGAAAGAAATGTCACCGCAAGGATAACTTACTTACTTACTTAGTCGTTCCCCTTCTACCGTGAGGTGTAGAGGTTTGGAAGAGAGAGCGCCAGACTATCCTATCGGCTGTCTTCCTTCTGGCCTGGTTCCATTCTAGTCCTCGGTCCTTCAAAGATTGTCTAATGTTGTCCTCCCAGCGGACTCTGGGTCGTCCTTGGGGTCTGGATCCTTGGCTCTTTGTTTCCCATGCTTGTCGTGGTAGCCGATCTTCTCCCATTCTGCAGACATGGCCAAATTATCTTAATTGGGATTCTGGCTTTTATGGGTTGTAGTCATTGCCCATGACTCGCATCCATATGTCAAGACTGGGACTTAGGTGGAGCGGTATACAGCCATCTTCGTTTTTTTACCAACCTCTCTCTTGCTGAGGAATCCTCATTTATGGCCTGAAAAAGTCTCCCAGCTGCTGCTTTTCGAGTGGCCCCACCGCAGGGATAAAACAATAGTTATTTTGTGGGGGAAGGGGAAGGGGGGGGGGTGGGGGGTAATGATGACATCATATGGAAAACCTCCAAATGACACCGAAAGAAAAGTAGAAAGTCGGAAGTATCGAACTTAGGTTGCTAGGTGATGCGTAAGCAAGCGGAGAGATGAATAATATTCATGACGTTGAGTGGACCATGGATACCCCTTGGTCTTAGAATAAGTTAGGCGATATCCTCGCATGGGTTTGGATTTGTTTCCACTACAGGATTAGAGAAGATTAATAGGGACAGATGCCCACTAATATTCTAAAGGATGGACGCGGCTACAGAAAGAAAGAAACAAAGAAATGTGAAGAAAACGTGGTAGGTAAAAAAAATGATCCCGTTACACGCCCATTGAGGCTTATTGTGAATATAGTGTTAGGCCTATATTTTCTTGACCATCGGCACACTATGGGTGATGTCGTCAGCAACATCAGGGCATGCAGCTGAAAACGTGGAAGCTCTCAAAATTTGTGGAAACGCTAAGAGAAGAAGACAGAGAATACACTGACACTTATGACATCGAACGACGAGAGACAGCAGCACAACTGTCAGAGATTTACTGGAACCAAAACTGCTTAGCTTTGACGTGCTCACGCCGTTTGTTATCATTATCATCACCATCATCATCATCATCATTTTCCTTTGCACTTCTTACGGAGTAAAGAATCACCACCAGTGCCCCTAGTACCCTTGTAGGAAAGCTGCACCAAGCTTACATGCTCGTGTAGCGGTGGTCTCTCTAGCAATGTGTATTACATCATGAGGTTGCCAGCCTCTGGGTTTATGTCAAAGGTTTTCAATGACGTCTTTAACGTGTCTTTGAAGCGCTTCTTTTGTCCACCATGGGAGCGTTTACCCTTCTGCATCTCACCATAAAAGAGTATCTTTGGCAGTCAATGGTCTGGCATGCGGACTACATGAACTGCCCAGAGAATCTGTGACTGCATCAGAATAGTATGGATGCTAGGGATACCAGCTCTGTCAAGAACGGCGGTATCCGGGATCTTGTCTTGCCATTTGATGTTCATTATCTTCCTGAGACAGACTGTATGGAAGTGGTTTAGCTTCTTTACGTGGCGCCTGTATACAGTCCATGTTTCGCATGCATAAAGCAGCACTGGAAGCACCGCAGCTCTGTACACCTTCAGCTTTGTCTGTAGACTAATGCCACTTCGATGCCAAACGTTGGTGTATAGTCTGCCAAATGTGCTGCTAGCTTTGGAGATCCTGGTGTTTACCTCATCATCAATGACGATGTTCTGGGAAAGTGTGCTACCAAGGTATGTGAATCTGTTCACAACATTCAGTTTCTCACCATTTACCTTGATAATTTGCTCAGTATAAACTGTGCCAGGAGCTGGTTGGTACATGATTTCTGTTTTCTCCGTGTTGATGGTAAGCCCAAAATTGGCACAGGCTTCGGAGAATCTATCCACGCTGTGCTGCAGATCAGCCTCTGAGCCAGCACTAAGGGCACAATCGTCAGCAAACAGAAGATCTCTGATGGTGTGTGATTTGACCTTGGTTTTTGCGTGAAGCCTCCTAAGGTTAAACAATTTTCCATCAATACGATATCTGATGTCGATTCCTGTGTCCCCGTCTCTGAAAGCATCAGTCAGCATAGCAGAAAACATGATACTGAACAGAGTCGGTGCAAGTACACACCCTTGCTTAACTCCGTGTGAGACGGAGAAAGGCTCCGACAGCTCACCGTTTTCCTGAACTCTAGCCTGCATTCCATCATGCAGTTGCTGCACTACTGAGATAAATTTCTTTGGGCAGCCGTATTTTGCCATGATCTTCCATAGACCCTCTCTACTGACCGTGTCGAACGCCTTTGTCAAGTCGATGAAAGCTGTGTACAGGTCACAGTGCTGTTCTTGGCATTTTTCTTGTAGCTGTCTTGCAGCGAACACCATATCGGTGGTTCCACGTTCTTTCCGGAATCCACACTGACTTTCAGGTAAAAGACTTTTGTCAAGATGAGCCGTAAGGCGATTCAGAAGGATTCTGGCAAATATCTTCCCAGCGATTGATAAAAGAGAGATGCCTCGATGATTGTTACAGTCTTGGCGATTACCTTTACGTTTATATAGATGTATAATTGACGCATCTTTGAGATCGTGTGGGATGGTTTCACTCTGCCCCATTTGCTGGATGATCATGTGAAGTTTTTCTATCAGAACTGTACCGCCATCTTTATAAACCTCAACAGGAATTGAATCGGAGCCGGGGGCCTTTCCACTAGAAAGTTGACGAATCGCTTTTTGAGTTTCCTCCAGAGTTGGTATATCATCTAGTGCTTCATTTATAGGAATTTGGGGCAGGCGGATGATGGCTTTGTCGTTAATAGATGATGGCTGGTTCAGAATATTATTAAAGTGTTCGACCCAGCGTTGGAGAATTTTTTTTCTTGTCTGTAATTAGTGTTTTTTCCATCTGCATTAAGGAGGGGAAATGATCCTGATGATGTTGGACCATAGACCGCTTTGAGTGCATGGTAAAAATTCTTCAAGTCATGGCTGTCAGCAAAGCCTTGGAGCTCATCTGCTTTATTACTCAGCCATGAATCCCGCATCTGGCGTAGTTTATGTTGGACGATTCTACGTATGTTGTTGAAAGCGTCTTTCTTGGATGTAGATTTTGGATCATTTAAATATGCTTATGGAGATGGTGTTTCTCAGCCAACATCTTCTTTATATCATCTGAGTTCTCATCAAACCAGTCATTTTGTTTCTTGATGGCGGGACCCAGGACCTCTGTAGCAGTGTTGTAGATCTGCTCACTTAGGGCTGCCCAATTTGTTTCCACACTTTGGCCGTCTAACGAGATAGATTTGAGACGGTCTTCTACGGTGTCAGTAAATGACTGTTTGATTTTTGTCTTCTTTAGTTTGGTGACATTAAGCCTTTTGTGAGTTTTCTTCCCCTGAGGGCGCCTGGCTGGTTGGATACGAATTTTAAGTTTAGACACAATGAGGCGATGATCAGTCCAGCATTCAGCACCACACATAGACTTGGTCACCCGGACATCTTGCCTGTCCTTCTTCCTAACAATTACATAGTCAATTAAGTGCCAATGCTTTGAGCGAGGGTGCATCCAGGAGGTCCTGTTGCGGGTAGGAAGTCGAAAAATGGTGTTGGTGACAAGGAGGTCATGTTCTGCGCAAGTCTGGAGGAGAAGAAGTCCATTGCTGTTACAGCGACCCACGCCGTACTTTCCAATAGTGCCATTCCAGGAGATGTTATCTGAGCCTACTCTTTCATTAAAGTCACCAAGAATTATGAGCTTATTTGCTTTAGGAACTGATGCAATGACTGCATGTAGTTCTTCATAAAACTTATCCTTGACGTCATCCTGGTTTGTCATAGTTGGTTGTTTCAATGGCAGGTCAACAGTGCGAACCACACTGCCCATGGTGGACTTCTGGTGTCATGTATTGTGGTTCGCACTGTTGACCTGCCATTGAAACATCATTTTTTGATGATGCGTAGATGGCAGGGCGGATAGTGTGGTTCGCTTGCATGGCTGGCGGGGTTGTCGCACGGAAGGTCCAGTGTTCAAATCCTGGGTAAGCCACTCATGTCTGTTGTTTTTCTGTTGTCTGGTGTTCTACTTCTTTATTTCCTGCGAGTGCCTGATAACATACCTTTATATTTGTTTTATATTAATTTACTGTTTACAGGCCTCGGGTTTCCCTCCCTTATGCGTAAAAAATCTAACACGCTTTAGTTTCGGTTTCGAAAACGTTAAAAAAAAAAACCTTTTAACATCTCGCCGATCTGCTGCACGAAACGGGGGGGGGGGGGGGGGGGGGGGGGGGGAGAGAGGGGGGGGGGGGGGGGGGGGAAGCTTGTAATTAACGACTTGCCATCGTTTAAATTAACGTAATATGTTAACTTTAACACTAACATTTGTAATAATTAACGCAAAGCACTACCAAAGTTTTGAAAAACCCCTCTTCGTTCTGCACACGGTTTCTTTAATATATACACACTGTGGGCAAAGCCAGCAGAGGCAAACACACAGACAATTTTTTATTTCCTCCTACCGGTAGTATTCTGACGTCACTCAAACGAGTTGGTTTATTTGAATAATGAGGGAAATGTTAGAGACAGGGAGGGAAGATGGCCGACTTGTGTAAAATTTATATTTCACGATTGACAGTGACAAAATTGAAAATCTAAACCATACTGAAACTGACCACAAAAATCATATGGTAGTATAGCTTAGAGTCCCCTGAGCAAAAATGTGTTTTAAAAAATATGGTAGTCCAAGTATTAGCCAAGTTATTGAGAAAATACTAAATGTCTAGGAACGCTTGACCGGACAGACTGTTGTTCTTGCTCGTTAGACACAACGTCAGTGGGGACGCTAGTTTAAAAGAAAGAGGCATTGTAGTAATTCAAATTCTATTAGTTGGTATAAGAGTATAGGAGTACAAGGGGAGAGATAGGAAAAATGTAACTAAAACGAAACATCTTTTTTCTATTGGGCATAACTAACACAGACTGACCAATGGACTAAGAGGCACTTAGTTTGTTTGGAATTTTTTTTTTTTTTTCAAACTAAATTTTAAAAAGTTGTAGTAGTGCCTTCTTTCATTGGTCGGCTCTAATAGATATTGGCAAAAGGCATAGTGGTCTCGTGACCATTTGAATAGAAAGTTTTATTAAACCAAGTACGTTGAGATCAGATGTGATAGCTTGTAAAATTAAATACTAATTCTCTATCTGGACGGGGCAGAGCAAAATTGAGGCCATATTCTTTGCCAGTCAACGTTATTTGTGACATATTTCTTTGAACTAGTGGTAAGAATGCTTTATGTATTTACATGCTTGATTAAAACTGAGAAAGTTAGATACTGCTGTGGAAAAGTGAAGGACATGCCGGAAGCAAACATTATTGAGTCCTAACATTGAACTGTATTTGACTGTTGCATATTATTATGATTTTGTATTAATATTTTGTATTGGAAATGTTAGGAAGCCTCTGTGTTCTGTGAACACTTTTCAACATGCCTAGAGCGTTTATAAGTTTAGAAAAGAAAAAGAAAAGAAGAAAATCATATAAAAGGAGATGTGGTTACTCCACATTATTGCATTGAAGCAAACTATGTAAAAGTACAGTGGCGTATCTGCCATAGAGACCTGTGGTGTGGTCACAGAAGGGTGTGAGTCATAAAATAGGGGCTGATGCACATGAATGCACAAGAGGCTGACCCCATACCGTCATGTATAGATAGGGATAAGAAGTTGTGATCAGGTTGAAAAGGCCAGGGTGTCTTTTTATTGCAGAGTTTTTATTTCCTGTTACTATCCGGTGACATGAAACCTGATGAGTGGGTGTAAAGTCTCCATTATAAAGTTTAAGCTGTCAGCTGATAGCCTGAAGGAGCTTACGTGTGGGTGCTGATCGACATTGTTTCTACATTGATATACTGACTTATATTCGACCTACGAAGAATCCCAGGTGACATGTTATCAGCTGGGACCTCTTACATTTCATCCTAAGAAAATACTTCCTATCAAAATAACATTGAATTATATGGGGCTTGATGTAAACAACAGCTCCTCATAACATATGACAATCACTAACAACTATTAAAGTTTGATTCTGTGAATACATCTATAGGAACTTTATATTAACATATATTCATAGGACAAAGAGCCCATATTTTAGTTAAAACATTATATGTAAATATATTTCCTCATTTTCAAAGACCTGTCCAAAAGAAGTTGGCGGGACAGGCAGATTAAATTGTAAAAAGAAAAAAACATTCAAATTTTAAAAAGAAAAACTTTAACCACTGTCTTATTCATTTTATTATAGTGAGTCAAAGTGTATTGTGTTGATGTACCATCATCTTCATTTCACCCCTAGACACTAGAGACATCATACACCAGCCACTAAAATCAAAATACGGACTGTGTGAGATCTAGGGAGGTAGCGTTAGGTTCCCTGATCAATATATCATCATCATCATCATTCCTTTTATAGTCAGGGACCTACATGTGCTTGACCTCACACAGTTAACACAGACACAACTATCTATCTTGTTAGGTATAACATCTTAACCTCCCCAGCAAAAAATACATTTGCCAAAATATATATATATATATATATATATATATATATATATATATATATATATATATATATATATATATCTATATATATATATATATAGATATATAGATATATATATATATATATATATGTGTGTGTGTGTGTGATATTGATTCTTTCCCTTCCTCAATTTGCTCTCTCCCTCTCTCTCTCTCTCTCTTCTGTGTTCTTATATATATATATATATATATATATATATATATATATATATATATATATATATATATATATATATATATATATATATATATATATATATATATATATATATATATACGAGGTCTGGTCAAAAAGTATCCGACCTTTGGCCAGGAAAAATACAATCACTCACCTGGAAGTCTGAAACCCTAATCCCCTTCAAAGTAATCTCCTTGGGACTGCACACACTTCTCCCAGCGGTCCCGCCATGCTTGGAAGACTTTCAAGTAGGCCTCTTTGGGAATGGAGTATAGCTCGGCCGTCGAATTTATCATAATGTCTTCTCGTGACTCAAATCGGGTCCCTTTCAGCGGTATTTTCAGCTTGGGGAACAGCTAGAAATCACAAGGAGCCATGTCAGGAGAGTATGGAGCCTGACAAATCAGAGGAGTCTTGTGTTTGGCCAAGAAAGTCTGAATCAGATGCGAAGAATGTGCGGGTGCATTGTCGTGATGCAGCTGCCAAGTTCCCGTTGTCCACAGGTCCGAAATTAGCGCACACTCTTCGCAAGTTCAAATCCTCCGTCAATATGGATTGTACTGAACCGTGGCTTATCCCCACCTCGTGTGTAAGTTCTTGGATGGTGATACGACGGTTCTGCATGACCAGAGACCACACTTTGTGAATGACCACGTCGTTTCGGCTTGTTGATGGTCTACCGGAACGTGGTTCGCTATGCACCGATGTGCGGCCATCTTTGAAACGGTTGTACCACTCCTATTTGTGTAATGCTCATGGCTTCATCGCCAAAAGCTTGTTGAATCTTTCGAATTGTTTCTACTTGGGTATCACCGAGCTTTTGGCAAAATTTAATGCAATACCGCTGTTCAAAACGTTCCGTCATTTCGTGACAAATAAAAATCCGACGGCTTGTTACTACCGCTATGCACCGATGTGCGGCCATCTTTGAAACGGTTGTACCACTCCTATTTGTGTAATGCTCATGGCTTCATCGCCAAAAGCTTGTTGAATCTTTCGAATTGTTTCTACTTGGGTATCACCGAGCTTTTGGCAAAATTTAATGCAATACCGCTGTTCAAAACGTTCCGTCATTTCGTGACAAATAAAAATCCGACGGCTTGTTACTACCACAGCTCGCGCGTATACTAATTGCAGACGACTGACACTGTCTTTGGGAGGGAAAAAATTCATGCATGCGCAGGAAGGTCTTCTCCATTGTATCCACCAGAGAAACCTCCCGTATATCATTTTTTTTCCCCGAAAAAAAAAAGGTCGGATACTTTTTGACCAGACCTCGTATATACATATATATATATATATGTGTGTGTGTGTGAAGTTCATTCGTTCGTTCGTTCTCTCTCTCTCTCTGTCTATCTGTCTATTTACCCTCTGACCCTCTTTTAATAAAATGTACATTTTTAAAGCAATATCTAGCTACAATAAATGACGTCATATACGTATAATGACAAATGAAAACTCAGGTCAAGGCCAAGATATTTTGGCATCTTTTGAAGGCATCTAGCATAGATTACGAAAGCCGACAAAAATAACAGGGAAAAAGAAAGATATAGATGAGGACAAAGAGAGAAGATATTTGACATTTTGAAATCGCGGGTAGGAAATAAGTCAACAATAGAATTTGTACATGAATGTTGACTGTCTGAGTGGTTAGAGATCTTGCTTCCACAGGCTAAATTTCCGGGTTTGAAACAAGGTAGCGTTACGCCCCAGTCTTCTCAGCAGTGATTGTGTACCTGAACTCCGATCTTGAGTTAGGGAAGGCGAAGGCAGGGAAGACGGACGGAAATCGGCCACCCTACGTTTTAAATCTGGTACAGTCAAGTATCTAGCCCTTCACTCATCCTCACATTTTTAATAGAGAGTGGAAGATGATGAGATATATGGCAAGTGAAAAAGTAGAATATCCGATTTGCAATCCTAAGTTACCAGGTTCGAGATCGAAACGTCATGCTAAGTAAACCCAGCTGTAAAGGGTACTTGACTCTGCTCTTGAGTTAGAGGAGGTAAAAGGCAACGAAGAAAGTAACTGGTCACCCTGCTTTATAAAAAAGCTGGACCTAGCATGGTGAAATCTCTAACGCTTCACACCCTTACGGCAGTATATGCTAAGGGTCTACCTTTACATATCAGGGCAATCTGCCCATTAAGTTCAAGTGTAAAGACTAAGCAATAAACTGATTGCTTGTGTTTCTCGTTCTGGCTTTGCTAATAGCCACTTATAATTGGCAAACTTCTTTGACCCTGATATTTTCTCTGTCTGTCTGTCTGACTATCTGTATGTATGCCTGTCTGCCTGTTTGCTTGCCCGCCTGTCTGTCTATCTGCCTGCCTGCTTGTCTGCCTGCCTTTATGTCTGCCTGCCTGTGTGTCTGTCGTGCTCTCTCTCTTTCTTCCTCGCTCTCTTTCCTTCTTTGCAGAACAGTATTAACACAGTTGCATATTCTTCCCCATGCCGAGTTAACATCTTTCAAAAAAATAAATTAATAAAACCAATCAGACACACTGAATGAATATAGGGCTAAACATTAATGGACAAATAGTAAACAACTGTAGCTATACATGCGAAACAGTACTGATTGCTGAACGAGAGAACGAACTTTATGTCAAAATGGTTCTGAATTGGGCGCGTTATGGCGATGGATGTTAGATAGAAAATTAGAAAATATAATACCCAGAACTGGAAAAGAGAACTGATAAACTAGTGGTAGAGATGGCACAGGATAAGTCAGGTAGTTAACTGCACAGTTCTAGATGGTAGATGTAGAAGAAAGATGTGTAGTAGGTCACCTTCTCGCTAAACGTATCTTGTGCTTCAAGGGTGTTATAAATATGTGAGTGCAGCTTGTATTTATTCTTTACCAATTTAAAATTATTCACATTTCTTTGACCACACAACTGAATTAGAACTGGAAATTTAAATAATTCAGTAACTGCAGTTATAAACAAATCAATACACGTTATTGATTAATGATGTATAGTTAAAATAAAAATGTAGCATCTTAGTACATAAATATCTTACAAAATTTCACACAATTTGAAATAAAGTATATAATCACTGTTTGGTCGTTTTCATCATGGTGTTGTCTTGGGTGTCTTGTTTTTGTTTTCATGTTAAGTTTTACTTAACTTGCTTGACACGTTGTAATAGCTGATTTCCCCTCGGTCGTTAAAACATATGGACACTGAAGACGCTATGCTTATGCCAGGAGTAGTGTTGGTCCACTGTTAAACAGCTGACAACTTCAAACTTGTGTCACGTTTTTCACCACTAGTTGAACTCTCAGATTTCGGAAAGTAAAGCCTAATTTCAGGTCTAACCCTTGTTTTCTGAGAAGTCTACAACTGAGCACGTTTCTCTTGTAAACGGTAGTGGGATTTCAATGCTGGTGGGCGAATTTACCATCAAAATCCTAATTTCCTCGTCACATACTAAAGATAATGATTTCCCACTGCCATAATTACACGAAGGGTGTTTTTTTTTTTTTTTTTTTTGGTGGGGTTTGGGAGTGTGGTATTTCTGCTTGTGTTGTCTTTCGGTGAGAAAAATGTCTGGAATGTTCTACATTTATATTAAGTAGATCGGGTACGTATGAACAAGTGTCTCCTAAATATGTTTATACATGATAGCAAGGGAGCCTTGTTGCTCATCATTTATCAAATATTCTATACTTTCGTACCACTGATTCCTTGTCATTGATTGACTTCAGAAACAAAATAGAAATGAATAAAATTTTCAAAGGAAACTTTAGCGCCGTCATCAGGGTATGCAGCTGAAAGCTCACAATATAATTATTTCCCGGCATAGTTTAGAGTGTCACTTGCTCGTATTAGATAATTGTTTGGAAATTTCGTCTTCTCCTCCGTTTATTTTCAGACGTCGACTAGAATAAGTTCAAAGAAAGCAGTGGTCAATTTGAGGTTTTTCTAGAATGTAGAGAAATGTAGAGTGAGTGTTTCCCGATACTGGTGATAGCCATATACGCATTTTCTGTTCCTCATATGTTGGGCACCTTTGAAGTAGATGTTTAGCAGTCATTTTATCGGTTGTTCAGTTACACTTATCAGTAGTTCCTATCTTTAGCTTGTTGAATAGATGGTATCCCAGTCTGTTGTGGCCGGTGCGAAGTATGAAGGTTACCACATGTTCACTTCTGCTAAGCTGATAATATGCATCACTGTTTTTTCGTGGCCTGGATACTCTGCTTAAAATGTGCCCCTGTTTGGAAACAAAACTCTGGAAGCGAGTAGGAATTATATAGATTAGTTGATCAAGTAAACATCAAAACTCTGGAAGCGAGTAGGAATTATATAGATTAGTTGATCAAGTAAACACCAAAACTCCTGATTATCCATTGCATAATAATTGGGGGTCAGAGTGGCTAAGAGGTATGGCGTGCGCCTCTAATTCTAAAATTACCGGGTTCGCTCCCAGCACATGGGATAAAATTTGATGGAAATTTTTGTCAGAACCAGTATGTCCTAATGATGGCATACCCGTCCCTGATCTCCTGGGTAGTGAGATCTCCTGGGTAGTGAGATCTTCTGGGTAGTGAGATCTCCTGAGTAGTGAGATCTCCTGGGTAGTGAGATCTCCTTTGTATTGAGATCACCTGGGTAGTGAGATCTCCTGGGTAGTGAGATCTCCTGGGTAGTGAGATCTCCTGGGTAGTGAGATCGGATGTCTAGCCTTCTCTGATAAGGGCGAAAAAATTGGAAGTCCAATGTGCACGTTGCGCACGTTAAAAATACCTCCGCAGTTGGAAATCGTAGAGTAGATCATGCGGCCTGTGACAAAGTGTAACAATACCGGAGGCATTATTTACGTTGGCAAGATAGTAGGGAGAAAAATCTGTGTTAGGACCGCGCAGTAAATAATTCATTAAAAATCAACAAACTGACAGACGGCAAATCTACTTCATCAAGTCATAGAGGAAGAGTAGACCCAGGTGTGGGTATAGCCAGGAAGACAATGTTTTTTATAATTCAGGGGATATGATCACCCAAGTGGGTCAACCAGTTCGGAAAATGATGAATAGTGCGGCTTTTAAATGCATAGAAAAAGGAAGGACAGACGGATCTGGGAAAGAATGATATGAAAGGAAAGCCCCATGTTGTCCGAGTAAAACGAGATATCCCAAGAGGCAATAGCTTTGGTAAGGAATGAGAACGACTAGTTATCGGTTTAAAAATAACACAGATCACCTACCCGAAGTGAAATACGAGAAATATTTTCGACCGAAGTTGCTTGACGGCATAGCCAATCAGCGCGGAGTCACGGAATCTCGCAAGATGGCCGACGAAGCGTATAAATACGAGGGTAGTTGGAAGTGAAAGGACACACACGAACTGAAAGAACGCAGAGGACAAAAGGAAAGAGCTAGTCACGTATTCCTTCATCATTGAGTATTTGTGTTGGCCTGCCTTTGCCAGAAGTAGTCCTGTTAGTAATTCCGAAAAAGACCAGAGGGTGAGTAGGGCTACTGTACCTATTTTGTTAATGCATAATAAATGTAAATATGTCACTTCATTGAACACTCATGCTGTGAAACGATCCTGAACTGATTTCTGAACTATCCTTGTCCTGTTTTAATGTGTTTATATAAATGTATCCTGCTCTATGATTATCCTATCAGGTTATATCATTGCTTATAACTTCAACATAGAACTATGTAACGATGGGCAACAGTACAGTAGCCATTGTTATGAACGTAATAATCTGACTGACAGCCAATGGTTCTCAAGGTTGAGACCTGGAACACACTCATATAGATGTAATGCTCAAGAAGCAACCATGTAAATAAGTGGTTTTAAGCCCTGGCATCAAGGACACCCCTACAGGTTTATGGCAGCATGGGAGACTATATCCCAGTGTTCTCAACCCATTGGTACCAATGACCCCAAATTGATTTGACTGCTCTATGGGCACACATTAGGCCAGGGGTTCTCAAACTTTTGACAACCCTAAGCAATATATGTCAGAACCATTCTGCTTGGATGGAAAGATAGCAGATGGAAGAAAGGACTATGTAACATAATGTGATGTTAATGAATGATGTAATATAATGTACATTGTAATCATATCATTTGAATTTTTTGTTTGCAAATAGACCTCTGTACAAATAACAATGTAACCAGAAACACATGTGCGCATTCATACACATGCATTACTGATGACACTGAACAACCATACATTAGTCTAGGGGAACTCTTGGAAAGAGGCTAGCCACAGGCTTTGTGTTGTTTTCAGGTTTCGGTCATACATATAGACGTAAACCAAAAGTGAGAACCCAAGTATTATCCTGCATAGCGACATGGAGTACTACAGCTGGTCTACCTGGTTGTGCTGGTATCCCTACTACATGGGAAGATCAGCCGAGTCTATTAGTCGTGTGGAGCTCACCAACATTGTCAACCATCATTTAAAGGAGCACTCAGTTAAGTGCAGAAACAAAAGAACATTCGATCACTTTATGTGTGAAGAGTCAAGTCATATGAAGAAAAAGACTGGTTAATGTTTTGTCAGAAAAGCAGAGACACTGTAATTCAGTTAAAGCAACACTATAATATCAGTGTGATTTCTCTGGATATTGTGTAAATATAAAATGCCTATTCATATAGCATCTCCATCAGTTCCAAGAACAGAAGAAAAGAGAATCATTATAAATAAATTGATTTTAATTGTAACTTGGATTTTGTTAATTTCATAAAGTTACTATTGAGTTCAATTTGAATTTCATTGTTATTTAAAGCATAAGATAGTTATTACGAGAAGACTCTCTAGGCTCTTGATCTTCTTATTACCACCGGACCAGGGGTCTTTACTGTCTGACTATCCTTTGTGCTATCATACACCAGTGCTCATTTCTGAGACTGTATTATATCGTGGAGTTCATTATTCTTTATTGAACTATCATCGACTGTCATCAAGACAACAACCACTATAAATACCATCTCGTTACAATGGGGCTCGTTTGCGGGATATCCTTGATAGTCCTGAGCCAAAACTCTATCTTCTTTCTTAGAAAAATTTTTAATATTTTTTTTCCAACAGTAAAATAAATAAATAAAATAATAAAAAAATGTGTTGTTGTTGAAGTACCATTGAGTACAAATAGAGAGACTCTCACATAAATTGTGACAATATAAATTAATTAAGTTTAATTTAATTAAGCTTGGATTAATTAGTTGAGTTAGACTATTCACCCTCTCAACAGCAAGAAATGGCTGATCTGATAAAGGTTAAGTCTGCCATTATACAGATGTGGAAGAACTTTGGCCTAAGTGGCGATGCTCTTATCCAGTATGTCACTGTGGAAAGTGATAAGTATATGGACATTGAAGCTAAGAAATTGGAAGCCGAACGGGAGAACAAGAAGCTTGAATTAGAAGCTGGAAGAGAAGCTAAGAGAATGGAAATGGAAGCTGAAGAAAGGAGACTAGAGGTCGAGAGAGAGAGAGGAAAGAAGGTATCAGGCGGAAAGAGAACATGAGTTGAAGTTAAGACAGCTGGAAATTCAGGCAGCTGCAAATATAAATGGTAGCAGTTCTCCTCATTCTGACAGTAGCTCTAGCCAAGGTCCTCAAAAGGGTGCTATGAACTTCCATTTGGATGTTTTTAAGGAGAAAGATGATTCTATTGAAGCCTACATAGACAGGTTTGAGTGACTTGCTTCATCATATGGCCTAGAGAAGGAAAAGTGGAGTGTTAAGCTCTCTCAAGGATTGAGGGGTATTTCTTACGAAGTGTTTTTGAAACTACCCAAAGAGGAGCAGGAAGACTTTGAGGCTCTGAAGCAAGCACTGTTTGTTTGCTATGATCAAAATTCAGAGGCTTATCGTAAGAAATTCCGAACTGCCAAGAAACGTACCAACAATACACAGCTCGGTTGGAAACTTACCTACTGAGATGGGGTACACTGGGAAATTTTTCACAAGATTTCGAGGGACTCAAGGAAACGATTTTGATAGAACAACGTATAGATTCCATGTCCGTGAAACGAAAAAATTCCTGGTAGAAAACAGATGGGATAGGTTGGAAGACATAATCAAATAAGCTGAAAGTCACCAATTGGCACATTCTCTAACACAGGGAGCAAAACGAAAGCAAGGTGAAGTAGTCAAGAAACCTCAACATTACATCAAGTATGAAGGAAATGGATCCAACCAGGAACACCCCTTTAAAAACAAACCAAAGTTTGAGCAAAAGGATAGAAACCCTCTGGCATATGAAAAGAAACAGTATAGAAAGGAGGAAAAGTGGTGCCGATACTGCAAAATGAGCAATCATAATAGTGTGGACTGTAGGAAGAAAAACCCTCCTCATCACGCGGCATGTATGGCAACAGGGAATAGGGAAAGGAAGGAACTGACAGTGAGTCAGAATGGCACTCAAGTCACATGCTTGTATGACACAGGTCTGGATTTTGATTCAGTCGTGAGCGCTACCCTTGTAAATCCAGAACAAATCACCACAGAAACAGTGGAGATACAGGGAGCAACAAAGGGAACAGCAACCATGACATTACACATAGCCACAATTAATGTAAAATCTCGATATGTGGAAGGAGTAATCAAGGCAGCTGTGATTGATGAGCCTATATACCTTCTGATACTGGGATGTAGGTATGTTTTTTTAGGAGACCCGGTAAAACCTGTAGTCATGGCAGCAGTCCAGACCAGGTCAAGCTCCAAAAGGATGGAGGAAAGTCCGATAAACACTCATCCAGAAGAGATGAAAAAACTCAAGCAGAAGATAGTACACTGAAACCCTGCTTTGGCAAACTGCCAAAAGCTCATAACCCTCCGGAAAAGACAGATTTTTATATGAAATATTGTCTACTGTACAGAAAAGATGGAAACGGATCTCAAGGGCATGGGCAGCTAGTAGTACCAATCTCGTATAGGGCAAAGGTGATGGAACTAGGGCGCATGCTATACCCTTTAGTAGTCACATGAGAATTGGTGCCACAGGTCAAAGGATAGCGTGTCACTATTTCTGGCCAGGAATCACCGAAGACATAAAACGATATGTAAAGTCCTGCCCAGAATGTCAAAGGGTAGCTCCAAAGCATTGGACTGCTCCAGCCACCTTGGGAGAAATGCCTATTATGGGTACACTCTTTGAAAGAGTTGCAGTGGATATTGTAGGACCCTTCACTAGGACTAAGAATAGGAACCGTTACATACTGACTAGTCGACACTTGTTCAATGTGGGGAGAGGCAGTAGCCATGTCAGCAATTGACTCTGTACATGTGGCAGAGGCGCTGTTAACAGTATTCACCCGGTTAGGTTTCCCCCATCAGATATTGACTGACAATGGTTCTCAGTTCAAGGGAAATCTGACTGAAGAGGTATTTAAGATATTTCAGGCGAGACACTATCATTGATCTCCTTATCACCCCCAAGGGAACGGGCAGGTAGAACGGTTCAATGGGACCCTAATGTCGATACTTAGAAAGCTGGCACTGGAAAAACCAGATACCTGGGATGTGTACTTACCGGCTGCATTGTTTGCGTACCGAGATGTCCCGCACCATTCTACTGGATTGGCTCCGGCAACTTTATTATTTGGCCGCCCAATAAAAAGTCCTTTGGAAGCATTGTTGCGGACATGGACCGATGAAAAAGCAGAAGAGACCATTACATCAGCATTCCAGTATGTGAACGAGTTAACCTCTCGACTTAAAACTGGATGGAAACTGGCAAACGATAATTTGCGTAAAGCCAGAAAAAAAAAACATGCTGAGTATTACAATAAGAAGGCGAAAGATAGGGAACTTGCTGTAGGAAAGAAGGTGCTTCTTCTTTTGCCCAGCGGTAACAACAAGTTACAGATAGGTTGGCAAGGACCATATGTGGTCCTAAAAAAGTTTCTAGGACGAATTACAAGATTGATAAGAAGGGGAAGGAAAAGGTGTACCATGTCAATCTGTTGAAGAAATATTATGACAGGACATCTACAGACGTTGCTCATGTGATGACATTTGCTATAGCAACAGATATGAGGCACGAACCTCTCACCTCCACTGAATATCCATTAAAGTCATCAGAGAATCATGAGCAGGTGAATTTCAGTGAACATCTGTCTCAGGATCAGAGAGAGCAAGTAACGAGGTTATTGAAACCCCATGAAGATGTACTCACGGATAAACCAGGGTGTACAAAGTTACTAAAATATGACATAAAAGTTCTAGACCCAACACCTATCTCTGTTAAAACCTACCCTATTCCGTTTGCAAAAGCACAAGCCTTAAAAGAAGAAATTGACTACCTTCTTAAGGAAAACATTATTTCAAGTCAGAATCAGGTTATAGTGCAAGTGTAGTGCCACTCAGGAAAGCTATTGGAGAACACAGATTATGTATAGATTACAGGAAGCTTAAAGCTGTCACTGAATCACAGGCTGATCCTTTGCCTGATACTAATCAGCTGTTCTCAGCTCTTAGCAAAGCTAAGTATTTTTCAAAAGTGGATCTGAGTAAAGGATATTACCAAATTCCAGTAAAAGCTGAAATCAGACACATGTTGGCATTCAGTACGTCAGATGGGCATTACGAATTTAATGTATTACCATTTGGACTGAAAAGTGCTCCAAGTGTATTTTCTCGTATGATGAGAAAATTACTGGAACCGCTAAAGAACCCCTCTATTGCAAATTTCATGGATGATATCCTCATCGCCACAGAAACATTTGAGGAACATTTATCGGCACTCTCCCTATCATACACGAGTGCTCATTTCTGAGACTGGGGGATATCGTGGAGTTCATTATTCTTTATTGAACTATCATCGACTGTCATCAAGACACCAACCACTATAAATACCATCTCGTTACACGGCCGCTGCCCTGACAGAATTTTAAAAAAATTAGGAATCCTACCCACTATAACAGATATTTATAGAATATGTGATTCTTGTATACACACATTGAGATCCTCGCTGTTGCTAAGAAATTCGTGCACTGAGATTCTCCTTGTGTGATCAAAGGGAGGAGATCGGAGCACTGATGGAGTTGTCCGTGTGCAATGAAGATGGTCCATTTAAACCAAATAAACCAATCAAATAAACCAACCAAATAAACCAACCAAATAAACCAACCAAATAAACCAACCAAACTTAACCAATTGATACAACAAAAAATATTGACATTGAATAGAATAAAAGAAAAGCAATAATACATCTCGGAATATCACAAGTTATCTAAGTGAAACGTCCGTAACGAATATTTATCAACACTTCCGATAGTTTTTATGGAAACTACGGATTCTTTAAATGACATTGCGCCGTAAAAACTAAATTGAACACACGTTGACAGAGACCGCAAGCCCTGCAATCTTGTCATGTTGCATTTTCGGGGAAATACCGAAAAAGCACACTTTGCACCGTGAGTGCTGAATTGATCACCCACCCACTTAAAAAGCACAAAGGCTTTTTCTATTTTTTTTTATTAGTACGCTGACCATAGGTCATGATAAGTGTGACTTCAAAGATCTAATGAAGTTTAACATGGAAGGGACATGAATGAAATGGCTGCAGGACAATTAGTGCCATCATCAGGACGGGCAGCAGGATGAACACAATGTGACCGCTTGGCCTTTCACGCTAGCTTTGTCCCTCCTACTTTAACGCTAAGCGTTTATATGTGCTAGAAGATGATACATGTAAGAATGACAGACCTTAAATGCAAATAAGACGTTTTTACACAAAACGCAGTATTCATTCAAAGTTCAGTTGCCGTTACTGCTCTGACAGGGCAAACGTAGGTCAGTCCCAGATAATAATGAATGGGTTTTATAAGTGCGAAAGTGGGAAATGAATGTTTGTGTGATCTGGTTTTTTTTTATCCTATTGTTAAGTTGGAAAAGATCACACATGTGAAAATAAAGTCGAAATAACAGAATGTCGTGTGCAAAAAGGTCGAAAAGCTGAGGAGAGGAGTGCAAAGGTTAATTATTGTGTCGTGTGAAAAAAGGACGGGTCGTGTGAAAAAAGGCGGGAAAAAAGAAGAAATGGTATAAATAGAAGAGTTGTGGACGATAGGCAGAGAGAGATTTTAGGATTTATGATTCCAAGGATACCATGATTTTAGACTAGAGGATTTTTACAAATAGCGTTAGGAGAACTTCGTCTTTGAGGATACCAAGACAAGTTTTTTCTTTAGTAGACAAGTGTGTATATTATTCAGTTGGATTATAGATTGTTCATTCTGGATAAACAACCATCATTTTGTGAAATTTACAGTGTTTGTCTAATGTCATCAATAAACTCTAATATAATTTTCTACATGTGCTGTTAGTGGAAATTTACAGTAATTTCTTTCGGATATAAGTTGTTGTGCTGAAACTGTTTTGCTTATCACCAAACTCAAAGGGAAGAACATTCCTGGGTTGAAATAAATTAACAAAAGGTCAAGTATCACCATCTCTGGCGGAAGGCCAGTTATCACTTGAACCACCACAACATATGAAGGATTAACTCTGACTAAATAAAATCAATATAACTACGTCTTCTTCTTCTTCTTCTTCTTTGATCCATAACCACCAACCGTCAAAGCAGTCAGCGGCCATCACGCCTGGTGGCGTCTTGTAGGGCAGCGACAAATTATTCCACTTTGCTCGGTTGGCGGCCATCCTTCGTACAGTGCCCCAACTGTGGCCCATTCTCTGCATCTCAGCTTCCACAGTTCTCCGCCAAGTTGTTTTTGGTCGGCCTCTCTTTCGTTTTCCCTCGGGGGTCCATAGCATAGCTGTTCTTGTGATGGTATCAGGGTCCCTTCTGAGGACGTGGCCAACCCAACTCCAGCGTCTGCCAGCTATGATGGTGTGCATGTCCTCCTGGTTACTCCGAATAAGTAGTTCTTGGTTGCTGATGGTGTTTGGCCAAAAGATTCGGAGAATCTTCCTTAGGCAGATTGTGTGGAAGGAGGACAGTTTCGACATTTCCTTCTCTGTTACTCTCCAACATTCAGCACCATAGAGAAGCGCAGAAAGTACACAGCTCTCATACAGTCTTAATTTGGTGTTTGTGCTGTACTGGGAAGACTTCCAAATATTGTTGAGAACAGCAAAGGCTATGCTTCCTAGGTAAGTAAATGTGTCTGTCTGTTCTAACTTCTGGTTCCTTACTGTTATTGGCTCAGGATTGCCCACATTTAGTGTCATGACCTCTGTCTTCTTCAAATTGATGTTCAGGCCAACCTGCTGGCCATACTTATTCAGTCTATCGGTTTTGTCTTGAATGTGTTGATGTGAATGCGCGAGTAGTGCAATGTCATCTGCATATTCCAAATCTTCCAGCGTAGAAAACGTTGTCCATCTAATTCCTCTTGGACTGCCCTCTGTTGTCTGGCGCATCACCCAATCTATGACTGTCAAAAATAATGTTGTTGATAAGGGGCAACCCTGTCGTACTCCTGTTTTCACTTCAAAAGTTACATTACCAGATCCAACACTGCACGTAAAGTTAGAATAGAGGCTTTTTATAATGGAAACAATGCGGCTTGGAATTCCATAAGCCCTAAGAATTTTCCATAGGCTGTCCCTGTGTATGCTGTCGAAAGCCTTTTCAAAATCAACAAAGTTTATGTACAGCTGTCTCTGCCATTCTGAGCACTGCTCTATAATGTTCCTGAGGGCAAATATATGATCTGCTCATCTTCTGTTCTTTCTGAAGCCCGCTTGTTCTTTCCTCAGTTTATGGTCAACTGCTTTTGAAATTCTCTGGATGATTATCCTGCCTAGTATTTTGCTAGGAACTGAGAGAAGGGTAATTCCTCTCCAGTTGTTGCAGTCTGCAAGGTCGCCCTTCTTGGGCAATTTGACAATTATTCCTTTACTCCACTCTGTTGGTGTTGTCTCAGTTTCCCAGACTTGTGTAAATAGTGGTTCTAATAGTTCTGCTGCTAGTTCAGGGTCTGTCTTGAATAGCTCAGCATTTAGATTGTCGTGACCAGGCGCTTTTCCATTTTTTAGCCCTTTGATAGCTGTGATAATTTCTTCTTTTCGTAGAAGGTCTGTATTTACGTCTAAGTCGCTTTCAGCCTCAGGAACATTCAGCTGAGTCTCTGGTGGTTCCTTATTCAGTGTTTCTCTGAAGTGCTCTGCCCATCTTGTTTCCTGCCCCTGTGCTGTGGTGATGAGATTTCCTTGCTTGTCTCTTACTAATGTTATGTTGTTTGCACCTCGTTTTCCACTGATAGCTTTAGTTATTTTATAAACTGTGCTTTGTTCATTTCTCAGTGCTGCCTCTTCTGCCTGTCTTGCAAGGTCATCCAGAAATGTCCTTTTGTTAGCACGGGTTTTACGTTTTACTTCCTTGTCCAGCTGACTGTACTGTTCACTATATATTGCCTTTAACCTGGGAGACTTAGCTTCTGTTTTCTTTCTTTTCATTTCCTTTCTCTTCGCTATGGTGTTTAGCGTTTCTGGTGTTATCCAGTCTTGGCTCTTTCTTTCCTGGAATCCCAAGCATGACTTGCTGCTTTTTTTGTATATTGTTGAGATGGTGTTGAATTTCTGGTCGACATCGTCGGTCTCTGTTCTTTCCTGGCTTTTGGTAATCAGATACCGTCTCTTTACGTCGACCACGAACGCTTTTCTGGTGAGGGGGTCCTTAAGTTTCGTGATGTTATATCTTTTCTATAACTACTAGTGCCGTATAAACATACACGGCCACATATTACACTAATTGGCGCCGTGACCTGCCCTTTTCTTTGGTGAAGACAGACAGGCATGATCAATAAAATGGATCCAAGCCTAGAACAACAGCAGCAACAACAAGCGTTGTATACGCTACAGCAACAATAACAACAACAACAACAGGCGTTGTATGCACAGCAGCTACAACAGCAACAGGAAATGCAACAGGTAAACGTCCATCCTGCTAACATACCCTTACCTGTAGAGGCCGAACCCACAATGACCGCGTTGCAACGGATAACAGACACGCTATCCAATGTAGATCACTATAATAAATATAACCAAATTCGCTCGATTATAACCCCCTTCACGGGTGATTCAAAGACATTTCGGAGATGGCTAATGAACATAGACAAGTTTATAATATAATAATAATAATAGCCCCTTCAGTCATAACTGACTATGGGAATGCGCCCCTGAGGTGATAGCCCTCAGCTGCTTATTTTCCTGGTGCTCCTTTCGACGTTTTCTCCTCACCTCTGCTTCTTGTGTGAGCCTCTCTTCGCCCAATCTGAGGTGGCGCCGTAAAAAGACAAGTTTAGTTCTATGGTAAATGCTACAAGTGACAAGGAAAAGATCAAAATTGCATACTTGTCATCGGAATCTCTTGTGACGGATTTTCTGCGACGGCGCTCCCTCATCTACCCAGAGGAGACCTATGCATCATTAAAAAAGGAACTAATTGCACGGTATAGTGACATAATCGACAAACAGCACGCTTGGTCGCTTTTCAGGACAATCCATCAAGAAAAATTTGAACCTGTTCTATTTTATGGAGACCGTTTATTGAATTTGGCTGACGAAGCTTTTATGGAAGGAACGGTACCATCACAGGACATTGAAAAACACTTGGTAGGCATTTTTGTGGACGGACTTTACACAGATAACTTAAAGCTCCATCTCATAAGAAAAGACCCTAAAACTGTCACTGATGCTATACAAATGGCAGTATCGGAGGATAACGTACGAAAACGTTTCAATCAACGCACATGTAGAGATCCTCGCTATGAAGTAAACAGTGACCACGAGCCAATGGAAATCGGTCACTCAAGACAGCAGTGGCACCAACATCGATCATCAAGCCATCAGCCAGAGCAACGTCAGTACCAGCAAGCACACCAACCGAGGCAACAGAATGTCCAAAATGTCAATACGATTGTCTGTTACACATGTGGGCAAAATGGGCATATCTCTCGTGCATGCCAATCACACCAGCAAGGATCATTCGGAGAGGGTAGACAAGGACACAGAACGTATCAACATAATCAATCTCGGGGTTATAACCAACCACAACAAGGACAGAACAACCGCGCATACGCAACCCAACATGCTTTTGCCAGAGGTAGACCACAATATTTTCCTGCTTCGGGAAACGGACCGAGTACACGTTAGATCGGACCGCTGACGTGAGCTATACAGAAGGGAACACTTATACACCCTATAGGTCCCACACAACAAGGAAGAAGTCACACAATACAGAACATCATTCTCACCGCAATAAAAGGCAGCAGACTGTAGTAAATAATATTAACATCCACCCAGACCCGAGTTCCTGTCTCATCTCTATTCAGGGCATGCATTATCGAGCATTGGTGGATACCGGAGCATCAGTAAGCCTAATACGAGAACAACTTTTTCGAAAAATTCAGAAATATGTGAAATTTCACCCCACGAAAACTTACATGGCATCGGTGACCGGCCAGGAAATGAAATCCCTTGGTACTGCGTTTATCACATTCCAGATTGGGGAACAGAAAATAAACCATAAATTCATTATTACACGCGGTATGTCTCGGAATCTTATTATTGGACGTGATTTCCTGAACGAACACCAGGCCCGGATATACTACGATCTACACAAGATTAGACTAAACGGAGAATACATTAACCTCCAGGATGATTTACACATAGCTTCGTTGGTACGCCTTACAGCTCCAGTGACCATTCCACAAAACTCACTAATAATAACCAAAGGTCGTGTAAAGGGATCAGACTACATTCGACCCGGACAGACAGTAGAAATTGCACCGTTGCTGGATGAAGATATAAACGATGATCCACTGATATTCATTACTGAGGGCATTGCAGAAATTACAAGCTCACGAGATGTCCCCATCATGATCGTAAATACCTCAGGAAAAACAGCATCCATTGCGAGAGGTGCGATAATCGCAAAAGTTAATCTTCCCCCCACCCCTCCCCCCCCCCCCCCCCCCCCCCCCCCCCCCCCCACCCCCCACCCCCCCCCCCCCCATAATGAAAGAGGCCAGACAAAACTGCACAAATGGAGATAAAACAGACATCAACAATATATATTGCCGGAGAGAATCAGACAGCAACAATAGATATTTCCGGAAACAACCAGAGATCAACAATACATATTGCCAGAGACAATCTGAGAACATTAATAGATATTGCCGTAGACAACCAGAGAGCAGCAATAGATATTGCCGGAGAGAACCAGAAAGCAACAATAAATATTGCCAGAGAAAATCAGAGAGATCACTGGACCATTTTCATGAAAAAGCAGTGAAATGTCAAACACAAAGATCAAATACAAGTATGCATAAGGACATAAAAACAAATACCGAAGACAGATTACCACAGTTGTTGGACACCTTACATACTTCGGCCCAACACCAACAACGGCTCACCGCTTTTGTGAAAAAACATCAGGTTGTCTTTGCTTTTAATGATTTGGAATTGGGTCGTACATCAACAGTCCAAATGGATATTAATACCACTACCGAAGAGCCTATTAGCCTAAAACCTTACCACACCCCACTCAAACACAGAGATAGTAGAACGATCCATTAATGAGATGCTATCGCTGGCATCATTGAACGTTCCATATCACCATGGTCGTCACCTATCGTCATAGTTGGGAAGAAGGATGGATCAAATAGATTCTGCTGCGATTACCGCGCTTTGAACAGAATCACGAAGACAATCTACCCACTACCCAGAATTGATGACATTCTCGCGACCCTTCGCTACTCCAGATACTTTACCACCTTAGACGCTAGGTCAGGGTTCTGGTGTATCCCCATGACACCTGAGGCTAAACATAAGTCCACATTTACTACACACATGGGCAGTTACGCATGGAATGTCATGCCTTTTGGCCTCAAGGGAAGCCCGGCAACTTATATGTCATTGATGGATGAGGTGTTGAAGGAGATGCAACCTTTCGCACTCGCGTATATCGATGACATATTAATTCATACAGCGGGAACCATTGAGGACCATCTTCATAAAGTGGAACTAGTATTTGACAGGCTCAGGAAACACCAAATTAAACTCAAGTTAAGCAAATGTGAGTTTCTCAAAGAAGAAACAAAATATTTGGGTTTTGTCATAAATGCTGATGGAATACGTCCAGACGAAGATAAAGTTAAGGCTATCAGGGAAATGCCGAGTCCCACTACAGTACGGCAGATGAGCGGTTTCATTGGGTGCATTGGATACTACAGACGCCACATAATTAACTTCTCCCGTGCGGCAACGCCCCTGATAGAACTGACAAAAAAGTATGCTCGTTTTAAATGGACTCCTGAATGCCAGAAATCATTCGAGTACCTGAAGGATGCCTTGACTACAATCCCCTTACTTGCTCACCCAGACACATCCAAACCCATGGTATTATATACCGACGCCTCGGACAACGCCATTGGTGCATGTTTGGTCCAACCCATCACATTAAACGAAAAACCAATTTTGCCTGAAATCCCCAATGAGAAACCTATCGTGTTTCTTTCGCATGCTCTATCTAAATCCCAGAAGAGATGGTCGACGACAGAGAAGGAAGCATACGCGATCCATTATGCAATACAGAAATTTGATTTTTATGTACGAGGAACCAGGCTCATAATCAGGACGGATCATCAACCCCTAGTCGATTGGCTCTCTAAGACACATGAACAACCTAAGAAACTGCAGACATGGTCTATTAACCTCCAATCCTACGATACCATCATAGAGTACATCCCCGGAACAATGAACACATGTGCAGATCTGTTATCTAGGATTCCATATGAGGAGAGTAAAACGCAGAACACTACAGCGAAGGAAGAACCATCCACATCGACGGAAATTGATGATAATACAAAACAAATTAATGTTGTTACCTCCAACCAACATGACATATCTGAAAACACACAGAGGCCTGAATCACAATCAAACCCAGACAGTGATCCAGATGGCTTCCACATGGCAAGTGAGCAGAAGAAAGATCCAGACATAACAAAACTCATGAAACAAGCTCAAGAAAACCCAAACAGATTTCCAACGCTTACGATCCAAGACGAAGTATTGTACCACATTGACCCCAAACAAGACGGACAGCTACAGAAATACATACCGAAACACCTAGTACCGTTGGTTTTGTCTCAATCTCATGATAACAATGGTCACGTTGGGAGAGACAAGACATTAGATATCATTAGACGACGATACTATTGGACTTCACTATACCGAGATGTCATTAAATATGTTCACACATGCAGAATCTGTAAAATGCGAAATATGAAACTATCACGAGCACCACTCCAAGCAATGCAAGCAGAACATTTCCCAATGGCGACAGTCAGCATCGATATATCGGGACCATATCCCATCACACAGTCAGGGAACCGATGTATCTTGCACATAGCAGACCAGTATTCAGTATGGCCGGACTGTTACCCTCTCAAAAACATCACATCTGAAACAATTACAGAATATTTTATCCAAGAATTCCTACCAAGACATGGCTGTCCCAGATGCATCATATCTGATAACGCAAGCAGTTCGTTGGGAATCCTTTCAAAGCAATGCTTCAGAGGTTCAACATTACCCATACTACCGCGAGTTATTATCACCCTCAGTCAAATGGCAGAAATGAACGCCTACACTCAACCATGCATGATGTTCTCGCGAAGTATATCAGTGGAAATTACAGTATTGGGATATTTACATCAACTAAGCATTGGAGGCCATTAGAGTGAATATAAACGACACTACTGGTATGTCGCCATTTTATATGCTCTATGGAAGAGAACCCTCTTTTCCCCTGGATAATATGTTACAGCCCCAACGTAAATATGCAGGTGAAGACCCCATAGAAGTGATTTTAAGAGAGAAATTCAAGGTTCACCAAATAGCACGTAAGAATACTGCGAAAGCATTTGTAAAGAAACAGAAACAACATGACAAGAATGTCAAGCTTGAATGCTTTAATGTAGGCGACAGAGTGTACTACCGAAAGAATGTCCGTGATAACAAATTTGATGCCCGCTGGCTGGACGGCTTCAAAATTCTAGATAAGACAACCCCGACTAATTACAAAATCTGGAACGAAGAAAGAAATATCTTTACCAAGGCCCATGTCACGCAAATAAAAAAAGATGATCATCGACCCATTATACCACCTACAGAGACCACAAATAGGCCAATAAGAAAAGTTACATTATATCATCAACCATCCAGCACTACGTCAGAGTCTAGCACAGACGACGATGTTTCAGAAGCACAACAGCACACCTCTAAAAACGACCAATTTCGCGAAGCAGTCAACAGAATGAGACAATATAGAAGCACATCCGACAGTGAAGTCGACATTCCCCCCGCTGAGTTACGCGAAAGACTAGAATATCGAAATACCAGGCTACAGGCCGAGCAAGTTAATCCAGAACACTCTGACACCAGGATAAATTCATGCCAGCCTATTATACAACAAACATACTATAGAAACGAACAACCCTCAACAAGCAACTACCACTCTGATGAACAGTCGGATAGTGAAGACGAGACGCCCCCACAGGTTATTCAAAGTAGGGCATTTCACAACAATCAGTATATTGATGATAATGATACTCGACACACAGCACCGTCTAATGAAGACAACGCACACAGCGCTAAATGCACACTTGAGGAAGATACTATTCTTCCATCACCTCCATTGAGACACGAATCTGACCTAGATACAGCAGATCCCGAGAGTGACCACGAAAGCATGAACAGTCCAGACAACACTGAATCTCGCACAGCAACGAAGCGCCCATATTCTGGAACAACAGATGACTCACCACCGTTAACAAAATTTGTGCGGTTACCTCAAGAGGAAGTACGTATGAAATTGCGAAGAAAACGCAGACAGCCCCACAACACGCAGCATGAGGTGCACCATTTCAACACTATTTCATCCTTACCTTTGACAACTGCAGCCACCACCCACTCGACAGTGCGAAATACGCCATCCTCTCGTGATCAACGATTGACAAAAGCTACCTTGAGGGAAATCGCCAAGTTCCTCATGTCAACATTCGTAAACGTCCAGTTCAACGATTATTAGTTTATTGGAGAATCAATCTTCTCTAATAACAAAAGATACTTCCCCAGCAATAGTACCCAACGAGTACTAACTCTTCAAAGTACTACCCCTCGTTCCCCACCATACTAAAGTCACTAGTGTCCATTTTTTTTTTTTTTTGGTAGGAAATTTTATTTTTTCAGAAAGATGTCAGCCTCAGTCAAGACCCTGCTGATGATACTGATGATAGTGATATTTATGACATCTGCAACACCCACATATACTAACAAGTTATTATGGCGTGACGCCACTGTGTTTTAATGTTATATAATTATTTCACATTCTTCGTCAACATGGACTGTCATTATCATTACATCTTTTACACCAATACGTCAAGAAATGGAAGAACTTTTGCAAACATTCGCAGATCTACAACACAATGTTATGCAGGTTAAACAGAACTATAAATTATCTCAGTTCTCTAGTTATACAAATTTTTTTTTTCCAGGTGTTAGGTACGAAATCTTTATGATTAGAAGACTACTCACTGATCTTAGAGACGTAGTCACCCACTGTACAAATTACACCACTTTTGCCTTTGAAAATCTTTATATTAGCACTTATGCTTTACAATAGTTTTTATTGTTATTTTTTATTTTTTTTTTTCTCTTCTTGATGAATTTTGTGACAAAAGCAAACACACTATACGCACACACATATATTTCCTTTGTGACACAGAGTTTTTGTTTTAATGTGTTAACTCACCGCTTTTCTTTTGTGTTATGGAAAGGCCGTTTTATAATGTTCAATCGCATCGAGAATGTATTTTGGCGATTTTTTCATAATAATGCTGTTTACAACCTGAATTATCGTATATGGCTTCTCACATTATTCAAGCCAACGACCCTTTCTCACAGATATATGACGAATCAGACGTCAAATTTATTTTTCCCTACAGGTCCAAACGCCTTTTTTTCTCCTGTCACCTTCTCCGACATGCTCCATCACTGACGGAGCGTTTCTAAATCGACGCTCCGTTCCGAGCAGTCCCCAATATTCAACAGGAATTTACCTATGTTAACGTGTCTATCAAATTCTATAAATACTTCTTCGTAGTCTGGGAAACACCCTTTCTCGCATTCCTGAATCCAGTGAGACACACCAGAGGTCATGACCCGACACACTAGAGTGTCAGTACTATTGATTTTGCCTAGCATAATGGGTGTTATGAATTTTAAGCGGTTTAGTGTATAAATACCATGTGTACAAGAAGATGAGATGTCCACAGCGGACATCGGTGAAAGATAATGAGGACATTGTTACCCCTACTGACACAGCTAACGCCCCTAAGACCCCCGAGTACATCCCCATGACTGACATTCGTTCCCCTCCCACGGTGATAAACCATACTCCGACATTTATCCCAATATACACCCCACTCCACTAAATAACTGAGACATATATATTTCCACTTAAATTTGATTTGGTGATATACAAGTATTTTGCAAGTTGGGTAAAACTTATATGCTAATCAACACAGTTCGCGGATTGGCGAAATACTGCATTGTTACATGCACACCATGACAATTCCATGAGAAATCGCTAACATAGTAACGGATATGTTCACATGTTGATAAACCTTGCATTGAGAAATAAACATCACATATTGATGTAACTGAATTTTTCTGACCATTAGCCACGTTGTTAGCGGAACGCTACAGTATATTTTCTTGACAAAGTGTTGTCCATTATACCTTGTTTTGAGAAATAAACATCACATATTGATGTACCTGAATTTTTGTGACCATTGTCACGTTGTAAGCGGAACGCTACAGTATATTTTCTTGAAAAATTGTTGTCCATTATTATGAACTTGCATTTGTATGCAGATTTTATATTTGATGACGAACCTATAAACAGTTTGGTACTTGGTTCATGGTAACTGAGATAGTTACTCCAACACCCGATAGTTATTTGGATCGGTATAGTTGTCTTCCCTCATAATAACGACTATTACATAAGTTGGAGATTAGAGACACTTTTTAATAAATACTTTGTAACTCCATGTAACCAGATTAATAATGCTATATTTATATTGTGCGACGAACACATAGACAGTTCACCAAACTTGTCCAGATTTTTAGTGTTTAAGACCTATATACATCCTGGTAAATCACTGACCGCAGTGGCAGGATTGGGGTCGCCTGTATTATATGTTTGTATTATATTTACCACGTTCTATATTGAAAGTTACGAGAGCATACAGCTCCAGTTCATATTTTTTAAATAATAAATTTATAGATTAACATTGCCATGTATGTATATTCCCATGTCATAATATATATACGAGCTCGTATATTACATTTTTTTGCGTACCACGGTCTGATGTTTGACCATTAGTTCTATGCTGTTAGGCTGATGTTTGTTGCAGCTACTACATTTTAAGATGGTTAAACACTTAATGAATATTAGTCAATTCTGTTAAATATTGCCAAAGTTTGTTTGTTTTTTTTTTGTTTTTTTTTTGTGTTGTTTGCACAACCCATGAAAATCGTATGCGATTATTTTTTTTATTTTATATTTTTAATTTTTTTTATTTCTTTATTTAAATGTTATCATTAAGTATGTTTTCATTATGGTGATGACTAACGCACAGCGTTGTTCATATTGATATTGTTACGAAGTAGTGTACATCAATACTGTTCAATGGCGAAGTGTATTAACAAATTTTATGTATCCCCCATTTTACGCATTATAAATATACTGGGATCCCTCGTTTTACGAACATTTTTTTTTAAACCTTTTTCTTTTTTTTTCTCTCTAAGAGACTCTACCAATAGGTTAGTCGTTTATAACAGTCACTAGCTTGAGGTACTTAGTTGATAGTACGCAAATGACTCCCTCTGGGATACATTTGTGTGGCCAGGGACGTATGTGACCGCTTGGCCTTTCACGCTACCTGTGTCCCTCCTACTTTAACGCTAAGCGTTTATATGTGCTAGAAGATGATACATGTAAGAATGACAGACCTTAAATGCAAATAAGACGTTTTTACACAAAACGCAGTATTCATTCAAAGTTCAGTTGCCGTTACTGCTCTGACAGGGCAAACGTAGGTCATTCCCAGATAATAATGAATGGGTTTTATAAGCGCGAAAGTGGGAAATGAATGTTTGTGTGATCTGGTTTTTTTTATCCTATTGTTAAGTTGGAAAAGATCACACATGTGAAAATAAAGTCGAAATAACAGAATGTCGTGTGCAAAAAGGTCGAAAAGCTGAGGAGAGGAGTGCAAAGGTTAATTATTGTGTCGTGTGAAAAAGGACGGGTCGTGTGAAAAAAGGCGGGAAAAAAGAAGAAATAGTATAAATAGAAGAGTTGTGGGCGATAGGCAGAGAGAGATTTTAGGATTTATGATTCCAAGGATACCATGATTTTAGATTAGAGGATTTTTACAAATAGCGTTAGGAGAACTTCGTCTTTGAGGATACCAAGACAAGTTTTTTCTTTAGTAGACAAGTGTATATTATTCAGTTGGATTATAGATTGTTCATTTTGGATAAACAACCATCATTTTGTGAAATTTACAGTGTTTGTCTAATGTCATCAATAAACTCTAATATAATTTTCTACATGTGCTGTTAGTGGAAATTTACAGTAATTTCTTTCGGATATAAGTTGTTGTGCTGAAACTGTTTTGCTTATCACCAAACTCAAAGGGAAGAACATTCCTGGGTTGAAATAAATTAACAAAAGGTCAAGTATCACCATCTCTGGCGGAAGGCCAGTTATCACTTGAACCACCACAACATATGAAGGATTAACTCTGACTAAATAAAATCAATATAACTACTAGTGCCGTATAAACATACACGGCCACACACAACATAATTATTTCTGGTCATTGTTTTGGCGGGAAAACCTCAGAAATGAGGTATCTGAGGAAGGTGGTTGAAGTAACAAGAAGAGACATGGTCCGCAACCAGACGATACGTCAAGGCCTAAAATCCCACCCGCTGCAGACCCAAATAGAACAGTCCCAACTAAGATGGTTTGGCCATGTCTGCAGAATGGGAGAAGATCGGCTACCACGACAAGCATGGGAAACAAAGAGCCAGGGATCCAGACCACCAGGATGACCCAGAGTCCGCTGGGAGGACAACATTAGACAATCTTTGAAGAACCGAGGACTAGAATGGAACCAGGTCAGGAAGAAGACTGCTGATAGAATAGTCTGGCGCTCTCTCTTCCAAACCTCTACACCTCACGGTAGAAGAGGAACGACTAAGTAAGTAAGTAAGTTTTGGCGGGTTACTTGCCCGTCTCCATAGAATTTCTCTAGGACTGGTACGGGCAATAGCCACATCATGTTCCTCTATTCCTCATATGTGGGATCGCTCGTGCAGCAGATGTTGACGATTGTGACTGTTATGGATAAATCTGGGGATAAAATAATGTAGCATTGTCGCAGAGAGATTTATGATTAATAAATTTTCTATATTCTTTTCTTTTCTACCCGTATCCTCTACTTTATTATCGCTCTTTTATCCTTTTCCTGTTTTTCGCATTCGTTCGTTTGCGACAAAATATAACTTTCCCATTCTGACTTTTGCCGTTTCTTTTCTCATACTAGTAACGCATTTTATTGCGTAAGATGTCAGTCCCTGGATGTGGACGAAATAGTGTGAGAATTCATCTCGACAGACATTGAGAGCAGACATTTGTCTACATTTCCATCTGACACGAATTTTTTTTCTGCTAGTTTCTCGGCGTGAGGTGTGGAAGACGCCAATCTGCATCGCTCAGAAATGAAACATTTGGTAGTAGGTGTGAAGACTCGTTTTGGCAGTTATGGCCAGCGTCTAAGGCAATGTGAAGTGTTAGGAGAGAGAGGGGAGAGAGAGAGAGAGAGAGAGAGAGAGAGAGAGAGAAAGACCGGCGCTATTTTGGGTTTTCGTAATAGCGTGGGATCCTTTGTCTGTTTCATATATCTACACGAGTAGCTTAGACTATTCATTCACTTCTCCTAAATTTTGCAGTAGACAGGTTGCTCGTGCTAAGGAAATAATCTTGCATAGCGAAGTTCTTAGTTTGACTCGACAATTGTGCCGAGCTTCTAGACTAACTATATGAGTGAATAAATTCTAGTTCGTGGTATAGCTTGTAGTTCTGCTTGGAGGTAAATATATTATATATAATATTAGATATCTATTATTTGTGAGTGATTTAAGTGATAAATCGCCTATTATATTTCACTAGTTTCTTTTGTGCAGAGTGATTTAATTATAAGTCCGTTATATTCTCTACTTGACGTGTTACAGTGGGAAAGCAGAATAAACGATAATTTCTAGCTTAAACTCATGCAGCTGTAAATGAATCTAATTAATTGCTAATAATCAGTCGAGAATATTTTAAAACAACTTATAACTGCACTGATTCATCATTGAGTATTGACGAAATACGTATGTATTTCTAATTCATGATGATTGATTTTATGAATATTATGAATATGTATTTTATAGGTTGTTTTCTCTTTATACAGTGAAACTGTGGTAGCCCAACTTTACCAACGGTTTTAGTACTGAGAAATATCTGTGAAGAACAAAAACATTTTTTTCTTAAGGACTTGGGTGTATAAATTAAACCTGTCTGGCATTGCGCTGGCATCCAGAGCGACAGAATACCCATTACATGAACTTTAAGATTAAATGAAGTAACGGGCCCATCGAGCCAGATTTAATTCTTCCTGAGAAAAACCTCAAGTACATTTCAGCCGTTGTGGCAGGTAAAATATTATTATCAGTAACATTCCGACGGAGTTCTGACTAGTTGTGGTGTGACCAAATAAAGTCCTATACTGAGAGAAGGCACCGACCTGACATTCCTCGTTACTAGAAACCTAAGCTATTGACACTATGCTTGCTGTTAACGTTCGTGCCTGGACAATTTTAATGTGACATAAACAGATATAAAGCAAGTATTTTTTTTTTCGTACGCCCGCTAATACTCGAGGCGAAATCTCAGGTTATTATTAATGTCTAACCTGACATTGATTTTACGTATCCCTTTTTTTTCTTGTACAGAGACAGGTGTCCCTCGCCATTCAGGCAGATACTCGCCGATTTCGGAGGTACCCATTAGAGCTGGGTCGGCTCAGGAGCCGCCAATCCCTGGTCGACGACACTCCTTCAAATGTCCTCGCCAGGTCTCGAGTTAATCCAGTCCAAATCCCAGTCGACGAAAAATCCTCAAATGTCGTCGCCCGGGTTAGATCCTGGATCACCCGGTCGTCAGAGCGGTGTGGTAACCACTACGCTAGCGCGGCTCCTAAAACAAGTAATAATAACCAAGGAAACGTTCCATGAAGTAGTGAACTCAACCTGACTTTGTGGAACTGGGGTTCCCTTGGCCAAGACTACCACTGGAGATTCTATATGTGCATGTCCTAAAAATTGTTTTTTTCCAGAAGTTGCTACCAAAGCTGTAAGTGCGAATGCAAGCTAGTGATCACGGCTGACTGAATAGAGTGAATGCAGGACTGAGTGATTCCTTTATTGTTGTATTTTTGGCACCCATTTTGCTGTCTTAAATTTCTTTATGCAAGTTTAGTTTTTTTTTTTTTTTTTTTTGCTAACAATATTTTCCTTAGGATAGATTAGAGTATAAAAGTCTGTTCCTACTTTTTTTTTAAAGGGAAATCTTAGACTATAGCGTATGCATCCGTGACTCTTTGGGCTATCGCTTTTCTTCTAACAGGACTGTGGGCTATACATCGAGGGAAAAGTTTATACCTATGGGTCTATCATTCTTGTAGCAATTCATTGACTTATGACTATTTGTATATGTTTGATGTAAATTTATGTGTTGTGATGGAATTTTCTTATGATAATTAAAAATTCACTTAAACTTATTCCAGTGTGTCGGTCAGTTCGTTCCCAATTATCTATATTTCCATGGTCATAGTTTCACGTCGGTGTGTCTATTGTAGTCGCACAATGGGCTAATCACCTGTTTGCCAGTCTCTTCGATTACATGTCCTGCCCAGGGCCTTACACTCCTTGGGTCCCCTCTACACCTTGTTTCACGAGGTAGAAGAGGTTACGATTATGAGATGAGATGTGTCTATTGTAGTCACTTAGGTGTTTGTGTATGTGAGGGATATATATATATATATATATATATATATATATATATATATATATATATATATATATATATATATATATATATATATATATAGATATATATATATATATATATATATATATATATATATATATTATACTAGACGGTCTGACAAATCTTAATCTGTTGTAGATGATAGGCTGACTGAGAGAAATCATCTCGAGGGTCAGAGAATGTTAGTTTTGAGAAAAATGCATTTTAGTCACCGAGTGACTTGTCTTGTCCAATATACTCCATTCTGGGGGGCTGAATGTGTTTAAACTTGTCCAGCACTATATGCTGCACCTCCTTCAGCTTCCTGCAGCTCCTCCTCTTGCCTTTATCTTGCCTAATTTTTCTTCTTTCCTTCTACATTGTAACAAACAAACAAAATCCGCCATTTTGGATTTTCACCAATTTTCGAGAGCTAAAAACTTATGTTTCACATTGACCAAACTTTATCAAATTGCACACACATGTTGTCACTGACAATTAAAACAATTTGTCGGAGGCTTTTTTTTTTTGATAAGTTTAAAATTCTATTTTTAATGATTTAAAAAAAAACACACTATATTTGTATGAAAAACAATGAAAAATAATATTTAAAAAAATATATCAAAGCAAATTACCAAAATGTCAAAAAAAGCCTATTTCAATTTAAAGGTATATATGTGTCCTACATGCATGCCAAATTTCAGACTGATCTATTAGATAGTTTGTAAAAAATAACATTTTTTGTTAATAAAATGTTAGTTTTGAGAAAAATGCATTTTAGTCACCGAGTGCATTGTCTAGTCCAATATACTCCATTCTGGGGTGCTGAATGTGTTTAAAATTGTCCAGCACTATATGCTGCACCTCCTTCAGCTTCCTGCAGCTCCTCCTCTCGCCTTTGTCTTGCCTAATTTTTCTTCTGTCCTTCTACCATGGTAACCAAAAAAAAACAACCGCTATATTGGGTTTTTCACCAATTTTCAAGAGCAAAAATCTTGTTTCCCATTGACCAAACTTTATCAAATTGCACCCACATGTTGTGACTGACAATTAAAACAATTTTACTCATGATTATTTTGATAAGTTTAAAATTCTATTTTTAATGATTTAAAAAAAAAAACCACGACAAGCATGGGAAACAAAGAGCCAAGGATCCAGACCCCGAGGACGACCCAGAGTCCGCTGGGAGGACAACATTAGACAATCTTTGAAGGACCGAGGACTAGAATGGAACCAGGCCAGGAGGAAGACAGCCGATAGAATAGTCTGGCGCTCTCTCTTCCAAACCTCTACACCTCACGGTAGAAGGGGAACGACTAAGTAAGTAAGTAAGTAAGTTAAAAAAAAAACTATATTTGTATGAAAAAATATTTTAAAAAATATTTTTTTAAAATTTATAAAAGAAAATTACCAAAATATCAAAAATGGAAATGTGTTACTTTAAAGATATAGATGTGTACTACATGCATGCCAAATTTGAGACTCCTCTGTTAGATAGTTTTAGAGAGAAATCGTGCATTTTCGGCACAAATTTGAAAACTAAAGCATGGGGGTAGTGCCGACCATATGCTTTTTGATACATCAAATGCATTTTTTATGTTATAAAACCTTGCTCAATCGATTCCTCGATGATTATTTAATAAAATAAGCTCAAAAGTAAAAAATCGATATTTTGTACGTAAAATCCAGTTTTCACTGTAGTGGACCAAGTGGCTTCGGATTTTTTGCTCCTGTCTAGCGCTCTGTTCCAATGTTAACAACCCGAAACGTCATTTCCAACAGGAAGTACTTTCATTTTAATTAACTCGTATTTATGCATATGAACATTAAAAAAATAATTTTTTTCCAAACAACAATAAAAAAGCACTGTGGTGGCCGTTTTTGTTTGGGCCAAACTCTGCTTTTTGCTTGGGACATAAAGAGTTAATCGTTATCTCGTTTTTAATTTTTCTTTTTTTTTAAACTATGGAATGCAAGCTGGCGGAGAAGGTGATTAATGGTTTCATTATTTGAAAGCTTCTCAATTTAACGTGTCAAGCTTCCTTAATTAGTAGATAATTAATTACTAACAATTGAAATTGGTGACTTACTATAAAGATGACATCATTATAATGCGACATCATTACAAAACGTTCAGGAGGAGTGATTATACCACAATACAGGTAACACAAAACTTTAAACTCCTATAGGAACTTATCAGGTGCTTTGTTGTAATAAAGGACACATAATGCTAGCAGTCCTTCTTCATCATTCTTCTTGCTAGCTGTTAGTTATAAGTTTAATCGTAATCGAGTTTTGGTTGTTGTAGACAAGTAGCTGTTTTGAATTACAAACCAAGAGCACATTTTAAAAAACACGAATCTTTATGAATGCTCTTTAAAGAGTCATATTTTGTTTAATTTAACAATTTTCACATCTGATTTTCAGTCATCTTCGTGTTTATTTTGTCATGAAGTTTCACTTATAAAAATTAGTTCAGTTTACTTAATGCCAATATACAATACAATGCAAAACAAATTAATTTGTAACATAAAATAAATAATAGCTTTGGTAACATTTCAAAATAGATATATTTCTCACTTTATTAGACTTCAGTAATGGTTACATGTGCCAGTAAAACCAAGGCAATAATACATGATAAATGCGTTTTTTCTACTTTACTACACGCACCATACCGATACCTGTTTGGAATGAACACTGAAATAAAAATTTCGCATCATATATTTTTAGACGAAATTAGAAACATTTCAAAAAATTTGTTTACACACTGTAAATGAATACCATATGAAACAAACATAAAAACATCTTTGCTCTTCATCTCTACAGTCTTTTGCCCTATAAAGGAAGGAACGGTGGAAATATTTGCTTAATGGATTATAATAACAACAACGCGATATACCTAATTATTTTTTTTCTTTCACGAATTAATGTTCAGTGCTTCGTGCCCGAGTTAAGTGCCTGTTACCTAGGCAAGAATCACTTGTCCAGTATTCCCTACCTGACAGTAGCATGCACTGTACAGTGCGTGTTGCCGGTTCAGTGCTTCCTGTCTCCTACAGGTGCTACTGTTGCATGGTGGAGCATGACAAAAGTAACTTGAGAATGTGTCATCAGTATTTGTTCTATGGTCATTCATTTTTTAACCTCAGTTTTTTCCCCTACAGATGGCTTCCAGTTTACTTCTACTTTTTGTGGTGATTGCCACCTGCAAATGTGTGGATTGTCCAGTATTTAATACTACCAATGACCAAGGACAGTCCATTCCACTAGGAAAAATTGATAAAAGACTGAGGGAAGAAATCCAGCAGGTGAGCATTAGGTCATTCCAAAGCACTGATGTAAGGTTATTATTAATGGCTTAGAAGTATGCATGTTTTATAGGAACTACTGATGAATCTTCTAGCCGATAACTATCACCAATCAAGAACTGCTTACTCGGAGCAACCAAGGGAACATGCACACCATCATAGCTAGCAGACGCTGGAGTTAAAGTTGGCCTCGTCCTCAGAAGAGACCCTGATGCTATCACAAGAACAGATATACTATGGACCCCTGAAGGAAAGCGAATATAGGTGCAGAACTGTGGAGGCCAAGATGCAAAGAAAGAACCAGAGATGGGACACTGCACGAAGGATGGCCGCCGACCGAATAAAGTGGAGTCAGTTTGTTGCTACCCTACAAGATACCACCAGGCATAATGGCCATTGGCTGCTTTGGCAGTCGGCGGCTAAGGATCAAAGAAGAAGAAGAAGAAGACTAATTAGTGTAACTGTGGTACTGATAAAATGGCTGCTGAACATCTGCTGCAAAAGTGCCCAACATATGTAGTAGTAGCAGTGGTAGTAGTTTTAGTAGCCACCTTCAGTCATAACTGACTATGGCTATGCAACCCTGAGGTGAGATCCCTCAACTTTTTCTTGGTGTTTCTTTCGGCATGTTCTTTTTACTTCTGCTTGATTTGAGCTTCTTTTCACACAGTCTGAGGCGATGCTGTAGGGAGCATCACCACTCGTTGCTATAGGCAACTTCATCCTACCAGGGTGTTTTATTTATGTCCATTGCCTTCATGTCTCTCCTGCACACATATTTAAACCTCAGCTGCGGAGAACACGTGAGGAACAGAGAAAGCACATACGAGGGAAGGTCAAAAAGTAATGCCTCCTATTTTTTATGTATGTAACGGTGTGCAATTTGTAAATTTAGCAGGATTCCTCAAACACTCTTCTGCGCTGTATAGCATTACCAATCTGTTTCAGTAACAGGTGGCACCACTGTAAATGTTTAAAAATGGCTGCCAAAGACGTTCGGTTAAAACAACGTTATATCATAGAATTCCTCAATGCTGAAGGCGAGACCCCAAATCGCATCCACGAACGTTTGAAGAATGTTTATGGAGATTCAACAGTGGATGTTAGCACTGTCCGACGTTGGGTACAGCGTTGTGACGAAGCTGAAGTAGGTCAATCCTCAATGGCTGACGCAAAGCGGACTGGCCGTCCGTTTACCGCAGTGACTCCACGCAAGATTCATCGAGTTGATGGCATCATTCGTGGTGACCGTCGGGTAACACTGGATGAACTTTCTTCCATGTTGTACATTAGTAAAGGCAGTGTCCAGAACATCATTAAAGACCTGGGTTATTCAAAAGTTTGTGCACGGTGGGTACCCAGAATGTTGACAGACAGACATAAAGAAACAAGGAAAACCATAGCCATCAACCTCCTGCACCGTTATGAAACTGAAGGAGAAGAGTTTTTATCGAATATTGTGACAGGTGATGAGACTTGGGTTCATTTTTTTTTAACCAGAATCCAAGAGGCAGTCAATGGAATGACATCACACAACATCGCCGACAAGAAAGAAGTTAAGTTCACCATCTGTAGGGAAAGTTATGGCCTCCGTGTTTTGGGATGAGAAGGGTGTGATTCTTCTTGACTTCTTGGAACAGGGAAACACGGTGAATGCAGACCGTTACATTGAAACTTTGAAGAAATTTAGAGGTCGTCTTCGGCGACTTTACCCATTAAAAGATCAGAGAACTGCACTACTGTTGCACGATAATGCCACGCCATACACCGCTAAACGCACCATTGATGCGATTGCAGAATTTGGCTGGACATTATTACCACATCCCCCTTACAGTTCCGATCTTGCACCTTCTGACTTCCATCTGTTTGGACCACTGAAAGAAGATCTTCGTGGACATCACTTTGAGGACACCGAGACCCTTAAACGTGCCGTACGCCAGTGGTTTAGGAAAAAGGACACACATTTTTACCGTGCGTGGATACATGCCCATGTGAGAAGATGGACAAAAACTGTAACAAATAACGGAGACTACAATGAGAAATAAATTTTTGAAGTTCAGACTTGGGGCTACATTTCAATGTGAATTTTATCTGTTTTCTTGCCTATTGAATGAAATTAAAAATTACGAGGCATTACTTTTTGACCATCCCTCGTATGACCGTCACCAGTATCATTTCTGGACAAACTCTATGGGGATATCAACATTCATAAACTGATCACTGCTTTCTTGAAAGCATATTCAAGTTGATGTCTGGAAGTGTAAGAAGAATAATGTATTTGCATAAAGTGACAAATTTAGAGGTTAAAAGAGTCCCTATCGATAACTAACACTATTAGGACAAGCTCTTAAGAAATGTAACAACCTGAGGCTGAACGCAACTTTCTTCAGTCATATTCAAACTGACATTTAAAGGTAGTTGAAAAAAGACAAATATATTATTTTATTTAAAATTATTTGTTCTAACTTTCATGTTTAGAAAAGTTTAGTATTATGAGTACTGTTCATAAATAGTTTAGTAACAGTTTACTTATATGTGGTAAGTTTTAATTCAAATTTAATTTGTTTGTTTTTTGGTTTAAGTTAATGCTTTCCATTTCACTAGGAATTCCTGAGTATTCTAGGTTTGGCTGATCCCGTTATACGCCCATTTAGGCATAACGGGAATATGGTGTTAGGCCAATATTTTCTTTACCATCGGCACACTAGGGGTGATGTGGTCAGCATCACGATGGCCGCGTTAATCTTCCCAGAGTGGCTGTGGTACCCAATTCATGATGCTGGGTCTACCCCGGAGCCATTTGCGGTCTAAAAAAAATCCCACCTCAACTGGGGATCAAACCATGGACCACAGAGCTAGGATGCCAGTGCACTAACCACTGCGTTATCGCGGCTCCTTTTATGATAGTGCTTACTGTTAAAAAATATACTTGCAACCGTGTTTCTTTATGGGGGATGGGTGCCAAAGGTAGGGTCTGCCTCGGGTGCTAAATACGTTAAAGTACGCCTTGGCTAGTGAGAGAAAGAAAAAAAAATAAGTCTACTGTTCCCTCAGTTATGTTATACAAGGCAACTAACATGAGATTGTGCATGGGCTTGGCAAACTCATCATATAAAACTAATTGATACAGATACCACCACTACAAGAGCACATGATAGCTTGATATAGGCTTCTTCTGAGATGACCAGCTGTAGTGGTGCCTCCATGCTTCATACAGAGTGAAAAGGAAAAGTATGATGATGATATTTTATCTATTGTCCTATATGCCACTGTCCCATATAGTTCCTGATATTTTTTCCGTTGTCCTATATGCCACTTTCCCCATATTGTTCCTGATATTTTATCCACTGTTCTATATTCCACTTTCCCATATTGTTCCTGAGGGTCTGTGATGGACCGAAGACGCAGGAAAAGGACCACAACTCCCTCATTACGATCATCATTTTCTGTTTTGCTCCATGTGCATCCACCATTGCGCTGGTCTCCCTTGTAGAAAGCATACATCAAAGCATTTTTGTGCTCTTGTGTTAAGAACTAGATTTATAGTTCTCTTTTAATGTCTAGGATTATTCTCAATTTCTCGTTCTGATCAAATATTGGCTCAATGAGTAAATATTACATTTGAATTGCTTTTCGTGTTTGAGTGTTTCTTTCCAACTTTCCTGTTTAAATCTGGCTTAGCCATTCCAATATAATCGTTTGTATTTTGATATGTATTCGTGTCTATTACTGTGTGTGGGAGCCGCGGTATCATAGTGGTTAGTGCACTGGCTTCCTAGCGCAGTGGTCTATGGTTCGATCCCCAGTTGAGGCAGGAATTTTTTAGGCCACAAACGGCTCCTGGGTCGACCCAGCCCCAAATGGGTACCAGAGCAACTCTGGGAAGGTTAAGGCGGCCTGTGTGATGCTGACCACATCACCCCTCGTGTGCCGACGGTCAAGAAAATATGGGCCTAACACCATATTCCCAATATGCCCAATGGGCGTGTAACGGGTTCCTTTACCTTTCAACGATATTGTTTATAACGACTTTCTTTTATTCCACACATATAACTGTCATGAATCACAACATGCTCCAATGAACTTACTATTAGCTACTCGGTAGTACGAATTGACTTCTTATATTTATATAAATAAATAAATAAATAAATATATATATATATATCCTGTCTACACACTTTTCCTATTGCGAAAACTTTGACGATACTTGTAATAACATTGTTCCTATGTATTTCTTACTTACTTACTTACTTAGTCGTTCCCCTTCTACCGCGAGGTGTAGAGGTTTGGAAGATAGAGCGCCAGACTATCCTATCGGCTGTCTTCCTCCTGGCCTAGTTCCATTCTAGTCCTCGGTCCTTCAAAGATTGTCTAATATTGTCTTCCCAGCGGACTCTGGATCGTCCTGGGGGTCTGGATCCCTGGCTCTTTGTTTCCCATGCTTGTCGTGGTAGTCGATCTTCTCCCATTCTGCAGACATGGCCAAACCATCTTAGTTGGGATTGTTCTACCTGGGTCTGCAGGGGGTGGCATTTTAGGCCTTGACGTATCGTCTGGTTGCGGACCATGTCTCTTCTTGTTACTTCAACCACCTTCCTCAGATACCTCATTTCTGAGGTTTGGATCTGGCTTTTGTGGGTTGTAGTCATTGTCCATGACTCGCATCCATATGTCAAGACTGGGACATAGGTGGAGCGGTATACAACCATCTTCGTTTTCTTACCAACCTCTTTCTTGCTGAGGAATCCTCGATTTATGGCCTGAAAAAGTCTGCCAGCTGCTGCTTTTCGAGTGGCCAACTCTTCTTTGATGCCTCCCTTTCGGTCTATAATAGCTCCGAGATATTTAAAGTGGTCGACCTGCTCCAGGACCTGTTCTCCTAGCTTAATCTGATGTCTTCTTTCTTCTCGTGATATCACCATGGATTTTGTTTTAGAGCTACTTATGACCCTCCCTCTCTTCTCCAGCTCTTCCTTCCAGACTTGCAAGTTGGATTGGAGATGTGCCTCTGATTTAGCAATCAGGGCAACATCATCAGCAAATGCCAGCTCTGAAATACATACCTGTCTCATCTTCCACTACCCCACTGAATACTTTCTTATTCTCTCCTTACATGACTTGATAACATCGTCCATGAGGAGTATGAAAAGATAAGGTGACAGGATATCACCTTGTCTTACACCAGTGGTTGTCTTGAACTCTTCTGACTTATGGTTTGCTGTCCTCACATAATTCCTGCAAGACTTGTAGAAACTCTGTATAGCATGAATCAGAGGTGCTGGAATGTTCTTCCTTGCCAAACAGTCCCAAAGTTTGCTCCAGGGGACCCTGTCAAATGCCTTTTCCAGATCTATGAAACAAAGATGGATCTCACTCTTATACTCAAGAGTTTTTTCACTCAGCTGTCTGAGTGTGAAGATTAGGTGTTGAGTACTTTGGTTTGCTTGGAATCCGCACTGGACCTCATCCAATTGTGGCTCAGCTAGGCGTCGGAGTCTCTGCTCTAGGATTCTAGAGTAGATTTTACCAGGGACACTGAGAAGGGATATGCCTCTATGGTTTCCACATTGTCGATTGTCACCCTTTTTGAAAATTGGTGTTATGATGGCAATCTCCCAATCCTTTGGTCCTGTGTATTTCTTATACATAATTTTCTCTGTCCACTACTCTCTTCTGGTTATGATCATTCTCGACCCATTACATTGTTCTTTTACAATTCACGTAGTAATTTATATCATGTGCCTTTCTTGTACATATATTTCTGTGTCCATTAATTTCTTCTCGTTTTGGTCATTATCGACCTAATAAACTGTTCCACCACTTCGTAATATTTTGCATATATTCATATAGGTGCTATTGGCCTTGGAAACATCTTGCATTTCTTGAGAAATCATCTCTCTTTAAAGTCAAAGCAATTTCGGCAAAATTAACTCAGCGAGTAATACACTTACTTTAAAGTCAAATCCAGATTCATGAGATACACATAGACGTGCACTATACTTGGCCACATATTCTGACACGTCTGTACGCTGTAAGGCATGGACACACTCCTTTCGTCATCCCTAGATACCCATCTTTGTCATAGCTACTGATTCTAATTTTATGCGTTTTCGTGAGGAACATCATGGTGCACAGCAATCCATCTAAATATAACTTTATCAAGATTGCCCTGCCCCATGATGTGCTCTCAACATTTTGCAGTGGTAGTTTCTGTAGTAGCAGTAGTTTATTATACAAGATTATGTTGCCAGCCCCAGGTACAACATCATTACTCGACTCTTACGACATGCTTGTGGGAATTGTGGTCCTATTTTGTCATTATCTCATCAGCGACTTCACGGGGCCATTATTTGTTACCTTATGATTCCATCTGATATTCCCTGTATGTTATCCATTGTCTATCTATCCCAATACCACATGTAGTTCCTTAGGTTTTCTAAGGAGACAATAAATAATACAACTTCTAGTCTCCCAAGCATGTCGTACAGGATATAAGAGATAATTAATATCAATTGTGCGTGAGGCTGGTAACCTCCCTTATAATGTAAAATAAATTGTTAGAGATATCAACACTGCGAGGCCATGTCAATGCTTTGATGTGAGTTTCCTATACGGAGAAATAACTGCAGTAATGGCTTTGCGCTCCACAAGGTGGGAAATGGGAAATGTTGATAGAGATAGTCATTCGGGAAATGTTGATAGAGATAGTCATTCGGGAAATGTTGATAGAGATAGTCATTCGGGAAATGTTGATAGAGATAGTCATTCGGGAAATGTTGATAGAGATAGTCATTCGAGAAGTGTTGATAAAGATAGTAATTCATTCATTACCTGTCAGTTCCCTAAAGATCATTGACCTTTAACAGATTTATGCCAAGTCCTCCTGTCCTGTGTCAGCGCTCGTTGTCTTTGTTTTTTTTAACCCTCTTATGTCTCTCTCTGATTCTCTTCTTCGTGTGTTTTTCTATCACTTTCTACCTATCTTACCTGAAGATTCCTGAACAAGGACTGTCTTGTAATGACGTCAAATGTTTTATAATAATGATTTGATACTGCTTGTACGATGTCATTCCTTCCTTCCTCCCTCCGTTTCTTTCTTTCTTTCTATTTTCATCTTAAGATAGCTGCCAAGATAATTTGTGTCCATCTTATTATATGCCTGGACGTTAATTCTTCTTCTACATTTTGCACTTCTAACGGAGCATGAAGCATCAAATCAGTATGCACATGGTCTTGCAGCAATGGTTAATAAGTTAATAAGTGTATATTCAAAATGAAAGGAGTAGATGTTCACCAATGTACACTTAATATATATGACCAGTTACCTATAGAACAGGAGGTGAGAAGACCGTGTCAATGGTTAGACCATTAAATGGGGATCGAAAATGCAGCAAAAGTAATGAATGCAGTCAGCGACTCATAGCTTGACTGCTTCCGTCAGGGTCAGCGAGCCAGAGCTGACCAAGACCCTACTCCACCGACAAAGTGTTGGTCCTGGACACATGCTGCAGTCTGGCTGAGAGAGTAGGGATCGAAGAGAGACGGCAAACCCGATCCCCAAAAATTCCGCGCTGAAGTAGGATGTGTCGGCCGAAAAGCGAAAATATCGCAGCTTTGCTGTAAACGGACACAACGCAACCAATGTCCTTTTCAGTGCGAACGAGGAAGAAGAAAGACCATTCACTGAGAGAACCAGCCAATAGCATCACAAGGCAATCCATATTCAGGAATACTCAGAATAAAAGAAATAGAAGGAGATTCTAAAACAAATGGAGAAGAAAACTGGAGACAGACATAAGTGTAATAAAGAAAATGTGGAAGAGCTTAACAGATGGCACATGACGGAGGGATAGTCACAAATTAATGGAGTTTCTGATTCAAAATGTCTAGGCTGTTATTTCAGTTAATCCAGGAAGCATTAATGTGAAGTGAGAGAAGGGGGTCTAGACATCCAGGACGACCCAGAGTCCGTTGTGAGGACAAAATTAGACAATCTCTGAAGGACCGAGGACTGGATTGTAGCCAGGCCAGAGCGTAAACAGCCGATGAGATAGTATGGTGCTCCCTTCTCCAAAGCTCTTCACCTCATGATAGAAGAGGAACGAATAAGTAAGTAAGCATTACTGTGTCTGTTTGCTGTTGTTTTTCTTTTAGCTTAATAAACCATAATTTTTGTGTATTCAGCAAAGACAGCAGGAAACCAGCAACATGATCATGGCCGAAGTTTATACTTTGATGTGGATCCAGAAGAGAGTATCATCGCTGCAGAAGTGAGAATATTTAAGGAAGTGCCCCAAACATTTAAGACAGGAATATTGTCTTTTCAACTTTATTTTGTGACTGACAAGATAGACACAAGGTATGTTGTTGTTGTTGTTTTTCCATATGCCACTTCCAGCGCCGGATTATTCATTAATCCTTACAGGGGCCCCCGCGAAAAGAAAAAACAACGGAGTAATAACACACCCTGCTTTTACAGCAAGGTCATGTGCACGATAGTATGCTCGTGAATGTAGGATAATAGTATCTGTACAACAGTTAGTTTATTAGTTACTTCCATCCTGCTCTTTTCCTGTTATTATTGTATTTTCTATGCAGTGGCCCCAATACCTTTTAAAAAATCGAGTGGCTGTGACAAAAACTTTTTTTGTTTTAACATATTATTATAAAGAATTAAATCATTTATCTGAAATCCTTTAGTTGTTTTTTCTAGTTTTGCCTTTTAGAAGATTGGAGAGGGGCCCCAGAATATCTTAACAGCCTAGGGCCCCTGGAGTTCTTAATCCGACCCTGTTCACTTCACTCATCATTTTCATTTTCCTTTTTGGGACCCCAAGATGTAGCAATAGGGAATGCAGTCAGCGACTCATAGCTTGACTGCCTGCGTCAGGACCAGCGAACCAGAGTTGGGGCCCTGCATGAAGGATGGCCTCCGAATGAGCATAGTGGAGACAGTTTGTTGCTGCCCTACAAGACGCCACTAGGCGTGATGGCCATTAATTGCTATGTCAGTCGGGGGCTAAGGACACAAAATAGAAAAACAAGTTGTGGTTTCTGTACCAATATGTTTGACATGATGAAGTTGCCAACCTCATGCACAAAGTTAAGTTGGGATAACTTTTAACTCAAAAATATTACGTTTACAAATCCTAAGGTGACTTCTCTGATCTACAGAGTTTTTTTTAATCTTGATCAGTTTCTCACATGGTGCAGTATTTCAGCTCTTCTAATTTCTTCTCTAAACTTGTGTGTTGATATGTTTTACATAATGTGCTTGCCAGTCCTATGCACAGCCTAACATCAGTTGTTCCTGGACGACATGATGGAGGGTACATAAGTGGTTAGAGAGCTGCTTCGTGAAGCAAAGTTACTGGGTTCAAAGCCAGGCAGTGTCATCCTGTAGTATGTCTAGCGATCAATGGGTACCTGACTCTGCTCTTCAGTTATGGATGGCAGTGACAGTGAGGAAGGAAACTGGTCACCTCACCTCATTGACCTGATACCTAGTATAGAGCAGTCTCTAACACTTCACTCCCCTATAGTAGTGATGATGAGTATTGGAATAGCTAAATGCCTTTTAATGCCATTGTTTTAGAATTAAATTTGTGTTCAGTCATAACAACCCACATTTTTGTCACTTTCCAAGGGTGAATCCTCATAACTTGCTGTCCAGCATAGATGTAGAATACAATACAACTAAATGGCTCGTATTTGAAGCAACAAAGGCAGCACGTTTTTGGGCCAGTGATCCCTACCTGAACTTGGGACTGTACCTGAGAGTAGTGGATACACAAGGTTAGGACATTTTCATCATCTTTATTTTCTCTCTTCTTACACAGCATGGGGCCACCACTGTAGCTGGTCCCCTTGTAGGAGGCCTGCCCCAAGCATTCACAAACTCCTGCTGTGGTGGTTTTGGTGGTGATAATGTTTGACATAATGAGGTTGCCTGTCTCGTGTACAGCTTCACATTAGCCACCTTGTACGACATGATGAAGGGTACATTACTCCTATTCTCTCTTTGTCTCCCTGGAAACTAACATAGTGCTTAACCAATTTTACTGTCATGTTAAACTCTTCGATCCCATATTGACTATCAAAATCATCATAATTCCTCATTAGTCTCGTAACAAGAGTCAGCATGGTGCAGCAGTCAGTATTACGAGTAATAGTGTCCACTGTTTTATTCAAGGAATTGTGACATGATGGCTTTATACTCTTAACAAAAGTCAGAGGTGTAGAAGTAGGCACTAGAGATCTTCTAACTGGTTCAATATATGATCTTCTGAAACACGTGGGCCTGAAGGGACAATCAAGGATGAAGGCACTTAAAAAACTTGCTGAAACTGCTGAAAAGGCCTTGTGCTGGCTATGGGACAACGCCACTGGGCATTCATGACAATAAGTTTATGCACACAAAAATCTTTACCTTCATAACTACCTGATGTTGGCAGATTGGAGTGAACTGTCAGTTTTGTAAGTGAGTTCAATTCACAATGCAGGGAATAAATCAATTTTTAAATTAAATTCCTATCATAAATCACTTTAAAAAAATAAATTTCTATCATAAATCAATTTTTAAAATATGTTTCTTTCATAAATTAATTATTAAATACATTTATTCATAAGTCAAATTTTTTTTTCAGGTAATATTCTAACACCTCAGGACATTAATGGTACAGAGTCTGTAGATAAACAACCATTTCTGGTAATTTATAAGAACAGATCTGCAGACCGTTCTCAACACAGAAGATTTAAGAGATGGGCAGACAATGTAGGCCCGCAGCAGCTCCCCAGTTTTTGTTCTGGACAACCTAGGACAGGTATAGCCTGCCATGTTTTTTGTTTTGAAAGTTTTATTAATCACAAAAACTGTCTTCAAATGTAAGGAATGACCTTTGTATAGTGTTGACTAGATTTAATCTTGACAATGTTGTGTTTTATTGGAGAATCTGTTATGATTGTGTACTGCAATTGTATGTTTGAATGTTGTGTTTTATTGGAGAATCTGTTATGTTTGACCAATGGTGGCTACTGTGGTAACAAGGTAATTGTGGTCCAATAGCAGTCACTGTCATATGAGAAAGAAGACTTCCTTATACTATTATATTAACTTATGCATGGGATCCCAAAAACTCCAGGCTTCAACCTACTTAGCCTAATGGATAATCTGGCCGTGTTTGCTGTTTTTGCCTTCCTAACTAAAGAGCAAAGTCAGGTATTCATTTATAATTGAATAAACTGGAGCTGACCCTGAGCCACCAAGAAGACATAGTCATCATCATAGTGGGTAGAGCTGGAATTGGATTTGCCACATCCTTAGAAGAGACTCTGACGTCATCACCAGAACTGCCATGCTATAGACTCCAGAAGGAAAGCGAAAGAGCACCAGCCAACAACTACCTGGCGGAGAACTGTGGAGGCAGAAATGCACGTCATGAACCACAGCTGGGGCACTACATGAAGGATGGCTTCTGACCAATCAAAGTAGAGACATTTTTTGTTGGTGTGGTTTTTGTAGCACTTTTTTATATTTTAAAGCTGCTAACCCCATGCAGTGCATCACCTTAGGCATCTTGTGTGTTATGTTGGTGGGATAAGTGATCTTATTTTTCTAGAATGTATTTAATATGAATATTGTAGTGACATATATTATTACAAATATTCTATGTGTGTCAGTTGTGTAGTAGTAAAATGAGGTAATACTGGTTTTGTTTTGTTCAAGCTCTGTTGGTATTTGTCATCATGACTTCAATAGTTTGTCTTTTGGGACTAGTATTGGAGATGTTCTCAGTTCCTGATATTAAGACAATTAAATTCCCCTCTTAATGTTATTTTTATAAAGTCATTTCAAGATGAGGGGACATAATGTTGAGCTCAGCTGGCCAAGTTAGCTTATCTGGCGTGATGGCGGCAGGAAAGGACTCCTCTGCTCGAATTCTCCTCTGGGCTCTGGAGACACCTCACTGATAGCTAAATGGACCAAGGAGTATGCTGTCCGACACTGGATTCAGCAAAGCTCTGACCAGGTGCTGCTCAGTACCATCAAGACCACTGTCCCACAATTTCATGGAAATAAACACAGATACGTTGATTAGCAATGAATTCTGGCACAATTACTGGCCCAAATTTCCATCTGCTTATGTTCCAGGCTTTTATTTTAGCAAAATTGTGAGCTGGCTTCAACGCACTGATGCTTTATCAAGCTTATTTAAACAAGTGGTTTCGAACTAACGCTCCCAAGTGTGTATATCAGCGAGTCTGACCAATGAGCCCCGTTTCGACAAGTGTTTGAAAAAATGTTACCCTTCCCCGTCTCCCCTGACAACGAAAGATAGTATTTATAGTCCGACCAATCGTGGTTAGGCTTTCATTTGTTGCGCTCCAATCAATTGGGAGTTTACATGGTAGGCTATTTATGTAACGTAAGGTTTTTTCAAACACGTTATAAAAAAAATTTTATGAGCAGAAATGATTCCATGCTGTCAGGCATCCTCACTATTTTATTTTGGGTATAATTTATTAATTCCTGGACTATTTGCGTAACGTTTTACATATTATTTGTCAGCAAGCCCTAAGGAACCCAAATATACCAATTTGAAAGAGCTACGTGGCTGCGTTCAAAATATGTATTTTCTACCTCCTGTTTCGAAGATGTGCTGTCTGGGTACTGTTATGTTTTCAACCGTAAACCCATCTAATGTTGTCTTTCCTAATAAGAGATTTCAGGATTTATAAACCTAACTCTGGGAAAGGGTAGTGTATTTTATCACTGTCCGTCTGAAAAAAAATTAGTGCATGTAGACTTACACGCGTGATGGCAGCATTTGTGTATCGCGCGACGCGTGTTGCATGCGTTCCTGATTTTCAGCCCTCCCCTCTCTCTTTATCCTTTTGTCCATCTGTTCGTTCGTTTTGGTAACGCAGTGTAGAAAAAGACATGAATGGAATTTAAAATTTAGGTCAACTTGCATATTTCAAGGTTTTTCTTAGAAAGGCAGCACATTTTATTGTGTGTTTGGGAAACGCGTGTATGTTGCAGAAGGCCTATATTTAACGTGGAAACGTTACAATTTGCAGACGAAGCATAAAACAAAGGGGATTTCGAGTACTGTCATTGTGACAGTACTGTTCTTTACCATTCTTCTTCCTTTATTTATTATATGTATTTATTAGGCTTTATATTTACTTGATAATTTATATATGTGGATTAGAATATTCCACGACACCTCCCCTCTTAAAACAGACATTATATGTCAGTCCTTTATTCTATATACACATAGAGAAATTTATTATTATTTCTGGGGTTTACGGTGATTCTCATCACACGGATGGCGGCTTAAAAAATCCGCTCCCAGATTGGTTTTTCCAGATATATACTCAATGCTAAAATTATATGGAGCCAGAAGTAAAGACCATCGGAGTAACCTAGAGTTCTCATGCTTAGCCTGTGCTAGAAACGATAAAGGTTTGTGATCTGTTTGCAACTTAAATGCCTTCCCATATAGATAAATATTGAATTTCTTTATTGCCCATATTACTGCAAGACATTCTTTTTCGCTAGTTGAGTAGTTGATTTCAGCTTTATTCAACTTTCTGCTAGCATATGCCACTGGGCTTAATTCCCCATCCAATGCATCTGATTTCTGTAGTAGAGTTGCTCCTAGCCCAATATTACTTGCATCCGTCCTTACTATGAATTCTTGACTTAAGTCAGGTAATTTCAAAATGGGTTTACTTGTGAGCTTTTCCTTCAATTCTTGGTAAGTCATTTCACATTGTGGTGTCCATGTAATGCGATCTGGATGTCCCTTACGTGTCAATTCAGTTAATGGTGCACATATGGAATTAAAGTTTTTGATATACTTCTGGTAGAAACCACATAATGAGACAAAGGATCTCACGTCCTTCTTGGTTTGTGGTCTCGGGGCTTTCTGTAGTTTCTCTAAATTCTTTGGGTCAGGGGTCATGTTTCCCTGATAAACTGTGTGTCCCAAAAATTCCAATTCTTTACATCCAACGCAACATTTGGTTGGTCGGGCTGTTAACACCTCTGCATGATTATTTAGAACCTGTTGCACTCTCTCTTTCTGAGTTTTCGTTAAATGTGTACTGATTTTCACCTGTGCTGCTGTCTCACAGGGGTGTAATGGATATTCAAATGATGAAAGTGGTTCCTTTTTCATCTCCATGGCGATGGACAAGGTCAACAAGTGTGTCTCTTCCTGATGTTCTCTTTCCAAATATTTCTTCAGGAGATTCACATGATAGATTTTTTCTTTCCCCTTCTTATCTATCTTATAATTTGTTCTAGACACCTTCTCTAAAACTGTATATGGACCCTGCCATCCAATTTGTAACTTATTCTGACTCTCGGGCAAAAGAAGCAGTACTTTCTCTCCCACAGCCAAATTTCTGTCTTTCGCCTTCCTGTTATAATAGGCAGCATGTTTCTTCCTGGCTTGTTTCAAATTTTCATTGGCAAGTTTCCAGCCAGTTTTTAACCGAGTGGTCAGCTCATTCACATACTGGTATGAAGATGTAATGTTTTCCTCTGCCTTTTCATCAGTCCACGTTCTTAACAAAGCTACATGTGGACCTTTAATTGTGTGGACCTATTTGTCCATGCACCGGTATGGTCTCTTCCACTCGAAGCTTTATAGTGATGATTTTTCCTCCCAGAATTATCATTCACAAAACGACCGCTACCAATTTTTCTTTTGGGGCTTTCTCCCCACTTAAAATTCTTGATGAGAGATTTCCTCCCTACATCCTCTTCCTCCAGTTTGTTTAAGTCCGATTGAGGGATTTTCGGCTTATCCTGGGGTAAGACATCTTTTTGCACTCTCCGCATAGTGGCCATTGTAAAACAGTTAAGTGAAGCTTGTCCGTGAAAAGGGGCTTCCCATTCCATTTGGTCCACTTTATCAAATCTATATTTCTTTTTATTATCAGGCCTAATTTTGCCCCGTGGCGTGTCCAGGTCCTGATCCATGTTCCCACTTGTGGGTGTTCCCTCATGTGCTATGCTACACCTTTCTACAAAATTCTCAATGTCCCATCTTGCTTTGGGCCAATAATAATTGTGAGCCACCTTTTGAATGATGGTACCTATTTTCTCATGGTCCCCATCTGGTTTCACATGTAGGCTCCTTATTAATTCTGCCCTATATCTTTTTGGAAGAACCAGCTGTCCGTGACCATTGGATCTAGCTCCAGTCTTCCTATACATCAACTTGTTTTTCATATAAAAATCTCCCTTGCCTGGAGTTGTATGACAAGTTGACAATTTTCTGAAACAAGGCTTGAGTGTTTTATCCCCAGCCTGTGCCTTCCTCATCTCTTCTGGAGTGGTATCTAGCATAATATCCTCCTCCTGTCTTGAGGTCGACCTGACCTGAAGGGTTGCCATATACACAGGTTTCCTTCTACAATGGTCAGTGTCATGATTGTTCATCTGACAATTTTTACACCACCTTTTTCCTTGGTTGAAAGATTTTCTTTCATCATATTTCCTTTCATCGAATTGTGGGAATTTATTTTTATTTTCATACCGTGGCCTATCAAATTGGTGCTTACCTTTATTTTGATCCTTAGGATCAAATTTATTAAAGTTCTGTGGTGCCCTAAAGTTATCCACTTGTTTCTTTTTATTACCTGTTACCTCTGCTTGAGCTGCTTGATACCTTTCAGCAACATTTAGCAACTCATCCAGCCTCTCTGCACCTTGTTCCATGAGAAACTTTCTCAGGTCTGGAGTCCATGGACTCTCTTAATTGCTCTATAAGGACCATTTCCTTAAGATCTTGGGTTTTCCCCAGAGAAGTCCATTTCTCCAAGTATGTCTCTATTCGTGCAGAGAACTGGTGATAGGTTTCACCTGACAGTAGTTTAGCATTCCTAAATTTTTTCCTATAAAATTCTGCATTCTTTTCATACCTTAACAAAAGAGCCTGCTTTAGCATGTCATAATTTTCCTGATCACCTCTGCTCATTTTTGCAAAAACTTCATAAGCTGCCCCACGAAGTCCCTGAGATAACTTTAAGCTCCACCTTTCTCTCTCTAACCCATACGTGGTAGCTAATAGTTCATACCTATTTAGGTAGCTCTCTATATCATCGTCTTTCTCAACAAAATGATCTAAATGAAAATTCATAGCTGAGGTTGAGGCTCCTTGGCTAGCAGTGGCATCAGAGGCAAAGGGACTGGCACCATTTTCAGGAGCATGGCCCTGAAACTCAAACTCCCTTAGTCGTAACTCATGTTCCCTTTGTAATCTTTTATCTTCTGCTTCCCTTTCTGCAGCTAATTTCCTCTCTTCCCTTTCTGCAGCCTGTCTTCTTTCCTCGGCTTCTCTTTCTGTAGCTAATCTTTTGTCTTCTCTTTCTGCCTCCAATTTCTTAGCCTCTTTGTCAGCCTCAATCTGCAACCTCTTAGTCTCAGCCTCAGCTTGCAACCTCTTAGTCTCAGCCTCTAACTTTCTTTCGGCCTCTTTTTCTAATCTTCTTTCTTCACGTTCAATAAATTTGTCACATTCCGTCGTGACATAGGCAATCATAACTTGCCCATCTAATCCTAACTCTTTTGCAGTCTGAACCGCAGCAGATCGAAATTTGGCCAGGTCCGCCATTGTCTATCATGTAAATTTATACAATGTCTAACCAACAATTCAATCTCTAGTGGACAACACAGGCACCGTGAGCTCAACCTTATTCAATTCCACCCAAGGATACTTTTTAATTCTTATATTCCCTGAAGTGAATTACCCCCAATATTGTTAATAGGTAAAGATTCAAAATCCCGGACGAGCCCCCAATATATGTGGTGAAGTGGGATGTTATAAATATTTATAGGGGACTTAGTGTACTGACTGAGATCAGCTGTGAAGGTATATATATATATCTAATAAGAGTAGTGTATTATATATAACCTTACTTGCTACCACATATCTATATATCTCAGTCAGAATTATTCTGGAATAGTGTGATGACTACGTTATGTGTCTAGGGTATGTGTATGATGAAGTGTAAGTCACAACAACAGACAGATAAACAATTTAATTTAATCCACTACTCTTAACAACACTGTGACACTCACATACATATAACACTCTATGAGAATATCTTAAAGAAGTCACTCGTAACTTTTCAAATAACAATATGTATTCATTACTGGCATGAATGAATATGTGTCCTGATTCAACTACAAGGGAACCAGGAATCACAATCAATTTAAATTACAAGTTATGTACAGAATGTATTTAATATGAATATTGTAGTGACATATATTATTATTACAAATATTCTATGTGTGTCAGTTGTGTAGTAGTAAAATGAGGTAATACTGGTTTTGTTTTGTTCAAGCTCTGTTGGTATTTGTCATCATGACTTCAATAGTTTGTCTTTTGGGACTAGTATTGGAGATGTTCTCAGTTCCTGATATTAAGACAATTAAATTCCCCTCTTAATGTTATTTTTATAAAGTCATTTCAAGATGAGGGGACATAATGTTGAGCTCAGCTGGCCAAGTTAGCTTATCTGGCGTGATGGCGGCAGGAAAGGACTCCTCTGCTCGAATTCTCCTCTGGGCTCTGGAGACACCTCACTGATAGCTAAATGGACCAAGGAGTATGCTGTCCGACACTGGATTCAGCAAAGCTCTGACCAGGTGCTGCTCAGTACCATCAAGACCACTGTCCCACAATTTCATGGAAATAAACACAGATACGTTGATTAGCAATGAATTCTGGCACTATTACTGGCACAAATTTCCATCTGCTTATGTTCCAGGCTTTTATTTTAGCAAAATTGTGAGCTGGCTTCAACGCACTGATGCTTTATCAAGCTTATTTAAACAAGTGGTTTCGAACTAACGCTCCCAAGTGTGTATATCAGCGAGTCTGACCAATGAGCCCCGTTTCGACAAGTGTTTGAAAAAATGTTACCCTTCCCCGTCTCCCCTGACAACGAAAGATAGTATTTATAGTCCGACCAATCGTGGTTAGGCTTTCATTTGTTGCGCTCCAATCAATTGGGAGTTTACATGGTAGGCTATTTATGTAACGTAAGGTTTTTTCAAACACGTTATAAAAAAAATTTTATGAGCAGAAATGATTCCATGCTGTCAGGCATCCTCACTATTTTATTTTGGGTATAATTTATTAATTCCTGGACTATTTGCGTAACGTTTTACATATTATTTGTCAGCAAGCCCTAAGGAACCCAAATATACCAATTTGAAAGAGCTACGTGGCTGCGTTCAAAATATGTATTTTCTACCTCCTGTTTCGAAGATGTGCTGTCTGGGTACTGTTATGTTTTCAACCGTAAACCCATCTAATGTTGTCTTTCCTAATAAGAGATTTCAGGATTTATAAACCTAACTCTGGGAAAGGGTAGTGTATTTTATCACTGTCCGTCTGAAAAAAAAATTAGTGCATGTAGACTTACACGCGTGATGGCAGCATTTGTGTATCGCGCGACGCGTGTTGCATGCGTTCCTGATTTTCAGCCCTCCCCTCTCTCTTTATCCTTTTGTCCATCTGTTCGTTCGTTTTGGTAACGCAGTGTAGAAAAAAGACATGAATGGAATTTAAAATTTAGGTCAACTTGCATATTTCAAGGTTTTTCTTAGAAAGGCAGCACATTTTATTGTGTGTTTGGGAAACGCGTGTATGTTGCAGAAGGCCTATATTTAACGTGGAAACGTTACAATTTGCAGACGAAGCATAAAACAAAGGGGATTTCGAGTACTGTCATTGTGACAGTACTGTTCTTTACCATTCTTCTTCCTTTATTTATTATATGTATTTATTAGGCTTTATATTTACTTGATAATTTATATATGTGGATTAGAATATTCCACGACAATCAACTTAAGGGATATAGGGTTCGGCCCCAAGGTATTTTGCTTTATTTTAATGTCCGATTTGGTGTTTGTGGTGAGCACCCAATTGGATAAGCAGTTAGGATGTTTTCCTCTTGTGGCACAGTTAACTGGGTCAGAACCTAATTATTGTGAAGTCTCTAACACTTCACCCCCTACGGCAGTTTTTGATATGGGACTATCTTTACCATTTTTGAGTGTGTGTATCTGTTATGTTTTTCTTGCTTTCTATAAATGTCTTCTGCTGTTTATATTTTCTATTGTTCTAGTCTGTGCTTTATTTGCTGTCTGCCTTGCATTTGCTGAAATTAAGACAAAGTTATCTTTTGCACATGTTGCATTGTTGTTCTGTTTTAACCTTTCATGTTTGAGCATGTTGTACAAGCATGTTCGGCTGTCATGGCAGGTATGGGAGGTTAGGAGCCAGAGATCTAGAGCTCTAGGACAACCCAGAGTCCACTGCGAGGACAACGTTAGACATTATCTCTGAAATGCCGAGGACTAGAATGGAACCAGGCCATGAGGAAGACAGCCAATAGGATAGTATGGCGCTCTCTCTTCCAAACCTCTACACCTCAGGTAGAAGAGGAACGACTAAGTAAGTAAGTATAAGCACGTAATATCATATCCAGTATCAGTTTCATTCATACTCAAACTTTGCCACTTATGTGTTTGTTGGCATTTTCAGTGTACGCCAACACCCCCCTAAACATTTGATAGTTATCTTCGTGTATCTGTGCTGCATATTCATTTAATTCATGTTGAGTACTTTTAATGCTCTGTCTTCTATATACATATTTTGTGCTCTTTATCTGGGGCTGGACTCCTAGAAGATTAGCTGTAAGTCATAGCTGTATTACCATCTTTCAACTTGTTTCTTATTTGTACATTAATTTTCAAATATTTTCACTACATTTCCCTATTAGCACCTTTACAGCTGGTCCCCTTGTAGAAAGTCTGCACCAAAACATTCACATGCTCTAGTTGTGGTAGTTTCTTTAGCAATGTGTTTTATCAGATGAAGTACCTGATACATAGCCTCATATTAGTTATCTTTTATGATGTGCCACAAGATGCAGGTCCTGCCATTTTCTCTCCTCAAAGTGTCACACTCCAATCTACCTAGCTGTAAATGGGCACTTGACTGCTGTTGAGTTTGGGCAGTGAAAGGTAGCGAGAAAGGGAACTGATCACCTCCTCTCATAAAGGCTTATCTCCTCACAGAAAGAGTAGACTACTGCTCCCTCAAGCATGTCGTACGAGGCAAGTAATATGTGGGTGTACGGGTCTGGCTACCTTGTGTCTGCTACAGATACCACTGCTGTAAAAGCATGTGAGTGTTTTAGAGGCTGGCTTCCTGCAAGAGATCCAGCATGCAAAACTAGCTGCAATACTAGCTGCAATACCAGCTACAATACTAGCTGCAACACTAGCTGCATGCTCCATAAGGAGCGAAAAGGGAAATAAAGAAATGAATTATTTGCTTGCTAAATTTTCTTATTCTCTTTTCAGTTTCTCATTGCGCCAGAGGTGGTCCCTGTCAACTACTGTGCTGGAGAGTGTTCATTTCCATTAAGTAAACACATGAATGCCATTAACCGTGCAAAAATGCTGTCATTAGCTCATATTAAGTTCCGAAAGCCAAGTTGTGTCCCAAATTTATTTCGGGCTATACCCATAATGTATTTTGATGAGACAGGTGCCGTTAAAGTTAAAAATCTTAGCAGAATGACTGTCATGACTTGCGGTTGTGTTTGGCCATTATTCTATTAGTTATTTTTCATTGATCCATGGCCGCCGACCGTGTATTGCAAACTATGTATATTCCTTACATTTTATTAATCATAAATTACGTCTCAGACCTAAGGACATGCGCCCTAATATAACCAGCTAGGTTGAACAGGACGCGCCTCGCCAAAACGAGGCAAAACCTTATTTAAAAAAAAAAAACATACACACCATAGTTGGACATAGATTGTTGACGCTGGTGATAGGAATCTTATGCTGGATGCGTTGTAAGTTTCTATAACAGGGTTCATAGCAAATTTCTTCAAGCATTTTCCAGGTTTTTCCAGGTCCAGCACGTGATTTTCAAGGATTGGAAACTCTAATATTTTCCTCATCTAATTTTCTCAGATATACCGGTAATTATCACTTTGCTGACCAGCAATCCGGAGCATTTCCGTCTCCCATTACCAAGGTGTTTGCAGATTTCCTTAAAAAAGAACTTTTTTCTTTTTTTTAATTCATAAAAGTTTGAAAAACAGACATCTTTTTCCAGTTTTTAGTGAATTTGTTCAACATCAGCGCAATACAATGTTAGTGACATGGATGATAATGAATAAAATAAGCTTGATTGAGTATTGATTTAACGATTAACCACGTATATCAACATAAAAGGCTAATAAAATTGTGAAAAAAATGTAAAAAAAAAACTATTTTTCGTGTTTGTCTTTTATGAATGTATTCTGCGTCTGTGGCATCTGACAATCTTCTTCTTCTTCGATCCTTAACCACTGACCGTCAAAGCAGTCAGTGGCCATCACGCCTAGTGGCGTCTTGTAGGGCAACAACAAATTGATTCCACTTTGCACGGTCGGTGGCCATCCTTCGTACAGTGCCCCAACTCTGGTTCATTCTTTGCATCTCAGCCTCCACAGTCCTCCGCCAAGTTGTTTTTGGTCGGCCTCTCTTTCGCTTTCCTTCAGGGGTCCAAAGCATAGCTGTTCTTGTGATGGCATCGGGGTCTTTTCTGAGGACATGACCAACCCAGCTCCAGCGTCTGCCAGCTATGATGGTATGCATGTCCTCTTGCTTGCTACGAGTAAGCAGATCTCGGCTGGTGATGGCATTCGGCCAAAAGATTCGGTGAACTTTTCTTAGGCATGTTGTGTGAAAAGAGGACAATTTTGACATTTCCTTCTCTGTGACTCTCCAGCATTCCGCACCATAGAGAAGCACAGAAAGCACGCAACTCTGGTATAATCCTAATTTTGTGCCCGTGCTGCACTGGGAGGACCTCCAGATGCCACCTAGGCCAAAGAAGGCCGCTCTTGCCCCATTCACTCTGATGCTGATGTCCCCGCCCGCCCCACCGTCTGGTGCTACTATGCTTCCTAGGTATGTGAAGGTATCTGTCTGTACCAGTTGCTGATTCCTTACTGATATGGGCTCAGGGTTGCTCACATTGAGCGTCATGACCTCAGACTTCTTTAAATTGATGTTCAAGCCCACCTGCTGGCTAAATTTATTAAGTCTATCCGTTTTTTCCTGGATGTGTTGATGTGAATGTGCCAGCAGTGCAATGTCATCTGCATATTCCAGATCTTCCAATGTTGAAAATGTAGTCCATCTTATTCCTCTTGGACTGCCCTCTGTTGTCTGGCGCATCACCCAGTCTATGACTGTTAAAAATAGAGTGGTTGATAAGGGGCATCCCTGTCGTACTCCTGTCTTCACCTCGAAGGTTAGGTTGCTCTGCCCAACACTACACGTAAAGTTGGCATAGAGGCTTTTTATGATTGACACTATGCAGCTTGGTTCAACCAAGCTGGACTGGTCTGTGTGGGTAGGGGTCAGACAAAAGCTGGTACCCTGGTCCTCCAGGTTGGGGGTTTTAGCATAGGGCTGACACCCCTGTCTATGAAAAAAAAATAATGAAGTTACGGAAACAGCATCTGACAATGAGTGTTTGTAAATGTTTGAGTAGTTAAGTACCTCTAGTTGCAGTCTGAGCTGCTTTTTTCATTAACTGGGGTTGAAGTTGTAGCTGTAGGCCTCTGCAAGAGTCTTTGTCAACGATCCACGTTGATAATCCTTGACTGTGTGGTATAACTTGAAGCAGGGTATCAGGCATAGAGGTACATTGCAATCTGGGCAGTACATGCAAGTCTGGCTTCTGTTCCCTGCAGCCTTACACACTTTACAGTCTGGTTTGTACCTTGCCCTTTCATATTTATCAATGAAGTGGTGCTCAGTAAATCGTGTTGTTGTGACCTGTGGTTTTGAAGGTGTCACATTGCGTCGAAGAATAGCAGGTTCAATAAGAGTCATACTGACATCCTGATCTTTGCTTTGATCTTATTTTGTAGAGTTGGCAGTGTTGTAGGATATGTACCCATTGACCAGGGCAGTTTCAACTAAGAAATAATATAAAAATAGGATCTGTTTGGGAAGGGGTAGCTTGCACCTAGTTGGCTGAAGTGGTCGACACCTCCCATACTTTTGCTGTATTTTTCTGCTTGCTTGCTTGCTTGTTTGCTTGCTTTTGAACCCCATAGGGTGCGAGTAACTAGACTCTTTTACCCTTTGTGCAGACAGCCCGGCACGGGGGTGGCACAGCCACCGCCGCCCTTCTACACATGGTCCTTGTTGCCACACGGCCGGGAAGCCACCCATCGTGACACCAGGCGATGGGGCCGCAACCCGCCGTGCATCCCACACGGTATCAGACGATTGGGGGGTGTGTTTTAGGCTTTCTTTCAACCCCAGGGAGCATCCTAGACTCGAAACAGACTACACCAGGCCCACTTTGGCGTGTGTGTACTGCCCCGAGGTTTGATAACTCTCTACCGTGCAAAGGGGGTCATACCTCCGAAGACAGCGGAGACTGGCAGAGAGGCCAGTCACCAGTGGGCTTTGTTGCAACCCCAGGTAACCTCTTGTCGGATGGCGAGTGTGCAATGCCATGAGAAAAGTGGTTCTCTACCCTGCAAAGGGGTTATATCTCCAAGACAAGACGTATCGAGGGATCGGCGCAGCCGGCGCCGAGCCTCTACCACTGCCAAGCTGCATTACCAAGAAGAAGCAAGCCCTGGCCCACCTCAACTGCGAGGACCCGGACCCGGGAACACACACAGTCTCGATAGGACACTGCTCTGCTCATCAATGGCGTAGCAGCGACCGAGCCTCTACGTTATCTAGACGGACACAGTCACATTCCACTGCCTCTACTTTACTGGGAAGACCCGGAAACCGGGACCACACACAGTCTTGAGAGGACCAAGATCGCCTTCTGGAGTATTTTTCTGCAAGCACTGGCTTCTGAATTGTTCTGCCCTAAAGAATTTGTCTTTCTAACTGCCTTGTTTATATTATAATTGGAGTGAACAGTAGATATAAGGTTAAATCTTTTCGTATCATGCCAGGTGACTGTCGGCATGCCTTAGCTTCTGTCGCACAAAACACAGGATGATTTGTCTTTTTCAATTTGAGTTGTTTTTTCTTCAGTGCTACAGGAAAATGCTTCCTATTTTCCGCTACTGTTTGAAATGCACCAATCTGAATTTCAGGTCTTGAAATAAAGCTGAAAGCTGAATCAAAACTACCACAGAAGAGAATATGTCCCTTGTTGCGTATGAAATTTGAATTAAAACTATGGTGACTTTTCACTGGAAAAAAACAGTCCAAATAATCTCAGCTCTCAAGAGTTTTTTCCTTAGTCACAAATGATGTCACATCTGTAGGTCTCCTAGTAGTGTTAGACGATTTTGACGTGTCTGAGGGAGTAGTGTTAGATGGTTTTGATGTTTCTGATGGAAAAACTTCCTTGGTGTTGTGTTCTTTTCCGTTTAAAAAAAAAGGGGGGGGGGGGGGAACACACAAATAACTTATGAGTAAGCCTAAGCTATGTATATTTACCAAGTCAAAATTCTAAACGCATACATTATATAGTTGTCAGGGTGAGTTTAGACGATGAAAGTCCCCACTTGTGAGGAACAATATTATTATGGTGGGGTGTGGCGTGGGTGTAGATGAAGATGGTGATAAACACTGGCTCGCACAAATCAACCCAACGCCACTGGTCACTGTTCTCTGACATTTAATAGAACGTTCACATACATGTCCTGGATATCACACATCTAGCCAACATACTGAACTAACTACTTGAGTAAACACTGCCTGTAAGGCATAACGACCTATAGTCTTCATACACAGTCTCTCCGACTACACAATAACAATGTACAGACTGTCCTTGGTGCGGTATACACTCTTCGCACAACTTCTTCAAACAACTTTACGTGCGGAAAAACACCCTCGCACTAATACAACACCCTCCAGGTGTACATCACTTAACATTAGTGGTAGGAGGCATGAACATCGCCACATAGGTTCCAAGAATCCTCTCCAGGCGGGAAAATACACTTCGCCTGTACTTTATAGCTACCAGGCGGGAAGCGCGTCGCCTTACTCCTTTGTAGCTCCAATATGGAAAATCCCCACCTTATAATGTTCTCCGTGAACATGAAATTCTGGCTCCAACAGGAGCGTCTCCAGGCGAGAAACACATCGCCATTAATAAGTAACTAGATAGAATCTACCACAGCATAAATATCATAGTCACAAAAACGGATCCTGTCAGTCACAAAAATACGAGCGCTCAGCTCGGCTGTCAAACACAGAATCCTCCAGTCACACCCGACTTGTATTCACCTACATGCTTTCTCCCAACGCATGCACGAGTCACACCATGTTGACATAAAGTCAGACATGAACTCAATAGCTGAGTTACACTTCACCAAGTGTTAACAACAGTTCAGTGACCCTTAACGCCAAACACTATCATCATTCATACTCATGAAACTGTTCTGTGACAATAGTCAAACAATATTTAACTAGAACAAAAGGTAATATATAGTAATTGGGAGGGTAATACTTATGATAAGTGAAAATCTATTAAATATCTAACTGGAGACAGCAGGCCTTCACACACACACACACACACACATACACACACACACCCTCCCCTCCACATCTTTACTATTTTTGTTGGGTTTTGTTTCGTTTGTTTGTTTAGATTTTTTTTTAAATTAAATTTTTTAATTTTTAAATAACATAGGCCTATAACATCAGCAGTTATGGGCTATTATGGAAAATATGGGATTTCCAAACCACCTTATACAACTCATCGCACTGCTGTACCAAGAACAACAGGCAGCCGTAAGAATAGAGGTGGAAACATCAGAATGGTTTGAAGTACAGAAAGGAGTAAGACAAGGCTGTACCCTTTCCTCTTACCTATTTAACATTGATGCCGAGAATATCATGAGAAACGTAAGAGATGACCAAGAACACACAGAGTTTGACTCATTTAACATTGGCGGGTACCAGATCCCGGAAATCAGATATGCTGACGACACAGTCCTCCTTTCGACCAACCCAGAAGGACTTGAACAATTAATTATGTCCACCAAAACACACAATGAGGCCCAGAATCTATACCTAAACACCAAGAAGACCAAGTTATTGATAACAGACAAAGTAAAGACCAAACCAGAAATTGAAATTGATAACGAAGAACTGGAAAGTGTTAATGAATTCGAATACTTAGGATCAATCATCAACAGCTCTGACGACTGTGCGGTATAAATTAAAAGAAGACTTGCAATTGCTTCACATAAACTAATACAGATGAAAAACCTATGGCAAGGCACAAGCAAAGAAACAAAGTTACAACTGATCAGAGCATGTATATTCCCAGTAGCAACATACGGCTGCGAGACTTGGACACTCAATAAAACAGTTGCAAAAAAGATTACATCATTCAAAATGAAATGTTACAGAAGGATGTTGAGAATACCCTGGACAGAAAAAAAGACCAACAGAGAAGTACTGCACTCACTAAACGTACAAGAACTTTGGCTCCTAAATACCATCGCAATAAGGAAGCTGAAATTTTTCGGTCATATAAAAAGACATAATAGTCTGGAAAAAATAGTGATGGAAGGCTTGGTCCCTGGAAAAAGGGGAAGGGGTCGACGGTGGACCCAGGACATCACAGAGAGTCTGAACTTGTCTTTGGCTGATGCAGGTCGACTTGCCCAGAATCGTGATGCGTTCAGAGCAGCTGTAATGGAGACAACGTTCTGGAAAGAATATGTCACATGATGATGATGAGGCCTATGCACAAAATTGCTGATTTTCATTTATCCTAATTACAGTGATTTGACAGATGTGATTTCACTGTCGTGTATCGGCGGTTATTCATGTTATCTGGAATTGAAAACATGTAGGCCTAGGCATATCCTAATTAGCCTATAACCCTTCAGAGGAAGAACGGGATAAGTCTTTTCATCATAAATATAATAAAAAAGCATTCAAAATATATTTATTTCCAAAAAATGTGGTGAAATGAACAGTGGGACATGGGTCTGATAACAGGGTATGCTATAGGATATGGAATCGCCATCAATTTCTATTCCTGACCATCTTAAAATGTGTCGAATATATTCCCGTATGCAGATGTAAACCAAGAAATTTCGTTCAAACGCTTGCCTATGGGCTAATTTTGGCCATGGTTAAAAATAAAACTGTAAATAGGCCTACATTGTAAATATAGACGCAAGTACAGTAGGCCTATCTATAAACTGGATTTATTTAAATAGGTTTTATAAATGAGATAAATGAATTTATTACTTACGACCAGTGCTAAAAATAAATCTGCGTTTACGTCATTAACGCAAAGCGCCGAAAACTTCTGGAAATGGATTTAGTGCGCAAAGGGAAGTAAAAATTGTACGGTAACTTTACAATTTTTACTTTTTTTTTTGCGCACTAAAAATCCCCCAACGGGCTGATCACCCGTTTGCCAGTCACTTTGATTACGGAAACAACAGCAAACGGATTGATTTGTCGTTGCCCTAAAGACGCCATTAGGCGTGATGGGAACAACGGCAAAGAAAATCTATTCGCTGTTGCCCTTAAGACGCCACTAGGCGTAATGGCCACTGACTGCTTTGCCGGTCGTTGGCTAAGGACGGAAGAAGAAGAAGACTAAAAATCCATTTCCAGAAGTTTTCGGCGGTTTCGTTTTCGGCGCTTTGTGTTAATGGCGTAAATGCAGATTTATTTTTAGCACTCGTCGCGTCTGTTGTTGCGAAAAATACCATCAAAAATCGAAAAATGGACACAAAGTAACGAACTTTCGATTTCGTATTTTTTTTTCAAGGTCCGATGCGGAAAATTCAAGGATTTTAGCCATTTTTCCAGGCTTTTCAAGGCCTGGAATTTTTTTTTTTTTTTTCGTTTTCCAGGTTTTTCCAGGTCGCTACGAACCCTGCTATAAACATGAATGGAAAGATGTTGGATAGCCAAGAGGGAAAATGAATAGTTATACGAGTGACTTTGGGCATGCTTGAGCGTGAAGTTTGTGAAGTATTGCCTTGCTGAATATGTCTGGAACCTGTTTATAGTTGGAAATTGATTTAAATGAAGTAGTTGGAATATACACAAAGAAATTTGTTGTGGAAACTATGTAGTATCAAGAACAATGAACTGTAAAAGAGCTGTCATAAATAAATGAGTTGCCATACTACACTCCAGAAAAGAAGACGATAGGCACATATTGAGGAACATGTTGGTAGCATTACCAGGCAGTCCTTTTTTTTAAATTCATAAAAGATTGAAAAACAGACATCTTTTCCAAGTTTTTAGTGAATTTGTTCAACATCAGCGCAATAAAGTGTTAGTGACATGGATGGTAATGAATAAAGTAAGCTTGATTGACGTATTGATTTAACGATTAACCATGTATATCAACATAAAAGGCTAATAAAATTGTGAATAAAATGCAAAAAAAAAAAATGTATTTTTCGTGTTCATCTTTTTTGAATGTATTCTGCGTCTGTGGCATCTGACAATGAGCGTTTGTAAATGTGTGAGTAGTTAAGTACCTCTAGTTGGAGTCTGAGCTGCTTTTTTCATTAACTGGGGTTGAAGTTGTAGCTAAGGGCCTCTGCAAGAGTTTTTGTCTGGATCGTTGATAATCCTTGACTGTGTGGTATAACTTGAAGCGGGGTATCAGGCATAGGGGTACATTGCAATCTGGGCAGTACATGCAAGTCTGGCTTCTGTTCCCTGCAGCCTTACACACTTTACAGTCTGGTTTGTACCTTGCCCTTTCATATTTATTAATGAAGTGGTGCTCAGTAAGTCGTGTTGTTGTGACTTGTGGTTTTGATGGTGTCACATTGTGTCGAAGAATAGCAGGTTCAATAAGAGTCATACTGACATCCTGATCTTTGCTTTGATCTTTTTTTGTAGAGTTGGCAGTGTTGTAGGTTATGTGTCCATTGACCAGGGCAGTTTCTTGTTTATATTATCATTGGAGTGAACAGTAGATAAAAGATTAAATCTGTTTGTATCATGCCAGGTGACTGTCTGCATGCCTTATCTTCTGTCGCACAAAACATAGGATGATTTGTCTTTTTCAATTTGAGTTGTTTTTTCTTCAGTGCTACATGAAAATGCTTCCTATTTTCAGCTACTGTTCCAAATGCACCAGTCTGAATTTCATGTCTTGAAATAAAGCTGAAGGCTGAATAAAAACTACCACAGAAGAGAATATGTCTCTTGTTGCGTATGCAATTTGAATTAAAACTATGGTGACTTTTCACTGAAAAAAGAGTCCAAATAATCTCAGCTCTGAGAGTTTCTTCCTTGGTCACAAATGATGTCACATCTGTAGGTCTCCTAGTAGTATTAGACGATGTTGACGTGTCCGAGGGAGTAGTGTTAGATGGTTTTGATATTTCTGAGGGAAAAACTGCTCCTTGGGGTTGTGTTCTTTTCTGTTAAAAAAAAATGGAACACACAAATAACTTATGAGTAAGCCTAAGCTATGTATATTTACCAATTCAAAATTCTAAATGCATACATAATATCTTCTTTTTCTTCTTCGATCCTTAGCCGCCGACCGTCAAAGCAGTCAGTGGCCATTACGCCTGGTGGCGTCTTGTAGGGCAACAACAAATTGATTCCACTTCGCTCGGTCGGCGGCCATCCTTCGTACAGTGCCTCAACTCTGGTTCATTCTTCCGCCAAGTTGTTTTTGGTCGGCCTCTCTTTCGTTTTCCTTCAGGGGTCCATAGCATAGCTGTTCTTGTGATGGCATCAGGGTCTCTTCTAAGGACATGGCCTCATAATATAGTCAAACAATATTTAACTAGAACAAAAGTTAGGCCTAATATGTAGTAATTGGGAGGGTAATACTTATGATAAGTGAAAATCTATTAAATATCTAACTGGAAACAGCAGGCCTTTACACCCCCCCCCCCCCCCCCCCCCCCCTTTTACTATTTTTTGTTTGGTTGTGTTTCGTTTGTTTGTTTAGATTTAAAAAAAATTTAATTAAAGTTTTTTTGTGTGTAAATAACATAGGCCTAGGCCTATACATAAAATTGGTGATTTTTATTTATCCTAATTACAGTGATTTGACAGATGTGATGCCACTTTCGTGTATCGAAGGTTATTCATGTTATCTGGAATTGAAAACATGTAAGCCTATCCTAATTAGCCTATAACCCTTCAGAGGTAGAACGGGATAAGTCTTTTCATCATAAATATAGGTCTAATAAAAAAGCATTCAAAATATATTTATTTCCAAAAAATGTGGTGAAATGAACAGTGGGACATGGGTCTGATAACAGGGTATGCTATAGGATATGGAATCGCCATCAATTTCTATTCCTGACCATCTTAAACTGTGTCAAATATATTCCCGTATGCAGATGTAAACCAAGAAATTTCGTACAAACGCTTGCCTATAGGCTGAGGTAATTTCCTATTACTCGTACCTTTTTTCTCCGCACAGAATATTCACTTGGAGTTATTTCCCTTCCTCCCCTTAGAAGAGTTTCCTGGACATGTATCGTTATGTGCAAGTATCGAATATGAAAAAAACGAAATTACAAACAAAATGTGGAAATAATTGTATTTTTAAGCTTGATGCTTTTGATTTATAGTTTAATACACTTTTATTTGTCACTATTAATATTTTATAACAGCCTCCCACAGAAGGACAGACTCACAGACTGACGAAATATATTAAAAGTCCAATTTATTAACGTACTGATTCATGTACTTATCAATTGGAAACACACTTCGATACCTCGCGAAATGCCCGGAACAAGAAATTTTAAAGGGAGATAACTGTAAAATACCCAAATTCACTGCGGAGCAAAAAAGGTATGAGTAATAGGAAATTACCACTGAGTTCATACCATATTATTTTTTAATTTATATACTTGTAACGCTATCATTTCCTTCGTAGGCCTATAGGGTAAAGGGGGCAATAAGCACGGTCAGCCGACCAAGCTGCGTTTGTTCTGTTGTAATAGGCGCTGTTTGTTTTCGTTACTGACCAATCAAATGCAGTGTTTCATTCTCCATAGGGGCCAAAACAACTAATGAAATAGGTCGAATCTTTACAAATTTGAAGGTGTCACCTGACCACCTCATTGGCAGCCATTACAAACGCGCCTCAAAACTTTTTAGACGCTTTGCATCCCTGCGCTAAACTTAAGTTTTCTTGCAAAGTAAGCAGAAGGAAGTCATCATCTTTTCATCTGAGGTATGAAAATGGATAAATTAACTACTAATACTATGTTGTTATGAATAAATAATGATAATTCATTAGTTTTCATCAATGTGCTACCATTCTCCATTGCCATGTGCCTTGCTGCCTACGAGCTGTTTCTGTGTCACATGTTGATTTAATTTTTATCATCCGAACCATAATAAAATGATTTTTGTGCCATATCACAGGGAACAGATAACAGTAAATTGTGCTGTATCTGCCAGTGGCAAAGTGCTGTCACCATATATTGTCTTCCAGGGGAAAAATCTTTATCTTCCCTATTACCCCATGCATACGTGCTTATTGCCCCGTAGTGTTGTTTTTGTCAATTTTTTGGTGCAGCGGAAAAAAAATTTACATTAAATATGTTCAAGTACTTTTAAAATTAAAGTGTGTATTTTTCCCAATGCAGTAGGCTAATGGTATTCCCGAAGGACATGCGATATTATGTGCAAGAAAAAATGACTACATACGGAAATATAGAAAAAAAAGTAGGCCATTAGGTGGTGCAAACGTGGGTGCTTATTGCCCTCTATTACCCTATGTCTTATCTAAACGCCAGCGACTCCTCGCCTCTTGTTTCACTGGTTGTTTTAATCAGTTCACATTGGACATCTTATCATACCATTTCAACCCTTCTATTTTCTGCAGTAGAATCAATCTATGAATGTCTCACTTCTTGGTTTCCGGTTTTCTTTGGTCCATATTTCAGAGTAATAAAACAGAGCTGCCTTGACTGTTGAGTTAAAAATTCTTATTTTGATGTCGAGTTTTGTTCAATTTCCGTATATTTGTCAGTGGAGTGAAGTATACTACAAGCCGACAGATGCCCACAGCTACCTCCTGTATACCTCTTCTCATCCTCGGGCCTGTCATGACTCCCTTCCTTTTTCACAACTTCTCTGCCTCCGCCGTTTGTGCCAAGACGATGATGACTTCCACTTCCGAGCAAATGAGATGTTGGATTTCTTCCGTAGCAGACTTTATCTGGAACATGTTCTCACCTCTGCTCTCCAACGTGTGCTCCCCATCTCTCGTCAGGAGGCCCTCAAACCTCACTATAAATCCACTTCGGATAGAGTCAAATTAATCTTGACCCATCGCCCTCACAGTACTGTTGTCAAACAGATTCTTTTCCGCCACCTCCCTATCCTCCAAGCAGAGCCTGTGACCCAAGAAGTATTCGGTGAAGCACCTTTGGTGGCATATAGACGTGACAAGAACTTGAAGGATCTTTTTGTTCACAGCCGTCTCCCAAAGGAGAATGCCACTCACTTTGGCACACTACCCTGTGGTCGGACACGATGCAACACGTGTAAGTATGTCATCTCAACCCAGAAGGTGTCCTTTCCTAAGGCTACGTACACCATCACTAGTAGCTTCACGTGTGAATCACGCAGTGTCATTTATATGATCATATGTAAACGTTGCTGCAAAACCTATATTGGCCAAACAGGCAAACGACTTGGGGACAGATTCAGCCAGCACTTAAATGACATCTCTCGGCAAAAGTCCACACCAGTTGCCATACACTTCAATGGTCCTGACCACCATGGTCCAATCGACATCCAGGTCACAGCGATCCGATCCTGCTTCTCTGACACTGCCAGCCGAGAACAGCTTGAGAACCGTCTTATCCACCGCATGGGGTGTCTAAAACCAGCCGGTCTCAACACTTCACACACCTTTGTCTGAGGTCACCCTTTCCTCCCTTTCTCTATTTCAACTCTTTCCACTCTTATCCTATTCTTATATTTTTATGCCATCCTCCATAATATGTATGAATATACACTGTTTCTAATTTGTCTTGATTTTTTATTTCATATTTATTTATCTCCCACTCATTCTGTCCTCTTCTATTTCCAGTCCCCACTTTTATTACGTTTGGGTAGTTTATTGTTCAGTTTCGGTTTTTAGTTTCTTAGTATGTATTGTGTACATCCGGTGGCGGAAGTCACTTCCTTTTCATCCACGCGTCCATAAGCGGACAGCAAATACTGATAGGATTTCGATGCCTTGCCTTCAGGGAAGTACCTAGGTTTTATTTTTATATTTATTTAAGTTCTTATGTGTCCTATCTAGCCTTCACTTTCTTTCCTTTCCTGACGAAGGCCTTGTGGCCGTAACGTAGACTATTTTCTTTGTCTTTTGTCCTCGTAAGACGAATCACCTTTTTTCGATTTTTTTTCAAACCCATTCAGTGGAGTAACGATCTCCTGTTGCCATTTGCATTTTTATATTGATATCATTGTATGACTCTCCAACCGTGTTGTCTATATTGCTGCCAAGATGAAGGGTCTACATCATGAAGTATATTACCTTAAAATATATTATTAATATTGTTCCGTGTTTGTTTCATCAACAAGTGCAATATTTTGGTTTGGTTTAGTTTTTCTACTTCTTCTTCCTCGTTCGTCCTGAAAAGGAAGGTGGTTGCGTTGTGTCTGTTTACGCCGTAGCTGTGATATCTGCACCTTTCGGTCGACACATCCGACTTCTGCACGGCATTTTTTGGGACCGGGTTTGCCTTCCCTCTTCGATCCGTACTCGCTCAGTTTAGTTTTTAAGAACTATCTTCATTGCACACGGACAGTGCTCCGATCTCCTCCCTTACATCACACAAGGAGGATCTTAGCACAGTGCACGAACTCCGTAGCACTGGCGAGAATCCCAATGTGCGTATATAATGTATAGGAATCACACATTCTATAAATATTTTTGTGTTGGGTAGGTTTCCTAATTTTTTAAATTTTACCAGGGCAGCGGCCTGATAGCCTACTCTTTACGATTTCCAACTGCCGTGGGATTTTCAACGTGCGCAACTTGCACACGGGACCTCCTATTTTTTCGCCCTTATCCGAGAAGGCTAGGTATCCGATCTCACTACCCTTGAGACCTGGGGAGGGTGTGGTGGTAATATGCTGTAATTAGGACCTCTGGTTCTGAAAAAATATTTTCAATAAATTATAATCTCACAAAACCAAGTCAGTGATTTAATTTCATAAAGCGTTCGAGTCAACTTTTTTATGGATTCATTTTGGTAAAAGTGTTAAGGTCAACTTATTTGGTGATTCATTTTGATAAAAGTGTTAACATCAACTTATATGGTGATTCATTTTGATAAAAGTGTTAAGATCAACTTATTTGGTAATTCATTTTGATAAAAGTGTTAAGATCAACTTATATGGTAATTCATTTTGATAAAAGTGTTAAGATCAACTTATATGGTGATTCATTTTCAACATTAGGTGCCTTCTTCACAACGAAGGACGGCTGCAATGGATCTCCAACATTTTCTGTCTCTTGTCTTGTTAGTGCACTCTGATAGACTCTTTTCTGTCTCTTGTCTTGTTAGTGCACTCTGATAGACTCTTTTCTGTCCATCTCTTGATCTTATTTTCCAACTTATAGCGCTGTCTTCATCTTGACACTTGCATTCAACTTTACCTTCTGTTATGGTCTTCAGTGTCCGGTGTTATGTCTTTTTTTACTTGACCAAAATATTTAAACTGTCTAACTGTGATCTCCTTCATTAATTATCTTTTCATTCCTAGGTTTTCTAGGACCTCTTTATTTGTTTTCTTCTCTTTCCATTCGTCTGTATATTTATGTCTGGCGAGCTTCAATTCTTTCCTCTAATTGCTTGTTCATCATCCATGTTTCATATCATGCAGTATTGAAGAATATATGTAACATTTGATGGTTCTCAGTTTACATTTGTGAGTTCGATTCATTTTGATAAAGTATTAAAACCAAATTGTTAATACCAACGTATTCAGGGATTTAGTTTCATAAAAATATCTACGGCTTTTGAACTTCCCTCTAGAAATAATCATTATTGCTTTTTTTTTGTTCCTAATGGGGCAAGGGGCCACCATAGCTGCTGCATCAAATCCGTTTTACTTTGCAGCAGTTATTACTGCAACAATTTGTTGTACATGAGGTTGCCAGTAGCTTCTCTCTCTCTTTCTTCTCTCTTCTCTCTCTCTCTTCTCTCTTCTCTCTCTCTCCTCTCTCTCTCTCTCTCTCTCTCTCTCTCTCTCTCTCTCTCTCTAAGAATATTGTTCTTTTATTGTTTGCCTTTCTTGGGCTAGGAATAATGAATGAAAATGGGGAACTATTCTCAAACTTCTGTGCTTCAAATCAACTGGCTATAGGAGTAAGCATGTTTCCACATAAAAGAATACACAAGGCAACATGGATATCACCAGACCATAGAGCAGAATATCAGATTGATCATATATGCATAACAAGTTTAGATCATCATTGCAAGATGTAAAGGTATATAGAGGAGCAGATGTGGTATCAGATCACCACCTTCTGATAGCCTAAGTAAAAATGAAACTCAAGAGATATGCAACAATGCAAAATTGTAGACAACAATTTAATGTAGGACATCTAAGAAAACAAGAGACAAATTTGCGGTCACAATATCCAACAAATTCCAAGTGCTCCAACAGCTGGAAGATGTAGAGAATACAGAAGACTATTGGCAGCAAATCAAAAAGGTATGGAATAAGACATGTGAAGAAATACTGGGGAAAATGGAACGACAACAAAAAAGCATGGATAACAAATGAAACCATCAAGTAGATAAAAGACAGAAAATACAAGAAAGCAGATTTAAACACAAGCAAAACCAGAAGTTCCAAAGCCAAGGCTCAAGAAGTGTACACAGAAGCAAAGAAGTAAAAAGAAGTATCAAAAGAGACTTACTTACTTACTTACTTAGTCGTTCCCCTTCTACCGTGAGGTGTAGAGGTTTGGAAGAGAGCGCCAGACTATCCTATCGGCTGTCTTCCTCCTGGCCTGGTTCCATTCTAGTCCTCGATCCTTCAAAGATTGTCTAATGTTGTCCTCCCAGCGGACTCTGGGTCGTCCTCGGGGTCTGGATCCTTGGCTCTTTGTTTCCCATGCTTGTCGTGGTATCCGATCTTCTCCCATTCTGCAGACATGGCCAAACCATCTTAATTGGGACTGTTCTACTTGGGTCTGCAGGGGGTAGGATTTAAGGCCTTGACGTATCGTCTGGTTGCGTACCATGTCTCTTCTTGTTACTTCAACCACCTTCCTCAGATACCTCATTTCTGAGGTTTGGATCTGGCTTTTATGGGTTGTAGTCATTGCCCATGACTCGCATCCGTATGTCAAGACTGGGACATAGGTGGAGCGGTATACAGCCATCTTCGTTTTCTTACCAACCTCTCTCTTGCTGAGGAATCCTCGATTTATGGCCTGAAAAAGTCTCCCAGCTGCTGCTTTTCGAGTGGCCAACTCTTCTTTGATGCCTCCCTTTCGGTCTATAATAGCTCCGAGGTATTTAAAGTGGTCAACCTGCTCCAGGACCTGTTCTCCCAGCTTAATCTGATGTTTTCTTTCTTCTCGTGATATCACCATGGATTTTGTTTTAGAGCTGCTTATGACCATCCCTCTCTTCTCCAGCTCTTCCTTCCAGACTTGCAGGTTGGATTGGAGATGTGCCTCTGATTTAGCAATCAGGGCGACATCATCAGCAAATGCCAGCTCCGAAATATAGACCTGTCTCATCTTCCAGTACCCCACTGAATACTTTCTTGTTCTCTCTCCTTACATGCCTTGATGACATCGTCCATAAGGAGTATGAAGAGGTAAGGTGATAGGATATCACCTTGTCTTACACCAGTGGTGGTCCTGAACTCTTCCGACTTATAGTTTGCTGTCCTCACATAATTTCTGCAAGACTTGTAGAAGCTCTGTATAGCATGAATCAGAGGTGCTGGAATATTCTTCCTTGCCAAACAGTCCCAAAGTTTGCTCCAGGGGACCCTGTCAAACGCCTTTTCCAGATCTATGAAACAAAGATGCATCTCACTCTTATACTCAAGGGCCTTTTCACTTAGCTGTCTGAGTGTGAAGATTAGGTCTTGAGTACTTCGGTTTGCTCGGAATCCGCACTGGACCTCATCCAATTGTGGCTCAGCTAGGCGTCGGAGTCTCTGCTCTAGGATTCTAGAGTAGATTTTACCAGGGACACTGAGAAGGGATATGCCTCTATGGTTTCCACACTGTCGATTGTCACCCTTTTTGAAAATTGGTGTTATGATGGCAATCTCCCAATCCTTTGGTATGGTCTTGTTGTACCACGCTGCCTGTAAAACCCTTAAGAGTAACAGGTCGCCTGATGCTCCCATGAACTTAACCATTTCTGGTGTTATACCATCATGCCCTGCTGCTTTGCCCATCTTGATTTTCAGTGCTACCTTCAGTTCTTCCATCTTTATGTCATCTTCATCACCATTGGTTTCCTCTTCTGTGCTAGTGGTTATCATTTCTGATGCTTGACCTTGCTCACCATCAAGGAGTTCTGAGAAATATTCTTTCCATTACTTCCTTCGGGGCAGTAAGCAATTTGCCTTGCTTGTCCTTTATAAATTTGAGAGGGCATTGTTTTTCCTTCCTCATGTTCTTTAGGGTCTTATAGAATAATTTCTGGTTTTCTTGTGCATCTTTTTCTAGCTTTTCTCCAAATTCTTCCCAGGACTTCTGTTTTGCTGCTAGCACTTTGTTCTTTGCTTCTGTTCTGAGTGTCACATATTCTCTATATTTTTCCATTTGTCCTGTTGTGTTTTTAGCTCCTAAGTATTGTTTCCATGCCATTTTCTTCTCTCTTATTTTCTCTTTGACTTCCTCTGTCCACCAAGGTGTCCTCTTTCTCTTGTTCCCAAGTCGGACTTCACCGCATGCTTCTGCAGCAGCTGTCTTTATGATATCCTTGAATTTAATCCAGAGGGTTTCCAAGTCATCAGGTCGTTCTTCTGAGTTGCTCACCGCTGCAGCAATAAGCCCCTGATATCTGGTCTTAATTTCTGGCTCTCTCAGCTTGTAGGTACTAATGCTCATTTCTCCTGCTCGTTTACTTGGTTTCTTGCGTGATGTTGGGCAGTTCCTAGGCTGAGCAACTCTTTCAGTTGTTCTTTTGATTGTTAGCAGGTAGTGATCACTGCCAATCTCTGGCCCCCTCCAGACTCTAGCATCTCGGACATATTTGAATGAGCTTCTCCGAACAATGGCATAGTCGATCACTGACTTCTCATTCTTTGTTGGTTCACATCTAGTGTATGCATGTATGCGCTTATGGGGGAACTTTGTGTTTGTAATGATCAGATCAAAAGAGACAAGAGGAAGTATATTGAGGAGTTGGCAAGAGAGGCAGAAGATGCTGCAGCCAAAAGAAATATGAGAGAACTGTATAACAGCACAAACAAGCTAACAAGGAAATACAAGCAAACAAGTTGCCTCATAAAAGACAAGAATGGAAAACTGCTCAGCAATATACAAGAGCAAGTGAAGAGGTGGACATAATATTTTGAGGACCTTCTCAATAGACCAGCTGCACAAAACCCCACGGACATCCAGCCAGCAGAAGAAGAGCTACAAATTAACGGAGAAAGATCAACGAATAAAGAAATAAAGAAAGCCATAAAGCTTCTAAGAGATGGAAAAGCCTCTGGACCTGATGGCATTCCAGCAGAGGCCATCAAAGCAGATATCGACACGGCTACAGAGATGTTATATAAATTACTTGGTAAAGTCTGGGAAAAGGAAGAGATACAAGCAGAATGGAAGGAAGGATCTGGTTAAGTTGCCTAACTCTTAGTATACGAGCGGCCTTCTAGAGAGGCCGATGATCGATCCCTGTCAATAGCGAAAATTTATAGCTGAATGCATGTTTCAAACAACTGATCAATTTAGTTACGTGCATGATGTAGGGGTTTCATTTCTTCACATTTTGATATATAACACTTATGTTATCTTTATAAATGAATTATTTATTGCAAAATCTGTAATGGTAGTCATGAAAGGCAGCTCGTATACTAAGAGCTAAGAAGGGAAATTTACAAGAGTGCACAAATTATAGAGAAATAATGTTACTATCAGTGCCAGGAAAAGTATTTAACAGGATTATCCTTGAGAAATTAAAAGAGTCCATAGACAAGGAACTGAGAGATGAACAAGCAAATTTTCGACAAAACAGATCATGTACAGACCAGATAGCCACTTTGAGAATTATAGTTGAACAAAGTCTGGAATGGAATTCACCACAATACATCGGGTTTGTGGACTACGAAAATACATTTGTCAGTGTAGACAGAGAATCACTCTGGATATTGATGAGGCATTATGGAGTTCCCCTGAAGATCGTTAATTTAATAAAGAAAACATATGAAGACATGACATGCAGAGTTCTTCATGAAGGACAGTTTACAGAACCATTCGGAATAAGAACAGGAGTGCGACAGGGATGACTCTTGTCTCCATTTCTTTTCTTACTAGCAATAGACTGGGTTATGAGATCATCGACAACACACAACAGAAATGGAATCCAGTGAACTCTGACTAAGCAGTTGGATTATCTGGTTCTGGCTGATGACTTGGCTCTTCTGTCCCATAACTGTAATCAGATGCAGGACAAACTGAAAACACTCGATGAGAGGTCACGGCAGTTGGGTCTGAAAATATACAGGGAAAAGACAAAAATAATGAGAATAAATGCCGGTAATGATAACAGGGTTGAACTTGAAGAAACACAAATACAAAATGTAGAATCGTACACATATTTTGGCAGCAATATAGACAAAGTTGGAGGGACAGACAGTGATATCAAACTAAGAATACAAAAAGCAAGAGGAGCTTTCATTGCATTGGGAAATATATGGAGATCAAGAGAAATCCAACATGAAAATAAGAATCTTCATCTCAAATGACTAGTCAGTCCTATTCTATGGCTCTGAGACATGGAGAACAACCAAAAAGCAACAGACTTTCATAAATGGGTGCTTGCTTAGAATAGAGGGATTAAAATGTTATGACAAGGTTACCAACGTGGAATTGAGGACAAGAACTAAACAAGTGCCAGTGGAACAAGAGATGAGAAGAAGACGATGGCGATGGATAGGACACACACTGAGGAAACCTGTTGATAGCATTACAAGGCAGTCCTTGTTCTGGAACCCCCAGGGCAAGAGAGGCAGAGGTAGACCAAGAAGCACATGGAGAAGAGAGCTAGAAACAGGAGAAAATTATGAGGAGAACGTGGAAAGAACTTGATGATGGCACGTGAGAGGAGGACTTGGCATGTGTTTGTTGAAGGCCTATGCTCCTTTCGGAGTGGAGGGTTATGAATGAATTTGCCTTTCTTAGACATCTATGTTCACAAATCGTATTGCATTTTGTTATTTACTTGTTCGAATTATTACTACTTCGACTATTTCAATTCTAGATTTATTTCATGAATTTTATATAACATGAACATAGAAGTACTAAGTGTTTCTCACATTCTCTATGAAAAATCGTGTATGGGGGGAGGGAGAGAAGAATGCATAATTAAAAATTGGATTCGATATTGAAAGCTACTTTGGGACTTTTTTCAGGGAGAGGGGGCAAGAGAAGAGAGCGATCCTCTTGAATAATGACTATTCCCAGTTCCTAGACTTCTATAACGTTTTATCATGTTCAATTTTTCGTTAGAAAGATGTAAGACAAAATCCCATCACTAATTAATAGACAGACAAGGAGACGTGGTATAGAGGTGTCAAATCGGCTGTTTGATCGGTTTTCGATCTGCGTTCGGAAGACAGACAATATCCCACAGCTAATTGATTGACAGAAAGATAAAAAGCAGGTGTGAAATCGTCTTAACTGTACTGTTTCTGATGGTGAGTTATCGGTGACTTACTGGTGAATTATAGTTGGCACTCTAGGTTGTCTTGTCTCCATTTCTTTTCTTACTAGCAATAGATTGGGTTATGAAAACATCGACATCACACAACAGAAATGGAATCCAGTGGAATCTGACTAAACAGGTTGATATGGATTTTGCAGATGACTTGGCTCTTCTATTCCATAACCATAATCAGATGCAAGAGAAAATGAAAATTCTCTATGAGAGGTCACAACAAGTGGGCCTGAAAATACACAGGGAAAAGACAAAGATTATGAGAATAATGCAAGAAATGATAACAAGATTGAACTTGAAGAAACACCACTGAAGGATGTAGAGGGACAGACAATGATATCAAAATAAGAATACAAAAAGCAAGAGGCGCTTTCATTCCATTGGGAAACATATGGAGGCCAAGAGAAATCAAGTCCAACACGAAAAAAAGAATCTTCAACTCAGATGTGTAGTCAGACCTATTGTATGGCTCTGAGACATGGAGAACAACAAAAACAACAACCAAAAAGCTAAAGACTTTTATAAACGGGTGCTTGCGTAGAATAGAAGGACTGAAATGGTATGACAAAGTCACAAATGTGGAATTGATGACAAGAACCAGACAAGTGCAAGTTGAACATGAGTTGAGAAAAAGACGCTCGCGATGGATAGGACACACATTGTGGAAACCTGTTGATAGCATTACAAGGCAGTCCTTGTTCTGGAATCCACAGAAAAAGAGAGGCAGAGGTAGACCAAAAAGAGGTGAAAATGATGAGGAAAACATGAAAATAACTCAAGCGGATGGCACAAGCACAAAATTAAGATTATATCAGAGCTGTGTGCTTTCTGTGCTTCTCTATGGTGCGGAGAGCTGGAGAGTTACGGAGAAGGAAATGTCAAAATTGTCCTCTTTTCACACAACATGCCTAAGAAAAATTCTCGAATATTTTGGCCGAATACCATCACCAACCAAGATCTGCTTACTCGGAGCAAGCAAGAAGACATGCACACCATCATAGCTGGCAGACGCTGGAGCTGGGTTGGCCATGTCCTCAGAAGAGACCCCGATGCCATCACAAGAACAGCTATGCTATGGACCCCTGAAGGAAAACGAAAGAGAGGCCGACCAAAAACAACTTGGCGTAGGACTGTGGAGGCTGAGATGCAAAGAATGAACCAGAGTTGGGGCACTGTACGAAGGATGGCCGCCGACCGAGCAAAGTGGAATCAATTTGTTGTTGCCCTACAAGATGCCACCAGGCGTAATGGCCACTGACTGCTTTGATGGTCGGCGGCTAAGGATCAAAGAAGAAGATGGCACAGGACAGGAAGACTTGGCATGTGTTTGTTGAAGGCCTATGCTCGTCGGGGAGCTAAAAGGTATTTATTGATTGACTATAGGTAGCGTTTTAGAATGAACTTTGACCTCTCGAATTCTGTTGTCTTTCAGAGATTACAATTTGTAAGCGTTAGTGGGAATGGCAAGGAAGGGGTAGTAGTATTATAGATACGGGGGTGGGGGTGGTATAGACCAGAGGTTCCATAAACCCATCCCCAGTTCCCCCCCACTTTATATAAAAACCTTCAGACAAACGGTCAGCATGACACGCTAGAGAAGATAATTACAATAAATGTAAAAATAGTAACAACAAATTGCTCATTTAAGCAAAATCTTAAATGCATTTTATTTTATTCAATAAAATCGATGAACTTGATACAGAGATCAAAGCTGTTCAAAGTCTGGTAGTCATTTAACAAGGCTCTTAATTAAATATCAGTAGAATGGGGGAAAAAAAAAACACACACACAAAAAGTAATACGTCTTTCAAGGAGAAAGGACAAGAAAAACCTACGTTGCGGCCACAAGGCCTTCGTCAGGGACAGACAAACAAGAGACAGAAGGGAAAGAAAGAAAATGAGAATTAAGTAGAGAACATGAAACTATAAAAATAAGAGAAAAACAACTCCCTTATGTCCAGTCACATGTCCAGTCACAGAAGCAAGATGGCTGCCACTAAACCGGAAGTCGATAGTGCATTAAAAATAAAAAATAATGAAAATAAGGACCGGAAAAGAGATAGAAAAAAAAAATTAAAATATTTAAAGTGAGGGAAAAGTGATTTAAAAAATAAATAAATAAACAAAATTTAAAACATAAATTTAAAAAAAAAAAAAAATTTAAAAAAAAAATAAATAACTAAAAATTATAAAATAAAATAAAAAATAAAAAAAATGGGTGATCACATCAAAGTAGACAGTCATAATACAATAGGGACTAGATAGAGAAAGGCGTCTCAGACAAAAGAATGTTGGGTATTCAAGCCGTGTGGTTTAAGGTAACCCATAAGATGGATGAGGCGTTGTTCCTGGCGAAACCGACTGTTGGCGTCCGAGGAACAGGATCTGATGGCTGTCACCTGGATGTCAGTTTCACCGTGGTGGTCTGGGCCGTTGAAGTGGATGGCCACAGGTGTGGATTTAAATTGAGAGATGTCGTAGAGGTGTCTGCAGAATCGGTCGCCCAGTCGTGTGCCCGTTTGGCCGATGTAAGTAATGGTGCAACGTTTGCATATAATAGCATAGATGACGTTGCGTGACTCACATGTGAAGCCATGGGTGATGGTGAACTTGGCGTTAGGGAACGAGACTGAACGTGTTTCGATAACATACTGACATGTCTTACATCGTGTTCGGTTACATGGCTTGGTCCCAAAGTGGCCATCGTTGACGGTTTTCAAACAGCTGTGGACTAGGAGGTCCCTCAAATTTTTATCCCGTCTATATGCCAGCAAGGGTGGCTCACTAAACACTTTCCGCGCCTCTGGGTCAGCTTGGAGGAGAGGAAGGTGACGATACAGGATCCTTTTGACAGCAGTGTTGTGAGGGTGATAGGTCATTATTAACTTGACTCTATCAGAGGAGGTGTTTTGGCGGGGTTTGAGGGCCTCTAGATGTGAGATAGGGAGAACACGCTCTAAGGCAGAGGTAAGAACATCCTCTGGATACTGTCTGTTACGAAAGAAGTCCAACATTTCTTGTGCTCGGCATAGAAAGTTGTCATCATCTTGGCATAACCGATGGAGACGGAGAAGTTGTGAGAAAGGCAAGGAGTTACGACAAGCCGGAGGATGAGAGGAAGTATAAAGGAGGTAACTGTGTGCATCGGTCGGTTTGTAGTACACCGAAGTGGTGAGGTGGGGGGGAGTGATGGTGACAACGATGTCTAGGAAATTAACAGAGACAGTGGAGATGTGAGAGGTGAATTGGATCGCAGGGTGGAAGTTGTTAATGAAGTTAATGAACCTAGATAGGTCAACCTCTGGCATATCGGTGAGACCTATGCCATCATCTATGTATCTAAGATACATCAATGGAAAAGGTCCAGGATACTGCTGCCACACCTGATACTCCAGGTAGCCCATGAAGAGGCAGGCATAACTGGGTCCCATCTTGGTGCCCATGGCGACTCCACTAATTTGGTCAAAGAACTGTCCATTGAACTCAAAGGAATTGAGTCAAAGGACAAGTTCTTCAAGGCGCAGGAGAGTCTCTGTAGCAATAGAGGGGTGCATGCGCTGGTCCAGGAAAAACCGGAGAGCACGGAGACCATCAGAGTGAGGAATGGAAGTGTAAAGCGAGCAAACATCTAACAGAAATAAATGGTAGGTACAGTCTGGGGAAAGCTGGATAGAGGAAAAAGTAGTAAGAGCATGGTTTGTGTCCTTTAAGAAGGAAGGAAGCTGCTCTACAATAGGCTGGAAGATGCCGTTGAGGAAGTCTGATATATGTTCAGTAGGGCAGGCACAGGCAGAGACAATGGGTCTCCCAGGGTTAGAGGGTTTGTGAATTTTGGGAAGCATATAAAACACAGGCTTGCCCAGACAACTATTGTCAATACGGAGATGAGAAGCGCTAGAAGGTAAGGACCTGTGAGCGATAAGACTTTTGATCGTGTCATGGACCAGACGATTGTTGAGGACTGTCGCATCATTGTCACGGTGCTGGTAGAAGGAGCTGTTGGTGAGCTGCTTATTACCTTCTTGGAGGTACAGGTCCTTGTGCCATACCACAATGGCACCTCCTTTGTCCGCCGGTTTGATAACAATGTCATCTCTGTGGCGGAACTTCGAGACGGCATGAGACTCATCAGAAGAAAGGTTGGAATAACGCAGGCGTTGAGGTTGGAGTTGCTGAATGTCATGGAGGGTTTTCTGAATGTATAAATCCAGAGCGTGGGAAGCCCCAGGAGAGGGTGTAAAATTCTTATTCTTGGGAGGAGCGAAGCGTGCAAAGGCATCATCTGATTCAGCCTGCGATCTCTGAGGATCATCATTGTTGCGGAAATGGAACTGAAGTCGCAGATGGCGATGAAACCGATGAACATCTTGGAGGAGATTGTACTGATCAGAGGATGGTTGGAGAGGGACAAAGTGCAAACCCTTGCTGAGGACCGAAAGCTCACCCTCAGAGAGGGCAAGATCAGAGGGAATACAAACAACCTGGGAACAAGATGGAATAGAGGAGGCAGGGACAGTATCAGGGGTAGGACAGAGGCAGGAAAGTTTGTCCTTTTTGTGGGCAGATAAAAAATCATACAGTAGTCGGTTAATCAATTTGTTGCTGCTTAATAAGATGCCACCAGGCGTGATTGGCCACTGAATGCTTTGACGGTCGGTGGCTAAGGATCAAAGAAGAAGAAACGTAGGATTGTTAAAAATAAGATAATTGACAATTACTTACAGAGGCAACAAATTAGTACAGTCCATACCACAAGATACCTAGGAATGATACTAGATCAACAACTGAACTGGAACAGACACATACATAGACTGGTAGTCTTTCAGAGGACTAACTAACATGCTAAGATATGTGAAAGGTCATGAATGGGGCACAATCACTAAGACAGTGGTCATGTTTTATAAATCTTTCATGGCAAAATTGATTATGGAAGTATAGTCTGTGACTCTGCAGCGCATAGTCACAAGATTAAATTAGATAGAATTCAGCACCAATAATTATGTACAACTGCAGTCAAAGCAACATCGAGGGGTGCCCTGGAGGTAGCCATAGGAGTCCTTCCTTTGAAACTTTTGAGAAAGGAGCTAAGACTAAATTATATCACCTAAATGATGTTGGACAAAACTCATCCAGCTTTTCCAGCATTTGCTAGGTATCAATTAACAATTCAGAACAGGTTCGTGAATAAAAGTAGATACCTGACAGGCTGGAAATGCATGGACGAACTAGTACACTTGAATGCCCTAAATGCATCAATTAATAACAGTAGTATATACACGCCGGTGGTAACACCATGGGAACTCAAGAAACCAGATACAGACTACCATCTGACAGGCAAAATTAAAAAGCAACTGATATGGCTACTGTCAAAAACACAGCTAGGAAATATACTCAACAAATATCAAAGGACAGTGTTACAGAGTACACAGATGGATCTAAAAGAGATGATAACAAACTAGGGATAGGAATTTATGTTCCCATGTGACAAATGGTGAAAGGATATGGTATAACAGATGATACATCTGTTTTTGTGGCAGAGATGGTTGAAATTGTGAAAGCTCTGGAAAACTTTTCTAGCAACCCTCCTCATAAATTAAGTATATGACGAGAACTGCCGTAAGACGGGGGGTAAAACGGTAGAATGAAAATAAATTGACAGTATTAACAGACTCACTTTCTGCTATTCAAGCTATAAGAAACTTAAGAAAATGCAGCAGACTTGATGTAGCAGAAGAGATATTATTACTGTGCAGAGTGTCTAGAAAAAAATAATAGAGCATTTCCTATTAAACTGTAGGAAGTATGAACAAAAGAGAAAGCCAGTATTAGATTATTTACAGGCATACATTTGATCCATAACTGTAGAACAGTTGTTGAGAATAGATAGACTTAGAGAATTGCACAATATAGTAAAACAGTTTATATCAAAAACTAAAATTAGTGTATATGAATCAATGATGGTGTGAGGAAAAGGGGTAGTCTGGTGTATGGCTGACTGCAGATAAATAGTGGATTTGATGTGATCTCGGACACTCTCAGGCTTTCCCACCCATTTTCACCTCATTAACAACAGGGCAGTTATGAGAGACTTCATATGAGTTTTTTAAATTCGTTTTTTTAATTGTTTGTTTATTCTAATTTTGCTGACAGTAGCATGATGACGATCAGGTATCACCTGTAGCACATGATGCTCCCTACCGGACGAGGGGATTCTTCTGGAATCCCCCTTGACGTCGTTGTCTTTTACTATGAAGGCACATTAATAACAATGGATAGAAGATGAAGAGCAGAACAGTGCAGGCAAAAGCAGCATTCTATAAAATGAAGAGCATTTTATGCAACAATTCTTTGTCATTGAAAGTAAGAAAGAGGGTTCTTCAGTGTTATATAGAACCAATTCTGACATATGGAAGTGAGTCGTGGACAATTGGGGAAGGCACTAGAGGCCGCAGAGATGTGGTTTTACAGAAGAATGTTAAAAATTCCATGGACAGCCAAAAAGAGTAATGAGGATGTCATGAAAGAGGCCCATGCACAAAGGAAACTTATTTCACAAGTTAGAAAGAAGCAATCCACTTTTTTGGGGGCATGTTATGAGAAGAGGAAAGCTGGAATATATCGTGACAACAGGTAAGATTAAAGAAAAAAGAGATAGGGGAAGACAAAGAGAGCAAATACTGGACAGTTTGACATTGTGGCATGGAAAGAAATCAACAGCTGAAATGATAAATTGTACTGGAGATAGGAAGTTGTGGGGAGACATGATCTCCTATGCCACTAGGCATGGTATTTGATGATGATGTTTTTTTTTTTTTTGGAAAGGGGAGGTCAAACACAAAAACACTCACAAAAATTTAGTTTTGATTTACCTTATTTGGACTTAGTGGATGGGGGAAGAAGATACTTACTATATTTTGATATTGGAAATCTGACTTTATTTTCTTTAATTAGCACACCATATATCCTAATTATAACCTACCATGGGTTGAACGGGATGCTTTATTAAAAATAAAAACCTTTTACATATTATTACGAAACAACATTGATAAAATATTCAAAAACAATTTTTTTAAATGAAGAAAAATAATTTTGTTCTTAATTCATGAAGAAAGATAACCTTGCGCAACTTCAGGTACTATCGTGTTATTATTTTTATAATACTAGCTGTAAGGACCCGGCGTAGCCCTGGTTTTTCCTAGTAACTGTTTAGGAAACTTATGAAATGTCAAAATCAAACTATAATATTTTGATATTCGAGTGAAAATGAATTTTCATTTAAGTTAATGACTACCGCTTTTAGTGACTATCCTCGTGTCTTGTTTACAGTAATTGCAAATACAAGCCACACAAAATAAGAGAAATAGAGCGGAGAAACTAAACAGACAAACCTTTCCACTAAAAATGTCTCGGCGAAGACACAATGAAAACCCTTCTTTTCCGTTTTGCTCTATAAAGCAACGCTGACCTTCTCTTTTTTGATCCCATTCCACAATGACCCGTTTTTTTTCCATTATTTCCGTGTGCATTTAGCAAAATGGAATACCAGGGGAATACATTGCATAATACATATAAATACTCAAACTTACAATTTCACTGGTGCAAAAATTATCCTATAAAAATGCTTACTTCTGCATCTTCCGTTTTAAAATAAAAACAAAATAAATAATAATAAAATAAATAAACTACACATGTACATATGCATTAAAAATTTTAAAACAATAATGCTAATAATAATAGATACATAGAAAATAAAATAATAATAATTTAAAGGCAGGCTTTTCTCTGCGGACATGACAAAAAGGAGGATGAAAGATTTTAAACATGCACACACTCTCACACGTGTACTTAAGATAAAAATATTGGGTGATAGAGTATTTTAAATTTTAACATCGTGTTTGTGGAGAGGAGGGAGAGTATGAGGATGTGTGTTAAAGGGGGTGGGGAAGTTAGAAAAAAAAAAGAAAATAAAAACACTTGTAATGGAGTACCTCGTAGTTAGCAGTGGGGGGGGGGGGGGGGGGGGGGGGGGGGGGGGGGGGGGGGGGGGGGGATGAGGGGTGTTGGGGGGGCGGGGGGGTGGGGGGGGGGGGGGGGGGGGGGGGGGGTGGGGGGGGGGGAGGGGAGGGGGGGGGGGGGGGGGGGGGGGGGGGGTGGCGGGGGGGGGGGGGGGGTGAAAAAAAGGGAGGAGTGGGGTAGGATAGTGACCTCTGTATAAACTAAAGACTTGGTTTAAGAATATTTGGCGAGTCAAGGTATACCTGGTAGCTGGGGATAGTGGACATGTTTTAAAATAAGCATCGCTCGCTGGAGGAACAAACTTAGGAGAAGGGCTGGGAAGATAACTTAGTACTCGAATACTGATTTAATGCGACATATCCATATTAAATAACGAAATTCCGAGAGCAAAAGGATCAATTTTAAATAGATGTTTGGTAGTGTCTTGGGAATTGAATTAAGCATAATGGCTTTGAAAATGTCTGTTTTTTTGTTTCGTATGTGTGTCCAGTATGTTTTGTAAGATTTTTTGTGCAGGTATAATTGTACTACATTTATAGAAAATGTGTTCCTCACTTTCCTGAACATTTGCCTGGCACACCTTGCATTGTGATTTTCGTTTTAATCTGTCTGCTGCTCTTTCTGTGGCTGGTGTCATGTTAATAAAAGTCGATATGATTTCTCTGGCTTTTGGTACGATGCTTTTGTTGAGATTTATTTGGACATTGTTAACATTGCTGCAACAGTTTCACAAAATTTTTCTAATCTGATTTTCAGTGAGCTTCATATTTATTTTTTTATGAGTTCAGTTTACTTAATGCTTATATACAATACAATGCAAAACAAATTTGTAACATAAAATAAATAATAGCTTTGGTAACATTTCAAAATAGATATATTTCTCACTTTATTAGACGTCAATGATGGTTACTGTTGTATCGTAAGGGGGGGTTTTATTATATTCCTGCATGGGTAAGAGTGGCACGGTTAGCGAATGTGATTATAGTTGCTGTTTTAAATACTATCAGCTCAACTCAGGTCAGGCTTACAGGTGGCCGAAAGATTATGGGTCGTAAAGATAGACCAGAAAGTTACTCAAAGAAAATCGTACAAACGGTGTAGTCATAAAGTTTGACTAACTGGAAAAAGATGTACGCAGGATTCATGGCTCAACATGGATGATACATTTTTATTCGTAGACGTAATACAGATTCAATCATAGTAGTAGCAGGCATCATCAATAACGTAGGTAATTACATTGAGGCATCATGGTGCATAGCATTCTTATATATCTTGATCATGTACTTGATCGACATTCTAGATAACGGTCGACCTCTCAAGGACGACGATGAACGTTGTGGCAAATAGTTCTATCATGGCTTTTAGTTAAGGAGCTTGTTTACAATGAACTCCGCCCATGCCGGTCCCAAGCCCGGATGAAAAAGGAGGAGGGCGGCCTGCATGGAGGCCGTAAGGAGGCAGCCCCTCCACCATGCAAAGGCACAACAGGCCAATCACCTGTTTGCTTTAAACCACGATTACGAGTAACACAAGAGAGAAAACCGGACTGATTCTAAAGGCGACGAACTGGAACGGACTACGACTTATGGAACATGGAACACAAGAAGTATAAATGGGAAGGAAGAGGAGCTGGTGGAAGAGATGAGGAAAGCAAAACTAGAAATCCTGGCTATAACGGAAACAAAGAAAAAAGGACAAGGAGTCATGGATCTCAATGGCAACACGCTGCTCTACAGTGGTGTACCCATATCCGAAAGAGCTAAAGGGGGTGTGGGTTGCATTGTGGCCCAAAATCAAAAAGATAGTATCAAGGGGTGGAACTTTGTCTCAGAGCGCATTATGGTTGTGAAACTAAAAGAAGGAGAAACCATAGTCAACCTGGTCATAGTGTATGGGCCAAATGAGGATGAGAGAGCAGAGGTCAAGGAGGAATTCTTCGAGCTGCTTCAAAGGACAGTGGATGACTGCCTAGATGAAGTTATCATGCTCGGAGATTTTAATGCCAGAGTTGGAAATGACCATGCTAGATGGAGTGGAGTTATCGGAAGATATGGAGAAGATACTCCTTAGATTCTGCAGTGAGCAGAATCTGATCATTACAAACACAAAGTTCCCCCATAAGCGCATACATGCTTACACTAGATGTGAACCAACAAAGAATGAGAAGTCAGTGATCGACTATGCCATTGTTCGGAGAAGCTCATTCAAATATGTCCGAGATGCAAGAGTCTGGAGGGGGCCAGAGATTGGAAGTGATCACTACCTGCTAACAATCAAACGAACAACTGAAAGAGTTGCTCAGCCTAGGAACTGCTCAACATCATGCAAGAAACCAAGTAAACGAGCAGGAGAAATGAGCATTAGCTGAGAGAGCCAGAAATTAAGACCAGATATCAGGGGCTTATTGCTGCAGCGGTGAGCAACACAGAAGAACAACCTGATGACTTGGAAACCCTCTGGATTAAATTCAAGGATATCATAAAGACAGCTGCTGCAGAAGCATGTGGTGAAGTCCGACTTGGGAACCAGAGAAAGAGGACACCTTGGTGGACAGAGGAAGTCAAAGAGAAAATAAGAGAGAAGAAAATGGCATGGAAACAATACTTAGGAGCTAAAAACACAACAGGACAAATGGAAAAATATAGAGAATATGTGACACTCAGAACAGAAGTAAAGAACAAAGTGCTAGCAGCAAAACAGAAGTCCTGGGAAGAATTTGGAGAAAAGCTAGAAAAAGATGCACAAGAAAACCAGAAATTGTTCTATAAGACCCTAAAGAACATGAGGAAGGAAAAACAATGCCCTCTCAAATTTATAAAGGACAAGCAAGGCAAATTGCTTACTGCCCCGAAGGAAGTAATGGAAAGATGGAAAGAATATTTCTCAGAACTCCTTGATGGTGAGCAAGGTCAAACATCAGAAATGATAACCACTAGCACAGAAGAGGAAACCAATGGTGATGAAGATGACATAAAGATGGAAGAACTGAAGGCAGCACTGGAGAAAATCAAGATGGGCAAAGCAGCAGGGCATGATGGTATAACACCAGAAATGGTTAAGTACATGGGAGCATCAGGCGACCTGTTACTCTTAAGGGTCCTACAGGCAGCATGGTGCAACAAGACCATACCAAAGGATTGGGAGATCGCCATCATAACACCAATTTTCAAAAAGGGTGACAACCGACAGTGTGGAAACCATAGAGGCATATCCCTTCTCAGTGTCCCTGGAAAAATCTACTCTAGAATCCTAGAGCAGAGACTCCGACGCTTAGCTGAGCCACAATTGGATGAGGTCCAGTGCGGATTCCGAGCAAACCGAAGTACTCAAGACCTAATCTTCACACTCAGACAGCTGAGTGAAAAGGCCCTTGAGTATAAGAGTGAGATCCATCTTTGTTTCATAGATCTGGAAAAGGCGTTTGACAGGGTCCCTTGGAGCAAACTTTGGGACTGTTTGGCAAGGAAGAATATTCCAGCACCTCTGATTCATGCTATACAGAGCTTCTACAAGTCTTGCAGAAATTATGTGAGGACAGCAAACCATAAGTCAGAAGAGTTCAGGACCACCACTGGTGTAAGACAGGGTGATATCCTATCACCTTACCTCTTCATACTCCTTATGGACGATGTCATCAAGGCATGTAAGGAGAGAACAAGAAAGTATTCAGTGGGGTACTGGAAGATGAGACAGGTCTATATTTCAGAGCTGGCATTTGCTGATGATGTTGCCCTGATTGCTAAATCAGAGGCACATCTCTAATCCAACCTGCAAGTCTGGAAGGAAGAGCTGGAGAAGAGAGGGATGGTCATAAGCAGCTCTAAAACAAAATCCATGGTGATATCACGAGAAGAAAGAAGGCATCAGATTAAGCTGGGAGAACAGGTCCTGGAGCAGGTTGACCACTTTAAATACCTCGGAGCTATTATAGACCGAAAGGGAGGCATCAAAGAAGAGTTGGCCACTCGAAAAGCAGCAGCTGGGAGACTTTTTCAGGCCATAAATCGAGGATTCCTCAGCAAGAGAGAGGTTGGTAAGAAAACGAAGATGGCTGTATACCGCTCCACCTATGTCCCAGTCTTGACATATGGATGCGAGTCATGGGCAATGACTACAACCCATAAAAGCCAGATCCAAACCTCAGAAATGAGGTATCTGAGGAAGGTGGTTGAAGTAACAAGAAGAGACATGGTACGCAACCAGACGATACGTCAAGGCCTAAAATGCCACCCCCTACAGACCCAAGTAGAACAGTCCCAACTAAGATGGTTTGGCCATGTCTGCAGAATGGGAGAAGATCGGCTACCACGACAAGCATGGGAAACAAAGAGCCAAGGATCCAGACCCCGAGGACGACGCAGAGTCCGCTGGGAGGACAACATTAGACAATCTTTGAAGGACCGAGGACTAGAATGGAACCAGGCCAGGAGGAAGACAGCTGATAGAATAGTCTGGCGCTCTCTCTTCCAAATCTCTACACCTCACGGTAGAAGGGGAACGACTAAGTAAGTAAGTAAGTTTACAATGACGGGTTTTATGAGTGACCCCTTTAATATATATTGCAGAATTATTCCTATAATCTTCGGTAAGACGCTGGATCCCACTATGGCATATGCGTATTGAAGTTCAGCCAGATCTCGGCAAAAATGACAAAAATATCATAATAACCAACATACAAACGAGCCCTGTATTGTCTAATCTAATGTGAATACTCCTTACCAGGAGACTTATAATAACTTCATGACTGCTTCCTGTAATTTGGGTAAGGCTTACAATCAGTTTCGTCCAAAGACGACCGTCTCAGATCATAGCCATTAAGCATCTCCCCAAAACGTAATTGTTCTTTTTCACAACAACAGTGTGTTCAACAGTGTATGATAGCGCGTAAATAATAAATCATATATATTTTCTTAGATGTGCTCAACATTTAAATTACACGCACAAAAAGGACTTAACAGTTACATGTGCCAGTAAAACCAAGACAGTAATACATGATAAATGCGTTTTTTCTACTTGATAAGGCATCTGCTAGTTATAAATAAAGAACATTAATGAAGTTTTACTGCGAATCTTATCTTAACTTGCCTGCTGGTGTGAGGCATTTATCACACGTGAAGCATTCACGGTAAAAGACTGTTATGGTGCAACAACTCCTAGCGAAGAAGTCTACAATCCTTTCTAACAATAATAACAGCCCCTTCAGTCATAACTGACTGTGAGACAGCGCCCCTGAGGAGATAGTGCTCAATTGCTTATTTTTGACGTTTTCTCCTCTCCTCTGCTTGTGTTAGTTTCTTTTCGCTCAATATGAGGTGGCACCGCCACTTGGTGCGATCGGCTGCTTCATCCTCCCACGTTGCTGGATTTATGTCCAGTGACCTCATGTCTCTCTTGCTCACATCTTTGAACCTCAGCTGCGGTCGCCCATTTGTTCTTCTGCCATCGGCTAGTTGACCATATAAGATATCTTTTGGGATGCGGCCATCTTCCATGTGGCGGACATGGCCAAGCCAACATAGTCTTCGCTGTCTAAGCAGTGTATATATGCTTTTGAAGGCCAGCACCTGAAACACCTCAACATTTGTCACTTTATCTTTGCAAGAAATGCCAAGGACAACCCTTTCTTTTATCACGTATAACCTAATTTGCATGCAGAGTTTGGCAAAATTCAACAGAAGGCTGTTACGTTTAATCGCGGCTATGTTGGGAAGTTCAAATAAAGAAATTAGCATAGACTGACAGGAGAAATGTTGAACGCTAAAAAAAAAAACGTTGAATGTAAAATTTCAAGTAATTGCCAACTAATTGCCAACACATTTCACATTGTGAGAAGAACCCTGTTCGTGATCAGAATCGACTAAAACTTTCCTACATTATGTAAAAATAAACTGATTTTAAAATGAAAGTGGTTAACTCCTAAAACAGTTTTCCGTAATGAATTATACATAATGATAAGTACAACCTGTATTTTAATTTTTAAAATTTTTCTGCACTCAGAAATTGCGTGCATGTTTAAAAATCACTGACCAATTCAATTAAGTGCATGTCATAGCGCTTTCAGTTCATCACAATTTCATATATAACACAGTATGTTATCATTATAAATAAATTATTTAATGTAAAACCAGTAACGGTAGTCATGTCTCATATTAGCTAGTAAAAATGTGGTTTTTTAACACGAATACTAAGATTTGACGTCAGCCCCTCATGACTATTCGTCTCAGTATGATGCCTATTAACAGGGACGTAGATAGGATTTAATGGGGGGGGGGGGGGGGGGATTGGGGGTGTTTTATAAAAAAAAATTTATGCACTATTTGGTAATATATATATATATATATATTTTTTATATATATATATATATATATATATATATATATATATACTGCTCAAAAAAAATTAAAGGCCACTTTCAATTTTTAGGTCATTTCAACTATGCTGTTTTTTTAAAAACCTGAACACTCAGTCAAAAAAGTTTTATTGCATTTTGTTGCATGCTTAAACAATGTTTGTTAATCTGACAATAAATCAAATCTGCGTTACGTATGTGTACCTCCAAGGTCAATCAAATGTACGTGATGGAAAGGGAAATAATGCATGTTTGAAAATGCTTCCTATGGCAAAGCCTGTTGATAACATTGCTGAAATTTGCTTTTCACGTGCAAGTCATGACTAGTGAACACATTTCACCCACTTTTCGGAAGGAACGGGCAATGGGTATGTTTGTAACATTTACCATTTTAGCCATGGCTCAGCTAAGACGCTTGACCAATGTTGACAAATGGAGAGCGATGGCATGGCTGCAGGATGATGTAGGGCTGCGAGAAGTTGCTAGGAGATTAGGAGTTGCCCACTCTGTTATACAAACTCTGCGTGATCGTTATAATGCAACCGGCAGTGTTGCAGAACAACGCAGGTCAGGACGTCCAAGGTCTACCACAAGACGGCAAGACACGCTGAGCCATGGCTAAAATGGTAAATGTTACAAACATACCCATTGCCCGTTCCTTCCAAAAAGTGGGTGACGTGTTCACTATAGTCACGACTTGCACGTAAAAAGCAAATTTCAGCAATGTTATCAACAGGCTTTGCCATAGGAAGCATTTTCAAACATGCATTATTTCCCTTTCCACCACGTGCATTTGATTGACCTTGGAGGTACACACACGTAACACAGATTTGATTTATTGTCAGATTAACAAACATTGTTTAAGCATGCAACAAAATGCAATAAAACTTTTTTGACATGTTCAGGTTTGTTATAAACCTACCCCACAAATGTTTAGTTTACATTTTTTGTTATAAACACCCCACAAATGTTTTTCACCAAACCCCCCTCCCCCAGTATCTACGGCCCTGCCTATTAATAATTAAATGAAGCTTATTTCATGTCTTTCCTTAACAGCGACAGTTCAGTGCTTCCTGCCTCCTACGTGTGCTACTGTTGCATGGTGGAGCATGACAAAAGTTACTTGAGAATGTGTCATCAGTATTTGTTCTATGGTCATTCATTTTTTTAACCTCAGGTTTTTTTCCCCTCCAGATGGCTTCCAGTTTATATTTGCTTTTTTTGGTGATTGCCGCCTGGACATTTGTAAAGTGTTCAAGTTTATACAATGAGAATGTTGAGGGACAGTCTGCACCTCTGGGAAAAATTGACAGCAGACTGGAGGAAGAGCATATGCAGGTGAGCATTAGGTCATTCCAAAGCACTGATGTAAGGTTATTATTAATGGCCTAGAAGTATGCATGTTTTATAGGAACTAATGATGAATCTTCTAGCCGAACACCATCACCAATAAAGAACTACTTACTCGGACCAACCAAGGGGACATGCACACCATCATAGCTAGCAGATGCTGGAGTTAAGTTGGACACGTCCTCAGAAGAGACCCTGATGCTATCATAAGAACAAATATGCTATGGACCCCTGAAGGAAAGCGAATCTAGGTGGAGAACTGTGGAGGCCAAGATGCAAAGAATGAACCAGAGATGGGACACTGCACGAAGGATGGCCGCCGACTGAATAAAGTGGAGTCAGTTTGTTGCTACCCTACAAGACACCACCAGGTGTAATGGCCATTGACTGCTTTGGCAGTCGGCGGCTAAGGATCAAAGAAGAAGAAGACTAATTAGTGTAACTGTGGTACTGATAAAATGGCTGCTGAACATCTGCTGCAAAAGTGCCCAAATATGTAGTAGTAGCAGTGGTAGTAGTTTTAGTAGCCACCTTCAGTCATAACTGACTATGGCTATGCAACCCTGAGGTGAGATCCCTCAACTTTTTCCTGGTGTTTCTTTCGGCATGTTCTTTTTACTTCTGCTTGATTTGAGCTTCTTTTCACACAGTCTGAGGCGATGCTGTAGGGAACATGACCACTCGTTGCTATAGGCAACTTCTTGCTACCAGGGTGTTGTATTTATGTCCATTGCCTTCATGTCTCCCCTGCACACATATTTAAACCTCAGCTGCGGAGAACACATGAGGAACAGAGAATGCACATATGACCGTCACCAGTTTAATTTCTGGACAAACTCTGTGGGGATATCAACAATCACAAACTGATCACTGCTTTCTTGAAAACATATTCAAGTTGACATCTGGAAGTGTAAGAAAAATGTTTCTGGAAAAGTGACAAATATAGAGGTTAAATGAGTCCCTACTGATAACTGACACCTTTAGGACAAGCTCTTAGGAAATGTAGCAACCTGAGGCTGAACGCAACGTCATATTCAAATTGACATTTAAAGGTGTTTGAAGAAAAAGACATATATATTATTTTATTGAAAACTGTTTGTTGCAACTTTTATGTCTACAAAATTTTAGTGTTATTCTGTTTCATAAATAGTTTAGTAAAAGTTTACTTATATGTGGTAAGTTTTAATTTAATTTGATTTGTTTATGTGTTTTGGTTAAAGTTAATGCTTTCCATTTCACTAGGTATTCTACAATAAGCTAGGATTGGTTACGAAGCCTAAAGCCAAGTCCAATCAGAAAATGATGCACTCAGCTTTAGAGTTCGTGAGGAATTTCTTCAAGATTTTGAAACCTGACTTGACTGGAAACATCTCTGATTTCCCTCTTTTTAAAATCAGCAACAGCACAGATGTGAAAAGACTTGGTTTAAATGCAGCCAGAGTTGAGAGTGCTAATAGTATACTGGCCTTCATGAACAATGGTAACATGTCTTTCTGTTTTTATTTCTTTTGATGTTGTGTTTTCTTCTTTGTGTTTTACAACAGCCAACTAGTTTTGTGATCTGGTCACACAAAGCTATTGTTAATCATTGAAATTTCCCATTTTTTAATTAATGAGCAGTGGTGTACAAAGGGGTTAGCGAGGGGGACCGCCCGGGATGACAGCCAGGAGAGGGGTGCCATCCGACTCTTTTATGATAGTGTTTACTGTTTAAAAATACTTGCAACTGTGTTTCTTTATACGGGAGAAGTAATAATAATAATAATAATAGCCCCTTCAGTCATAACTGACTATGGGAATGCGCCCCTGAGGTGGCAGCCCTCAGCTGCTTATTTTCCTGGTGCTCCTTTCGACGTTTTCTCCTCACCTCTGCTTCTTGTGTGAGCCTCTCTTCGCCCAATCTGAGGTGGTGCTGTAAATAGCATCGCCACTTATTGCGATCGGCAGCTTCATCCTCCCATGTTGCTGGATCCATGTCCAGTGCCCTCATATCTCTCTTGCACACATCTTTGAACCTCAGCTGTGGTCGCCCAACTGTTCTCTTGCCATCTGCTAATTGTCCGTAGAAGATATCTTTTGGGATGCGACCATCTTCCATGCGGCGAACATGGCCAAGCCAGCGAAGTCTGCGCTGTCAAAGCAGCGTATACATACTTTGAAGGCCAGCACGTGACAACACCTCGACATTTGTCACTTTATCTTTCCACGAGATGCCGAGTATGCGGCGTAGACACCGCAAATGGAAGGTATTGAGCCTTCTTTCTTGCTTAGCATAGGTCGTCCAGGTCTCGCTTCCATATAGGAGTGTGCTGGTGACGCAGGCATTATATACCGCAGCTTTGGTCTTCATTGTGAGTTTAGAGTTTCCCCAAACACGCGATGTGAGGCGGGCAAAGGTAGCTGCAGCTTTGCCAATGCGGCTGTCGATTTCTGTATCCAGTGAGAGTTTGTCATTGATGGTAGACCCTAGGTATGTGAAGTGGTGCACCACTGCCAATTCATAGTTATCGATAGTGATAACTGGTGCAGCACCCACATCCTGACTCAGCACATTCGTTTTCTTTAGACTTATTGTGAGGCCAAAGTCCTTGCATGCTTTAGTGAAGCGATTCATCAAGCTCTGAAGCTCCTGTTGGCTTTGAGTGACGACTGCAGCATCATCAGCGAACAACAAGTCTCTTATAGTGACCCTTCTGATTTTTGTTTTTGCCTTCAGCCTTGAAAGATTAAACAGACGGCCATCTGACCTAGTGTGAAGGCATATTCCTTCAGTTGCATCTCTGAATGCATGTTTCAAGAGTAAGGCAAAGAAGATTCCGAAGAGGGTCGGAGCCAGAACACAGCCTTGTTTAACGCCACTTCGTATATCAAAGGGCTGTGACGTGCTTCCAGCATATTGGACTGTTCCCTTTATGTCGTCATGGAATGACGGGAGAAGTACCAAAGGTAGATTCCGCCAAGGATACTAAATACTTTAAGTACGCCTCTGCTATGAGATAGAAAACAGTAGGACGATTGCTTCCTCAGGTATATTGTACAAGACAATGAACATCTGCTTCCTCAGGTATATTGTACAAGAGAACTAACATCTACTTCCTCAGGTATATTGTACAAGACAATGAACATCTACTTCCTCAGGTATATTGTACAAGACAATGAACATCTACTTCCTCAGATATACTGTACAAGAGAACTAACATCTACTTCCTCATGTATATTGTACAAGACAGCTAACATCTGCTTCCTCGGGTATATTGTACAAGGTAACTAACTTCTGCTTCCTCGGGTATATTGTACAAGGGAACTAACATCTGCTTCCTCAGGTATATTGTACAAGACAGCTAACATCTGCTTCCTCAGGTATATTGTACATGACAACTAATATCTGCATCCTCATGTATATTGTACAAGACAACTGACATCTACTTCCTTAGGTATATTGTACAAGACAGCTGACATCTACTTCCTCAGATATATTGTACAAGATAACTAACATCATATCCTCAGGTATATTGTACAAGACGATTGTTACAACTGTATTTGATGTTGGTGCGAATGCTTTTGTGGGCCGTCGATTCGTTAAGGATGATGAAGACAATACAAACGCAACAGCAACGACTGGGTTATAAGATTGACAAATTGGTAAGTAATGTATACTGGACCCATTGTGGAACATTCGTGATGATACGATTTATTATTGGACGACGTTGTTATCATGGGTACATATAGTTAATCATTATGGTTTAGACAGCATATATAATAATCAACGTGGACATTGATTGACTTCAGTAGCCGTTGCCACACGAAGGTCAACGGCAGCTCTTCAGCAACGAAGTTGTAGGATGCTTGGGTTTTCAAAATAACCATGTGAAAAGCGTGAGCATAAATATGTTCAAATGACAATCCAACAATCTCTCTAAGTGTTATGTTGACGCACTAGCACTGGTTGATTGAAGCTCTGCTACAAACGGTACTGGAGTAAAATGGTACCTGAGGCTTGTTACAGAAATAAGCCGTTTGTGGCTGAATATTTATAGTATTTTCTTCTTGGCACGTCGGGCACAAGGAAAGTAACATCCTCACATGGATACTTATCAAAATATCATGACCGGGTCCTCCCTAGACTTTGGATAAGACCCCGGGCCAAAATCACGTCCATTCAAGACGAAGGATATATAAATCTGCCTCCAGCATGTATCTTGGATGGCAACAAATCACCGCGACAAATCCCATCATGACCGTTCAATAATAATGCACGGTCGTACGCAAATACTTAAAACATACAATTATTTAGATGCGCTAAAATGTGCGTCTATAAAATACTAGACTCACATGTGAGGATCTCAAACATTTAAACACCCCCCCCCCCACCCCCCCCCCCCCCCCCTTCCCGTTAATATAACTTAACAGTTTACATCGACCAATTCCCCCCCCCCCCCCCCCTCCCCCCCGGCGAAAAAAACAGGTCAATCAAGTTCCAACGTTAAACAATAGGCAACTATTATTAAGATCTTAAGTGTAATTATAAGTAATAATAGAATGACATAAATGTAGAAGGAGAATAAAAGATCAAATTCAAACAAAAGTGAAATGTTAAAGAAACATAGACCAACTATGCACTAAATATGTAATGATAAGTGAAAAGAACAAAGGAAACGACATGAAATGGAGAATTATCATAAATGGTGAAAAAATTGAAATAAAGCAACAAAGATGATAAAATATGTCAACTGTTACTGTGTAAATTTCTTCTGTTACTGGGTGATTGATTCTTTTGGGCTGTCACTTCTGTTAAGTGTAGATTGTGCTGCAAGCTACTACTGTTGTTGTTGTTATGTCTGGCTTACAGCAGTGGCCGACAGTTGTATAATATGCAATGAGCGAATGTTGTGAATTCTTAAATTATGTAAGTCTCTGGTACCACCCACACAGCAGTAACGTATGTCAGGAATAGACCAACGGGTAAGATGAGTTCGTATCCAACTCATACACAGTTTATTTATCACAGTAACATAGACATCACAGGTAGTACATTGTCACAGGTTACTATATATATACATGGCAAATAGGTTGCAGACCATAGCAAATATCCAGAAATTGGTTGCATACACAGCAACTCTCAGTACAGCAAATATCCATAAATTAGTTGCATACACAGCAATTCACGGTACAGTAAATATCCACATAAGAAACATCCATCAAAGGAAAAAGGATTGCATACATAGCAATTCGTCATAGATAAGTACAGCAAATATCCATAAATTGATTGCATACACAGCATCTCACAGTACAGCAAATATCCATAGAAAAAACATCCATCAAAGGAAAAAGGGTTGCATACATAGCAATTCGTCATAAATAATGGGAGCCGATGTAATCCATGGCATTTGAATACAATCTTAAAAAAACTCTTCCCTTCAATAACATACTCTGGTCACACTAGCGAGACAAACAACCATCTGGAAGCCCTGCCAGATACTTAATGACTGAGATTATAGTTTCTCAGTACAACTCAGAAAAGTCGCTCATGTGCGAACTAACTGCTTGACATGTGAGCTCAGCTCATCCGTCTTTTCCCCCTACTACTAAGAACATTAGAACAGTTTCTTTATTTTTTTTAAAAACTAACACAGACTCAGTTGAGCTATGTTCCAAAATAATCGTACACAAAGTACCCAAATAAAAAATCCATCTCATGACTTTAAACGTGCTTACTAACAAAAATCAGCCCCGTACATAATTATCCCTAACACTTAAACACCCCCCCCCCCCCCAGAATCATGACTTAACATCAACATTGTATCAAAAATGAGATGGGTATCGTAAGTGTATAAATGTAAGTGTGGAAAACGAAATGAAACTCAAATCAATTCCCAAAAATAAAACACGAGAAGAAAGCAAAACTGCCCAAAGGAGAATGATGAGCATTAACCCTAGGTAGACTATGTAAACTAATAGGTACCAAGTATGGTATCATTAAAAATATACGTACAAAATATATATCAGGCGCTAATGATGTGCTAACACACAAAAATGTGCTGCAAGTGCACAGCGAAATGTGGTTTCTAGGCAATGTAAATATGTTATGTGAATGATTGAAAACTCTGATAACTAATTAATTAAAATGTGTCCTAATGTTACATGTGAGCAAAAAATGTAATTACTCGATCACTCGCGAAAAAGTGTCACGGCGGACAGTTGTAGAACCGTGACATAGCGATGTGCTAATAAGTCAATTCACTGCGAATCTGAAAAAACACCATAATGAAATATCAAAATATTGTCAGAACAATCCAGTTAGTCAACGATGTGGACATTAAAGTTAGTTCGAGTTGAATATGAAGACTTTGAATGTACAAGTGGGGTCATAAAAATAAATGTTGTATTTGGCTGCATCAAACACATCCAGAAGTACCAAGTGAAGATGTAGCATAATGGTGGTACAAGTGTCAATGAGTAGTGGTTCAGCGGCTCGGAAGATTCCTGTGGACAGTGGGATAATAGATCAGCTACTACGTTTTCGGAACCACGGATAGCTTGGACTGTGAAATTGAATGGCTGTAATGCAATAGCATAACGAGCAGATTTTGAGTTCTTCAAGTCCTTACTGTTGTGCAGTAAGGGCACGCTGATCAGACTGGACCACAAAGTGGGCGCCAGGTAAGTAGCGTTGCAGTTTCAGTATTGACCAGACCATGGCAAGGAGCTCTCGGTCAACCACAGAGTAACACTGTTCAGCTGCAGTCAACTTCACCGATACGTAGAGAACTGGGTGTAGACTTCCTGAATAGTCTTGCATCGGCGAAGCACAGATTCACACCAACGAGGCGTCACTGCGAAGTATGAAAGGGATATCTTTCTTTGGTAACTGTAAGATAGGAGCAGATGAAAATAACATCTTAATTCTATCTAAAGTGGCCTGGCACTCTTGTGACCACTGAACCATATTAGGCGAACCTTTCTTCTACAGACTAGAAAAAGGCGCAGTGATAGAGAAGTGTGATATGAACCGTCTATAGAATCGGATCAAACCAAGAAGGCTACGAACCTGTTTCTTAGTTTTAGGAGGAGTGACATTTACGATTTTAGAAGTATTATGGTCTTCAGTTTGTAAGAGACCATGGCCAACACGGTGGCCCAAAAAAGAGGTCTCACTGAAACCAACATGGGCTTTAGACGGTTTAGCCGTCAAGTTGTGAGAACGAAGTATTGACAAAAGTGAACAAAGACCGCTAAAGTGATCGTCCCAAGAGTCACTAAAAAGGCAAATATCATCAAGATATGCAATAACATCAGAACGATGAGAAAGAATACTACGCATCATACGTACATAAGTAGCAGGAGCGATAACGAGACCAAAAGGCATGAAGTTCCATTGGAAAAGGCCTCGAGGTGTAGAAAGCGCAGTAAGAGGTTTGGCTCGTTCAGTAAGAGGAACTTGCCAATATCCTTTTGATAAGTCAAGCTTAGTGAAGAAAATAGAGTTGGATAACTTAATAAGCAAATCTTCCAACAAAGGCATTAGTTCAGCATAAAAATTTGTGACCTCGTTTAATTTACGATAATCGACGCAAAGACGAATAATATTGTCCTTTTTCCTAACAATAACCACAGAAGAAGCATAGGCTGAATTAGATGGTTCGATAATATTCAGACGCAGCATTTCATCCAATTCTTTTTCTGTTTGAGTTTGAGAGTGGAGTGGAATGGGATAAGGGCGGACTCTAATAGGTTTGGATTGTCATTTGAACACATTTATGCTCACGCTTTTCACATGGTTCATGCATCCTACAACTTCGTTGCCGAAGAGTTACCGAAGAGCTGCCATTGACCTTAGTGTGGCACCGGCTACTGAAGTCAATCAATGTCCACGTTGATTATTATATATGCTGTCTAAACCATATTGATGAACTATATGTACCCATGATGTCAACGTCGTCCAATAATAAATCGTATCGTCACGAATGTTCCACAATAGGTCCAGTATACATTACTTACCAGTTGGTCAATCTTATGTGACCCAGCGTTGCTGTTGCGTTTGTATTGTCTTCATCATCCTTATCGAATCGATGGCCCACAAAAGCATTTGCACCAACATCAAATACAGTTGTAACAATCTCTCCAAGTGTTATGTTGACACACTAGCAATCGACACCACTGGTAGATTTAAGCTCTGCAACAAATGGTGCTGGAGTAAAATGGTACATGAGGCTTGTTACAGAAATAAGCCGTTTGTGGCTGAATATTTATAGTATTTTCTTCTTGGCACGTCAGGCACAAGGAAAGTAACATCATCACATGGATACTTATCAAAATATCATGACCGGGTCCTCCCTAGACTTGGGATAAGACCCCGGGGCAAAATCCCGTCCATTCAAGACCAAGGATATATAAATCTGCCTCCAGCATGTATCTTGGATGGCAACAAATCGCGTCATGACCGTTCAATAATAATGCACGGTCGTACGCAAATACATAAAACATACAATCATTTCATCATCATCATCAGTTGCCATCTCCACAACGAAAGTCGGCTGTAATGGATCTCCAACGTCTTCTGTCTCTTGTCTTGGTGGTGCACTCTGATAGACTCTTTCCTGTCCATCTCTTGATGTTATCTTCCCACTTATAGCGCTGTCTTGCCCTTGCACGTTTGCCTTCAACTCTCCCTTCTGTTATGGTCTTCTGCAAGGTGTTATGCCTTTTTATGTGGCCAAAGTATTTTAGCTGCCAAACTTTGACCTCTCTCATTAGTTCTCTTTTCATACCTAGATTTTCTAGGACCTCCTTATTTGTTTTCATCTCTTTCCAAGAGATACGCCCCATTCTTCTATACATCCACATTTCAAGAGCCTCAATTCTTTCTTCCAAATGCTTATTCATCGTCCATGTTTCTGCACCATACAGAAATGCAGAATATATATAACACTTTATGATTCTCAGTTTTAATTTGTGAGATAACTGTTTGGATGTCAGTATATGTTTCATGTTGTTGAATGTAGCTTTGGCCATTCCTATTCTCTTCTTGATTTCTGTTTCACATCTGCCATCTTCTGTTATTATATGACCAAGATATACGTAGCTCTTGACTTGTTCCAGGATTTTCCCAGTTACGCTTATCTTTAATGTGGGTTTATCGTCTGTTTTGCTAATTATCATAGTTTTTGTTTTCTCAATATTAATGTCGAGTCCATATTCATGACTTATACTGTTCACAATCATTTAGATGCGCTCAAATGTGCGTCTATAAAATACTAGACTCACATGTGAGGATCTCAAACATTTAACTCCCCCTGTTAATATAACTTAACAACAACTAACATCTACTTCCTCAGGTTTATTGTACAAGACAACTAACTTTTGCTTCCTCAGGTATATTGTATAACTAATATGAGGTTGTGCTTGGGCTTGGAAAACTCATCATGTATAACAAATTGATATAGATACTACCACAGCAAGGGCATTTGAATACTTTGAGTTTCATTTAAAGCGACACAGCTGCAGCGTTGGCTCTGTCCTCCATAAGGAGGAAAATGTTGATGATGATGGTCATTCATTACCTGTTTGTTCCCATAGGAGCAGAGGCCTTCAACAAATTCATGTCTAGTCCTCCTATCCCGTGCCATTGCTCAATATCTTTCCATTTTTTCTTTAACCCTTCCTTTTCTCTCTCCAATTTTCTTCTTCAAGTGTTTTCCTATCATTTTCTACCTATCTTAACTTAGGATTCTGGAACAAGGACAGCCTTGTAATGCCATCACATTTTTTTATAATGATATGCCAATGCTTGCATCACTGTCTTGCATTTCTTCCTTCCTTCCTGTGGTGGTTTTGATGTTATGATATTTGTTATTATATTTCCTAGTGTACTGAGTGAGGTCAGCTATGAAGGTCCCTGAATATCTATGATTTATAGTGAGTTTTCAGGGAAACCTTTCTGCTACCACCTTAAGATCTCACTCAGACTTATTCTTGACTAGTATGTCTGATAGCTACGTTAAAAGTGTCTAGGGTATTGCAACTGTGGTGTGGTGTTAACTAAACACACAAACACACATATAAACAACTATTACTTTCTATGATCAACTCAACTAACACAGTGTTTTTAAATTTTTGTGGTGATAACTTTTCTCTTTACAATTTTATTTAGTCCTGAACGAGATATTCTTTTCAAAATGTAATCAATTTATGGATATATACATATATTTATGAATTTGTAATTAACTAAAAAAAACAATCTGTTCATACACATTATAGAATTTAAACTTAATGGTATTGATCTAAATTAATCTCAATACACTGTTACTGGAGTGTGGGTCTGGATGTGTACATCACTCCCTAACTTTCTTTTCAAGACTTTTATTTATAATCTGCACTTTAATTGTAAACACTTTATCGGTATATAAACAGTTTATTTTGTATCATAGGAGTATGTTGATGAAGAGTTCCGGGCCCAGTTTGATGTACTTAACTGGCCCAGTGACTTGTAGTTGAGTGTTGTCTTTTCTGTCGACAGACACTATCTCGCTCTTTCTGAGATACTCTTGGTAGGAACTGACCACAAAGCTTCAGCTCCAGTGGTATGGCGCTAGTACTGCAACAGCCACCTCCACTATCAATCAGTTGAAAATATTCACGAAGCTGGCACTAGCTTAGTGCCAGTACAAACCCACAGATCAAGAAATAAAACACAGGAACGACGATTGGCACTGATTCAGCACTGCTGCTGCTGCTTGTGTGACTATGCAATCTTATTACAATATTTGCTTTAGTATATATTCAAACTTCACACTCATCTATCGTCCTGACACTTGGACCATTTCTTAAACAAATGGCGTCCCTCCTAAGTTTTTATTGATATAAAATGTGTTGGCCAATGAGGTCCAACTAGTTAACTTTCAATTTCAAATTTTTGAAAATAAAGCCAAAATTTCCCAAGGAATGCCAATGTAGTGAATTTGATGGTACTGTATGGTTGTGATATTACCTAGTGTGATGCATGAGGTCAGCTGTGAAGGCTCCTGAGATAAATGTAGCTGTGAATTTACAGAAGGCCCTTCTTGCTACCACTTACGACCTCACACATATCTTTTTTTTTTTCTAATGAATGTGGCTACGTTAAAAATCTAGGGTACTGAATTGTAAGGTGTTGTATTAGTATATACAAACACACACACACAGATATTTAATAAGTCTAATAATATTAATAAACTTTATAACACACTGAACTAACTCAAGCTGTTTAAAATTTTGATATTTAAATTTTCTTTAAGTTTATTTGTTCTGAACCAAGGTTTTATTTTGGTCAGAACATATGAAAGGTTTTGAAATTATGAATGAAATGCATGAATATATGGCATAATAAATGAAAGGTGTGTACATATGTATTTTACAAGACTAGTTAATATTACTACTGTTTATATTTGTAATTTATCTGGGAGAACGATTAATGGATGTGCTGTTGGGGTGGCTTCATCACTCCCAGTCTATGACTACCAAACATTGTCCATTTACTGCTGGGAGGAATACAAGTTTATTTCCCAACATGGTATGTTCTAGTTGATGGGAATATAGTTGGGTGTTAGTTAGAAAATAAGTTGGTGAATGTCCAGCAGGCCAGACGCTCACGTATCTTTGACTGAGTAGTTCTGGTGCTGGAATCTGGTGGCCCCACCTCTCCGTGCTTGGGGGCAATATAAGGCTGCTCTGCCAAACTACTATACTGCACGGGTCCTCACTTGTATTTTACAACACAGCATTTGACACCACTTTGGTGCCAAATAAAAAACTCACAGTTCTGAAATAAAAGTATTGGGTCATGTGTCAGAACTCTACCTCCTGAGCCACTTCTACACACAACAATACACAACAACACCACATAGACGGGGTCAGATCTCTCTGACCATACAGCACATCTTACCAAGTTGGTTTCACATAGTATAAGTTCCCCAAGACTACATATTTTGAAATATGTTCATTAGCTTCCTGCCATTGAATAGGATAGGTGATATGTTCCACTGATCTCAACATTTGATCCGCCCTTCATAATCCTTGCTGGCGTTTATGTATTTTGTTTGTTTCTAGACCCTGAACTGGGGCTGGGGATCTAGAGCAAATCCTTACTTGTTGTAAGGGATAGATTTTGATATGGCAGTATCAAATCACTCGAAACATTAAACAATATTAAAATATACAAAGAAATACTTTCAGTCTTACCAGAATTGTGAATAGAGAACACAGTTATATGCTAGCAAAACTCAGCTGAGCTGCTGGCTCTAGTATGGCGTCCCTCTAAATATTGCAATTAGCTTCTGGGAATCACACCACTGAAGAATTACTGTGTCTACTACTGGACAACTTATGATGAATGGCAAAAATGCGCGTCTGAGCGCCGATAATATGATTACCTGTGGCCAATCACCGCCTTTCCCCCTTTTCAAATTTCAAACCTCCTACCAAAAGTCACTTCAGTCATACCTCAGTCAAGTATGTATTATTGTCTGTTGGTCCGTCTGTCTCTACTTGCGTTTTTTACAAAACACACTTGTGTATACATGCATTTCCTACACGAATCTGCCTCTAGAGTTATTTTTAGCCACAACTTTCCGCTAATTCCCCCTCTCTTTCATTCTAACTAGATTTTAGCACTTGAGTCTCAAGGCCGCAATTTTTTTGAAAATTAGTGACATGTTTTTGTTTCAATGCAGTCGCTCGCTGATATGAACAACAGTCTTTTGTCAATATCTTCATTATTATCTATCCGTCTGTATAAATGAAAGCATATTATTTCTCTGCTCAAGATGGGCCATCAGGCCAGCTGGGTTTTATATTCCTAACATTATTATTAAGAAAAAGTTACTTTTCAAGGTTAGTTGTTTTTTTGAAATATGTTCGAGCATCTTCTGTAATGCATTTGCCGCTGAATTCAAATAAAGGGACTAAGTATCGTAAAAGCGTCCAAGAAATGACTGTTGCGTATAATAGCTAAGGTCCCTTTTGTCCATTTCTTTACCTTGTGTCAACTTGGGGACGTGAATTTTTTCCTTTCCCCACCAATTGCGTCTTTTTAGCCTTGCTAGTTTCAAGCACGTGTTCAGTCATATTTTTCTTTTTGATCTCCGTTCTCATCCCGTCTACAAGGGTAAACGTTTTGCCTTCACGTCTAACAAGTTAATTTCATGGCGGGTAGTGACCCGCGGCATGGGCGATCATGTCTTCTAGTAGCTTACGCATTATTTTTATCCCTACATTTTATCTTTTGAGATACTTTAACGTTGTATCACGGTTAATTTTATCACACATCTCCCCACTTGAAAACATGCCTACGGCAAGTTCCAAAACCAGTGATACACATAGATAAAATTACTCCTCACGCCTGCCACTACTCTAATTTTGATCACAGGGGTGCCGACTGAGGAAATCTGCACCGACATTCAATTTGCCTGGGATATATTGGATACTAAACTGATAAGGTTGAAGCAATAAAGACCACCTCAGCAATCTTGCGTTTTCATGCTTAGCCTGAGATAAGAATACGAGGGGCTGATGATCCGTCTGGACCACAAAAGTCCTACCATACAGATAGATTTGAAACTTCTTTATTGCCCAGATTAACGCTAAACATTCTTTTTCGCTTGTGGAATATCCTTGTTCCACCTTATTCAATTTGCGGCTTGCATAAGCGACTGGGTTTAGTTCCCCATCAGGTGAAGATGATCTTTGCAACAAAGCCGCCCCGAGTCCTACATTACTTGCATCTGTTCTTACGACAAAGTCCTGTGTCTAATCAGGCAGTTTGAGAATGGGCTTGCTAGTGAGTTTTTCCTTTAACTCTTGGAACGCTAATTCACTTTGCGCAGTCCAAATAATTTTATCTGGAAGTCCCTTGCGAGTCAGATCAGTCAGAGGAGCACAAATAGAGTTAAAATCTTTGATGTATTTTTGATAAAATCCGCATAACGACACGAATGATCGCACGTCCTTTTTTGTTTGTGGTCTAGGTGCTCTCTGCAGTTTTTTCCAAGTTCTTGGGATCAGGGGTCATGTTACCCTGATATACAGTGTGTCCCAAGAATTCCAACTCTTTGCATCCAATACAACATTTTGTTGGCCTAGCAGTTAAGTTCGCCTCCCTAAGCCTATTAAATAACATTTTTAGAGCGTCAATGTGTTCTTCAAATGTCTCTGTGGCGACGAGAATATCATCCATGAAATTCGTGATACATGGGTTATTCAGGGGATCCAACAATTTGCGCATCATCCTTGAAAATACACTTGGAGCATTTTTCAGTCCGAATGGTAGCATGTTGAATTCATAATGTCCTTCCGATGTGCTAAATGCTAAATAAGGTCTCACTTCAGGCTTCACTGGAATCTGGTAATAGCCTTTACTAAGATCCACCTTTGAAAAGTATTTTGCCTTGTTTAATCTGGCAAATAACTGTTTTGTGTCTGGTAATGGATCCACTTGTCCTTCTGTGACAGCATTCAGTTTCCTGTAATCTATGCACAGTCGGTGTTCCCCAGACGGTTTCCTCAACAAAACAACACTGGAGCTAAAAGATGATTCACTGTGTGAAATAATCCCCTCCTTCAACAAATAATCTATTTCTTCCTTCAATGCCTTCTCCTTCGCGAACGGAATAGAATAGGCTCTCATACAGATTGGGTTTGAGTCTACCAGTTTCATGTCATACTGTAGCAAATTTGTATGTCCTGGTTTATCTGTTAATACATCTGTATGTTCCTCCAGAACCTGTTGAACTCTCTCCCTCTGGTTTTTAGTCAGGTGCTTACTGACTTTTACCTGTGCTGCTGTTTCACAAGGATGTAATGGGTATTCATGTGAGGTGAGTGGTTCCTTTTGCATTTGAGTTGCGATAGCCAAGGTCAGTAAGGGGGTGCTTTCCTGGAGTGGTCTGTCCAGATACTTCTTTAACAGGTTTACATGATAAACTTTCTCCTTCCCCTTTTTGTCAATTTTATAGTTTGTTCTAGACACCTTCTCTAGAACCGTATATGGACCTTGCCATCCAATTTGTAATTTATTCTGGCTACCGGGTAGTAGAAGCAGCACCTTCTCTCCCACAGCTAGTTCTCTGTCCTTTGCCTTCCTATTAAAATATGCTGCATGTTTCTTCCTGGCTTGTTTCAAATTATCATTTGCCAGTTTCCATCCAGCTTTCAGACGAGTGGTCAGTTCGTTCACGTATTGATAAGATGAGGTAACAGTCTCTTCCGCCTTCTCATCTGTCCAGGTCCTTAATAGTGCTACAGCTGGACCTTTAATTTATCATACTTATTTTTCATGGAACCCGTCGGGTCCCTTCCATTAGAAGCACTATAGTGAGGACTTTTCTTCCTAAAATCATCACTCACAAATCGACCACTACCAATTTTTTTCTTGGGTTTATCTCCCCACTTTAGATTACTTGTGAGAGATCTTCGCTCTCTTTTCTGTTCTTCCAGTTTATATAATCCTGACCGAGGGATTGTCAGCTTATTCTGGGTTAAATTTCTTCTTTGTACTCGTCGCATAGTGGCCATGTTAATCCATTCAAGTGAAGACTGGTGTGAAAAGGGGGCTCCCATTCCACTTTGTCTACCTGAGTATAATTAGTTTTCCTTCCAGGCCTAATTTTGCCCCGTGGCGTTTCTAGGTCCTGCACATATTTTCCCTTTGTGGGTGTTCCCTCATGAAATATGCCACATGCTTCTACAAAGTTCTCAATATCGACATTTACGTCGGGCCAATAGTATTTTCGAGCAATCTTTTGGCAGATGGTACCGACTTTCTCATGGTCACCATCTTTTCCAACATGTAAGCTCCTTATCAAATTTGCCCTATATATCTTGGGAAGAACCAACTGTCCGTGACCAGTGGATCTAGTTCCTGTCTTCCTGTATAATAATTTGTTCTTCATAAAATATTCCCCCTTGCTCGGAGGTGTGTGGCATTTGGGCAATTTTTTAAAACATGGCTTGAGTGTCCTATCCTCAGCCTGCGCCTTCCTCATCTCCTCTGGATGAGCATTAATAGGTTCACCTTCTTCCTCCTTCTTCTGTGACCTGGTCTGCACTGTCGCCATGATCACAGGTCTCTCGAGATTCCCCAAGAAGACGTATCTACACCCCAATATCAGAGGGTAGATTGGTTCATCTATCACTGCTGCTCTGATTTCTCCTTCCACATAGCGAGTTTTCACCGTTATCCTTGCGATCGGAAGTGTCATGAGTGGTATGTCCTTAGTCGCCCCTTGTATCTCCTCTGTTTCTGTGGTATACTGACTTGGGTCCACTAGGCTAGACTTCACAACTGAATCATAATCCAAACCTGTATCATAAAGGCACCTTATGGTGACCCCATTACAAGTAACATCCTTACAAACTGGGGGGTGATAAGGTTCCTGCTGTCCATTAGGATTAACCTTTAATCTTTGAGTCCCCGACTTCATTGCAGCAATGTTTGAAGGTTTCCTTCTACAAAATTCGGTGTTATGGTTATCTTTCTTGCACCATTTACACCATCTTTTTCCTTGGTTAAACGGTTTTCTTTCATTGGATTTTTGGTCATTGAACTGTGAGTTTCTGTCTCGATAGTCATTTCTTGGCCGTTCAAAGTTTGTCCTACCCTTATTACCCTGTTCTCTATTTTCAAATTTATTAAATGGCTGTGGAGCTTTAAAAGTTTCTATGTGCTTCTTTTTAGAGCCACTTACCTCTGCCTGGGCTGCCTGATACCTCTCAGCGACATTTAAAACCTCCCCCAACTTCTCTGCACCTTGTTCCATGAGAAATTTTCTCATGTCTGGAGCCATGGACTCTCTCAATCGCTCTATCATGATCATCTCCTTAAGATCTTGGGTCTTCCCCAGAGCAGTCCATTTCTCCAAATAGGTTTCCAGTCTGGCAGAGAATTGGTGGTATGTCTCCCCAGACAACAGTTTGGCATTTCTAAATTTCTTACGATAAAATTCACCATTTTTTTCGTACCTTAATAACAAAGCCTGCTTTAACATGTCATAATTGTCTTGGTCTTCTCTGTTCATTTTTGCGAAGACTTCATAAGAAGTACCTCTCAGTCCCTGTGATAACTTTAAACTCCACCTCTCTCTCTCTAACCCATATGTAGTAGCTAATAACTCAAAACGTCCGGGGTACCCCTCGATGTCATCGTCTTTTTCAACAAAATGGTCTAAATGAAACCCCATAGCTGATGTTGAGGCTCCCAGACTGGGCGTAGCATCTGAGGCAAAAGGGCTGGCACCATTTTCAGGAGCATGGCCTTGTAACTCCAGCTCCCTTAGTCGTAATTCGTGCTCCCTTTGCAACCTTCTATCTTCTGCCTCCCTTTCGGCAGTCAATCTTTTTTCTTCTGCTTCCCTTTGCTGTCGTTTTTCTTCTGCCTCAATCTGCAGCCTCTTAATTTCTTTTTCAGCCTCTAACCTCTTCTCTTCAGCCAACCTTTCAGACTCTAATTTTCTTTCAGCCTCTTTTTCTAATCTTCTTTCTTCCCGTTCAATATACTTATCACATTCAGCCGTTACATATTGAATTAAAACCTGACCATCCATTCCCATATCCTTCGCCGTTAGCACAGCAGCTGATCTGAACTTAGCTAGCTCCGCCATCACACAAAATACAATGATCAAGGTAAAATTTCCAACCACTAAAGTAATTCTAATTACTATAGTCTAAAATAATTCTAATTAGCCAGTTAACTAATTAATTACCACTGGCTGTGAAGATTCACCAACTTTTAATTACACTTTTAATTTAAAGGGACACTTTTAATTTTTATAATTTGTTCCCCTAATTTAATTCTCCCACCAGGAGATCCTAATATTACTGTTAAGCTAATTATCCCTGGACAAGAGACCCCAATATATGTAGTGGATTTGATGGTACTGTATGGTTGTGATATTACCTAGTGTGATGCATGAGGTCAGCTGTGAAGGCTCCTGAGATAAATGTAGCTGTGAATTTACAGAAGGCCCTTCTTGCTACCACTTACGACCTCACACATATCTTTTTTTTTTCTAATGAATGTGGCTACGTTAAAAATCTAGGGTACTGAATTGTAAGGTGTTGTATTAGTATATACAAACACACACACAGATATTTAATAAGTCTAATAATATTAATAAACTTTATAACACACTTAACTAACTCAAGCTGTTTAAAATTTTGATATTTAAATTTTCTTTAAGTTTATTTGTTCTGAACCAAGGTTTTATTTTGGTCAGAACATATGAAAGGTTTTGAAATTATGAATGAAATGCATGAATATATGGCATAATAAATGAAAGGTGTGTACATATGTATTTTACAAGACTAGTTAATATTACTACTGTTTATATTTGTAATTTATCTGGGAGAACGATTAATGGATGTGCTGTTGGGGTGGCTTCATCACTCCCAGTCTATGACTACCAAACATTGTCCATTTACTGCTGGGAGGAATACAAGTTTATTTCCCAACATGGTATGTTCTAGTTGATGGGAATATAGTTGGGTGTTAGTTAGAAAATAAGTTGGTGAATGTCCAGCAGGCCAGACGCTCACGTATCTTTGACTGAGTAGTTCTGGTGCTGGAATCTGGTGGCCCCACCTCTCCGTGCTTGGGGGCAATATAAGGCTGTTCTGCCAAACTACTATACTGCACGGGTCCTCACTTGTATTTTACAACACAGCATTTGACACCACTTTGGTGCCAAATAAAAAACTCACAGTTCTGAAATAAAAGTATTGGGTCATGTGTCAGAACTCTACCTCCTGAGCCACTTCTACACACAACAATACACAACAACACCACATAGACGGGGTCAGATCTCTCTGACCATACAGCACATCTTACCAAGTTGGTTTCACATAGTATAAGTTCCCCAAGACTACATATTTTGAAATATGTTCATTAGCTTCCTGCCATTGAATAGGATAGGTGATATGTTCCACTGATCTCAACATTTGATCCGCCCTTCATAATCCTTGCTGGCGTTTATGTATTTTGTTTGTCTCTAGACCCTGAACTGGGGCTGGGGATCTAGAGCGAATCCTTACTTGTTGTAAGGGATAGATTTTGATATGGCAGTATCAAATCACTCGAAACATTAAACAATATTAAAATATACAAAGAAATACTTTCAGTCTTACCAGAATTATGAATAGAGAACACAGTTATATGCTAGCAAAACTCAGCTGAGCTGCTGGCTCTAGTATGGCGTCCCTCTAAATATTGCAATTAGCTTCTGGGAATCACACCACTGAAGAATTACTGTGTCTACTACTGGACAACTTATGATGAATGGCAAAAATGCGCGTCTGAGCGCCGATAATATGATTAATAATAATAATAATAAATTCTTTAAGCGCCAAACACGGCGCATAAGGCAGAAACCAGTGCTCTCCAGGTTGTTCGTTGTGACGCCACTCCTCTTAGCTCTTGCACATTATTTAGGCCCAACGTTCTTCCTTCTCTTATTATTGTTCTTCTGAGTGTTTCTTTTGGTCTTCCTTTTTTCCGCTTACCCTCAGGAACCCAAGTGAGCGCCTGTAGTGGTATTCTGTTGTTTTGCATTCGTAGGACATGACCGATATATGACCATCGTCTTTTCCTTATATAGTCGGAGACATATTTCTGCCTAGAGTCTTCTCTTATTTGTCGATTAGTCTTGAATTCTTTCCAACTGATGTTCATGAGTTTTCTAAGACATTTGTTCTCGAATGTATTCAGCTTGTTCTCCAATGATTTTGTTATTTTCCAACTCTCACAGCCGTATGTTAACACTGAGATAACATTTGAATTAAACAGACGAAGCTTGGTATGTATATTCAATGATCGTAATTTCCAAATGTTAGATAATCTATTGAAGGCGCTAGCTGCCAAAGCAATTCTAGTATGGATTTCTCTTTTTGTGTCACCATCCTGAGTCATTTTACTGCCTAAATAATTGAAACTTTCAACTTTCTGTAGTTTTTCCCCGTTCAAGATGATATCAAAGGTCTCGTTAGAAAAGTTCATAGCTTTAGTTTTCGCGGCATTTATTTGGAGACCAATTTTAACCGAGAGATGACACAAATTATTTATTGCTTCTTGGGATTGTCTTGGTGTTGAACTTAAGAATGCTACATCATCTGCGAAATCCAGGTCCCCCAGGAATTTTCCATTTGTCCATTTTATACCCAATTGTTCATTGTGGGTATAGTTTCTCATAACCCAATCAATAGCTATTCCAAAAAGTAGTGGTGACATAATACAGCCTTGTTTCACCCCTGTTTCTACTGTAAACCATTCTGTATTCCCTTTATTTGTTCTAACACAACATCTTGCATTGTCATATAGCGCTTTGATTATATTCACATATTTTGTTGGAAAACCATAGATTGTAAGTATCTTCCACAATGATGGGCGGTGTAGACTATCAAAGGCTTTTTGAAAATCGACGAAGGTGATAATAAGTGGCGATTGCCTTTCCACTGATTCTTCTATAATTGTTCTTAGTGTGAATATTTGATCAATACATGATCTTTTCGGCCTGAAACCCGCTTGTTCTTCTCTGATCTTTTCGTCAGCATGCAATTTAAGTCTTTCTAACATCATGCAACATAATAATTTTCCAGGTACTGATAATAGAGATATACCACGCCAGTTATTACAGTCTGATAGATCACCTTTCTTCGGTAACTTTACAATAATACTGTCTTTCCATTGTTGTGGTGGTTGTTCTTCTCTCCATACTTCATTTATAATATCTAAAATTCTCAAGAGGTTGTTGTCATTAACTGCTTTAATCATTTCCCCTGAAATTTCGTCAACTCCAGCAGCTTTAAAATTTTTTAATCTTTTAACGGCTTGTTTGATCTCGTCCAGCGTGAATTCATCGCAAGTTATTGGCAAAGTGGTTGTGGATGTTTCATTATTAAAATCAGGTGTTACTGTTGGTGGTGGTCTGTTTAGCACCTCCATGAAGTGCTCAGCCCATCTCTTCATTTGTTCTTTTTCTGTTGGTATTGAATTCCCTAATTTACCTTTAACAGGTGTTTCCATAGCAGTAGGCTGGTGACATAGTTGTTTTGTAATTTGATAAAGGCACCTACTATTACCAGTTCTTGCAGCATTTTCAGCTTCTACGGCCAGTTCATTGATGAAATGTCTTTTATCTCTTCGAGTTTTTGTCTTCACTTCTTTATTTAACAAGTTATAAGTTAGTTTGCAAGATTCAACTGCATTATGTGTACTTGCCGCTAGTAGTTTAAGTTTTGCTGTTTTCCTTTCTTGTATTTTATCCCAAGTATCTTCTCTCATCCATTTTTTCTTTTTATGTACTAGGTATCCGGTGGTCGCTACAGCTGCTTCTGTCATTGCTGTTCTCAGTTGTTCCCATTTAGTATCGATTGTCTTGGTGGTGATATCGTTGTCAATTTTGCCTAAAGCATCGAAATAGTTGTTCATTTTGACATTATATTCCTTCTTTATATCATTTGATTGCAGTCTGTGTACATCTATTCTTCTATTTTTATTCGGTTGGTATAACTTCTTCAGTTTAATTCTCATTTTAGCTATGCAGAGGTTATGATCGCTTCCGATCTCTGCACCTCTGTATGCTCTGACGTCTTGAACTGATGAGCGAAATTTAGCGCTTATGCAGAAGTGATCTATCTGGTTCTTAGTTCTGCCATCAGGTGAATTCCATGTTATCTTGTGGATATTCTTATGTGGAAAGATGGTGTCTGCCACAACGAGGTTTGATATTTCACAAAGTTCTAGAAGTCTTTCGCCATTTTGATTCATACAGCCTATGCCATGAGTACCGAGATATCTTTGTACTCCATCGTTGTTGTCACCTACTTTGGCGTTAAAATCACCCATGACTGCTATTATGTCATGCTTGGGTATTGTGTTGATGGTACTTAGAAGTGCTTCATAGAAGTCATCTTTTGTGGTATCAAGAGCGTCGTTAGTTGGTGCATAACATTGTACAATTGAGAGCTTGAAAAATCGTGTCTGAAATCTAGCTAATATTAGCCTCTCATTGATAGGTACCCAGCTGATAAGCGATGCTGCTGCTTTCTGTGTCATTAGGATGGCTACTCCCTCTGTGTGACGATTATCATTACTACCAGAGTATATAATTTGCTTTTTTTCTTCTGAAATATATTTTATGCCCTTCCCCGTCCATCTACACTCGCTGACACCCAATAAGTCCAACTTATAATTATCCATTTCTTTAATTACTTCTTCCAATTTTCCGTCTTGATACATAGTTCTTACATTCCAGTATCCAATTTTAGAAATCTCCTTAGCCCCCAAGATATTAGAGTGAGTCATGTTTACTGTCGAGCCTGGTTCTGTTTCGGTAACAATAGCTTGTTTTACGATAGTGAATTGTTAACTCACTGATCAACCCTCCGATCCAACCGACCGATTCAAGGGTTTCGAGGTCAGTTATAGGAAAATATCTACACCACTAGATACTCTGGTGTATCTCTTATTCTATAATTTAACATAACATGGTGATATCCATCGAAATATACACATTCCTGATGTTTTTCTTTCGGCGTCTAAGGTGAGAAACGAATTTCACCTCCATCTTGGAAGGGTAGATAACCTATATGATTACCTGTGGCCAATCACCGCCTTTCCCCCTTTTCAAATTTCAAACCTCCTACCAAAAGTCACTTCAGTCATACCTCAGTCAAGTATGTATTATTGTCTGTTGGTCCGTCTGTCTCTACTTGCGTTTTTTACAAAACACACTTGTTTATACATGCATTTCCTACACGAATCTGCCTCTAGGGTTATTTTTAGCCACAACTTTCCACTAATTCCCCCTCTCTTTCATTCTAACTAGATTTTAGCACTTGAGTCTCAAGGCCGCAATTTTTTTGAAAATTAGTGACATGTTTTTGTTTCAATGCAGTCGCTCGCTGATATGAACAACAGTCTTTTGTCAATATCTTCATTATTATCTATCCGTCTGTATAAATGAAAGCATATTATTTCTCTGCTCAAGATGGGCCATCAGGCCAGCTAGGTTTTATATTCCTAACATTATTATTAAGAAAAAGTTACTTTTCAAGGTTAGTTGTTTTTTTGAAATATGTTCGAGCATCTTCTGTAATGCGTTTGCCGCTGAATTCAAATAAAGGGACTAAGTATCGTAAAAGCGTCCAAGAAATGACTGTTGCGTATAATAGCTAAGGTCCCTTTTGTCCATTTCTTTACCTTGTGTCAACTTGGGGACGTGAATTTTTTCCTTTCCCCACCAATTGCGTCTTTTTAGCCTTGCTAGTTTCAAGCACGTGTTCAGTCATATTTTTTCTTTTTGATCTCCGTTCTCATCCCGTCTACAAGGGTAAACGTTTTGCCTTCACGTCTAACAAGTTAATTTCATGGCGGGTAGTGACCCGCGGCATGGGCAATCATGTCTTCTAGTAGCTTACGCATTATTTTTATCCCTACATTTTATCTTTGGAGATATTTTAACGTTGTATCACGGTTAATTTTATCACAGCCAAAAGTACACAATAAAAGGCGTACGTCTGTCTGTCGGTCTGTCCCATTTTGGCATTAAAAGCTAAAAACAGTCTTGATTTTTGACATAAGTTCTGCCTCTCACTCACTTCAAAATTTCCACTGTCAAAATTTATTTATTGTTAAGCCATCCCATAATTTTTCTTCCCTCTTTCTACCCCTCCTCCAATAGAATACTTGTGCTATGGCTTGACTCATTTCCTCTAATGCGTCCAAAAAAAGTCACTGTTAGTGAATGCCATACCGCCAGTCTGTTCGTCTGTATGTCTAAACCAATACAGTCTTTTGGCCATAACTTTCCTATCTATGGGGCGATTTTGTATATTTAAACATATTATTTATTAGGAGAAGATGAGCTATCCAATTAACTTAGTTTTACAGTCGTATCTTTAAAATTAAAGAATTACATATATTTTCCATGTTAGTTTCAAATTCCATCATTCATAAATACGCCATCTCTCTCTACCCGCCTTTCGTGTTTTTCAAATCTGAACAACAAGTCTGTGACGTCATAAATGTATCAAATTTTCAAAACGAACAACGCGTGTGTGTTTATACTAGTTACACTGTGTGCCCCTAGTTTGAAAAAGTATTTGCCTTTCGTGATATTTTTAATTCTACAAAGCGTGCAACAACGTTCCGAACACCTGCTAACTGTATTGTCTCGCACTGTCGTCTCGGTAGCGCTCCCAAGAATCTAACGCTTGACAATTTGAAGCATGTGTTCGCTCTCTCTCTCTTATGCGTTCGTTTATGCCTCCCATGTTTTGACTCTTACTATCTTTCTAGGCACAACTAAGCTTGTTGTGTTTTCAAAATTGTTACCATTAACCCTTCACGGGCGAGTTATAAAATCCAATACCACTGGCAAATGATAATAGTTTTTACTCTACGTTTTTTTCTTTATTCTTATGTTATTATCTGCTAACCTCAACACGATTTTGGCGTGGGTGAAGAGGAAGCGTCATACCTACACCCTTTTCCTTTATACATTACTGTTGACTTTATAAATAATAATAATTTTATCGCGTATATCAATGTATATCATCACACTTCCTACCTACCTTCCATCCTTTCTCACTTCCTTTCTGCCGTCTTTCTTTCATTTTTTCTATTTTCATCTTAAGGTAGCTGCCAAGATCATTTTTCTACATCTTATTATTTGTCAAGAAATTAATTCTTCTTCTTCCCTTTGCGCTCCTAACGGAGTATAGAACCACCACTGTAGCTGGTTTCCTTGAAGGAAGCCTCCACCAAGCATGCACATGCTCCTGCAGCAATGGTTAATAAGTTAATAGATGTGTATGCAAAATGACCGAAAGTAATAGTTCACCAATGTCAAATTAATATTAAAAACCAGACAGTTACCTGTGGAACAGGAAGTGAGAAGACCTTGTCAATGGTAAGACCATTCTATGAGAAAATCAGCCAATAGTCTCACAAGGCAGTCCATATTCAGGAATACTCAGAATAAAAGAAATAGAACGAGATTCTAAAACAAATGGAGAAGAAAATTAGAGACAGACATAAGGGTAATAGAGAAGATGTGGAAGAACTTAACAGATGGCTTACAAATTAATGTCACAAATGAATGGACTTTCTATTTTGTATTAATTTTAGTCTATTTCACAGTTAATTCTGGAAGCTTTAATGTGTTTGCTGTTTTTTTTTCTTTTGCCTAAATAAGCCATATTATAATTTTTTTGTTCAGCCGAGAAAGCCCCAATCCAACGACATCGGCATGGGATGTCATTCTATTTTGAGGTGCCAAAAGGAAAGCAGATAAATGCAGCAGAACTGAGAATTTTCAAGAAAGTGTCACCAGTATTTAGGACAGGAAGATTTTCTGTTCGCCTCTATGTTGTCAAAGAGAGGATGGAGAAAGGGTATGTTGTTTTAATTCCTTACTAGCAATAACCCATCAATAATGATGGAAGTAAATCAAAGAATGTAATATACTTTTAAAGAGATATTTTAATTCAATATAAAAGTTATTTGATGACAACATTTTTTTGTGAAAGTGCGTGGATTTGTTTCAAAGAATGTTCACTGTTAAAAAAGGTTTTTAACAAAAACTCAAGTTTTTATGATTTATTCCTCATGTGAGGGCGTCATAGAGCTGGCCGTGTCCGAAGACTTATTCAGGAAAAAAAACTCCTACGTGATCAAATGATTGTCCTTGCGCCTTATTGATCGTCATTGCAAATGCTAAATCACTGGGAATTGAGACGCCACATCCTAAATGGCAAACTGCGCTTGGTTCTAAGTCAATGCACGCTCACGTTAGTACGTTCGTTTTCTTCTTCTATGATCCTTAGCCACCGACTATCAAAGCAGTTATTGGCCATCACGCCTGGTGACGTCTTGTAGGGAAACAACAAATTGATTCAACTTTGCTCAATCAGTGACCATCCTTCTGTGACATGTAATGGAAAAGGGTGTACTGTAATCTATACTCCCTATTGTAATCAAATAACTACTCTCTGATTTGCTAGCTAAAACATGCATTAAACAACCTGTCTTGTCTTTCTCTGTAGCTCACACTTTTGTCCCCGCCCTCTTTTCTCTATACACTGCATGACACGATGTTTACAATCTTCTTCAACATGTCAGTCATAAGCAGTAAATAAATCCCGCTATGGTTATTTCTTTTCACTTACGCGAGCTCAGCTGTCAATCATATGATACTTGACCACTGAACAGTTAGCACGTGGGACTTATGGCAAAACGTAGCAGGATCTTTGAAGTTCACCCAGGGAAAGCTAGAATTCCAGAGTACCCGTTTGATCTCGAAACACGAGCATTCTAGAAGAAGCCCGCTAGAAGAACAAAAGACTTTTGATCTCGGTCAATGCTCCTGACGAAAAACTCTGAGCGACCGTGACGCAAAGTTTTTCATCTTGAGAATGCTAGCTCCTGAATTTGTCCCACACAGAAGTGCCAAATAATGCCATTAGAGATCAATTGAAGACGATGATATGTATACTGCTGTTTCTAAGCCCAGTGATCAGTCGTCAGTCAGAAATTTGATATTCTAGCTCGTAGTCATTAACATACGAGGGGTGTTCAGAAAGTAATGCACCACATCATTTTTCTCAGCTAATAATGAAGATAGAAGCATGAAATTTTGCACACTTCAAATATGGCATGTGCCAATTGTGTGCATTAAATTGCACCGCAACCGACCAAATAATACGGCTGCCCTAAACTGTTGAAATGGAGCGTGTTAGCATCTTGGTTTATAAGCAGCGAATTGTGATAGAATTTTTCGTTGCAGAGAAGGAAACTGTTGTGAACATTCACAAGCGTCTATGTGATGTGTATGGAAGTTTTGCAGTCAACAGGAGTACAGTCAGTCACGGTGTTCAGAGAATCAAAGAATCAGGAAGTGGAAATACGGAGGTGCTTGATTGGCCGCGCTGTGGACGTCCTGCCACAGCTACCAACGCAGAAATGTTGAATTGCGCTGAGGGCATTATTCTAACTGATAGGCGAATCACTACTCAACAATTGGCCTTACAGCTGTCAGTCAGCATTGGTAGTGCAAATGCAGTTATTAAAAACTCTCAGATTTTCTAAGGTTTGCGCAAGATGGGTTCCTCAAAGTCTCACAAATGACCACTGATTGCAAAGGAAAGCAATTTCTTCTGAATTGTTGGAGCGTTTTAATGCTGATGGAGAGAACTTTTTGGCTAAGATCGTTACAGGTGACGAAACCTGGGCACATCATTTTGAACCTGAGACAAAAAGACAGTCAATGGCGTGGCATCATCCGCAATCACCACGAAGAAAGAAATTCAAGACAATTCCTTCACAGATTCCAGCTAGAATCCAACGTGAGTGAAACGTCACGAAAAAATCTATAAATAATAATTCCTTCTCACAGCACTGTCTTTTGAACAGGACTTAAGTGTGATTCTTGTGGACATTATGCCAAGAGGAGAGACAATCAATTCGCAAGCTTACACTAAGATATTGAAAAAACTCAACGTTTTCGCAGAGTTCGGCCGCACAAGAATCCAGCAGACCTGCTTCTCCTTCACGACAATGCGTGATCTCACACAAGTCTGGCAACACGGGAAGCAATCACCAAATTGGGTTGGACTGTACTACCCCATCCACCCTATAGTCTCGCTTTGGCACCCTCTGATTTTCATCTATTTGGTCCACTTAAAGATGCACTCCGTGAGACAAGGTTTGAAGATGATGGAGTGATTCATGCAGCGAAGAAATGGCTACATGATCAAGACAAAATCTGGTACGGGCTAGGAATACATGCACTTGTTTCACACTGGCATAAAGCCGTACAACACCCCATTAGAGAATCAATCGATGTTTACATGACATATCCGTGTATATGCTGTTTCTAAGCCCATGCTTTTTCAATAAACAGCTCAGAGAAAAAACGAGTGTGCACTAGCTCGTACGCCCCTCGTATTTCTTGTATGGAATACTGTGTAAAAGTGATATATCGCGGAGATTTTATTCTGGTAAGAGGGAAACAGTTCTAAGTGTTAGAAGTACTTCACGGTGACAGTTAAATTAAACCATTTTACTTCACTTAGATTTTTTCTTGCTAGTTAAGCGAATTAAATAAAATAAACACGACTATTAACCAGACCGGACTTAGAGGTGTTAGACGACTGACAGAGGGAGATAAAAGACGGTGTTCATATTTTATTTGTAATTATAGTTATTATAGCTGCTATTATTTGTTTAATACCAATACGACAAGGTAACAGACAGCGACGATTTTACTAGCTAAATTAATAATAATAATAGTGAAGCGATAGCTTCAGACTTGGGAAGATAGGTGGGGAGCCGCGCTGGTGTAATGGCTACAATGTTGTACTGACGACCACGTTTTCAAGTTTCAAGCCCGGGCGTCAGCGTTTGAAGGAATGTTTACGACCGGGAATTTGACTGAATAATCTGAACGGCTCCTGCACATAAATCCCAGCCTCGCAATGACATGTCATTGGGCCAAAAGGGCTGGAAAGCTCGAGTGCCGCTGGTTAGAGAAAAATAAATTGAAGATAGGCTATTTATTGTCTTTACGTATTGCGTATTTTTAAACACTGTGCGAGTGACCCCGCTAACCTGTGCGAATCGTCTGAACAAAATCATCGGGCCAGCGAACTTATGTGAGTGTGTACAGTGCCGACGGGCAAACAACTCGTATCTTGTCATTCATATATTCGTCAGAATCGACAAAGCGGAAGAGAGATTGTCTTGTCGTCGTCCCTATTTTTCTTTATAGAATGGTAGTATTTACCAAAATGTTTGTTGTATGTTTTTCGCAGACCTGATCCCCAAGTGGACGCCCAGCGGTCTTTATCTTTACTTTACTTTATTGTATGATGTGCGTACTCGTACATTGGTACATATAACTGAAAAAGGAAAAGTCCAAATAGTCCTCTTTGTACTCAACCTAATCAAAATTATTTGCATTTTTTTGGTTAATCCCGAATCAAGAACTGCTTACTCGTGGTAATCAAAAATATATGCACACTATCACTGCAGGTAGACGCAGGAACTGGGTTGGCCAAGAGCTGCTATGCTGTGGACCCAAGAATGAAGGTGAAAGATATTCCGATCAAAAAGAACTTGGCAGAGAACTATGGAGGCTGAGATGCAAACCATGAACCAGAGTTGAGGCCCTGCATGAAAGATGGCCACCGATCCAGCAAAATGGAGACAGTTTGTAAGACGCCACTAGTCATGATGTCAGTTAGGGGCTAAGGATCCAAGATGAAGAAGTTGTGGTTTCTGTACCAATTTGTTTGACATGATGAAGTTGCCAACCTCATGCACAAACTTAACTTAGGATAACTCTCAGAGAAAAATATGTTTACATTTTTATTAAGGTGACTTCTCTGATCTACAGAGTTTTTTATCTTGATCCTACCATAACTGATCAGTTTCTCACATGGTGCAGTATTTCAGCTCTACTAATTTCTGCTCTAGGGATTTTAGTAGCAGAATGGTTAGAGAGATTGCTTCTTGAGGCAAAGTTACTGGGTTCAAAGCCAGACAGCGTCATACTGTAGTAAGTCTAGCAATAAATGGGTACCTGACTCTACTCTTCAGTTATGGAAGGCAATGACAGTGAAGAAGGAAACTAGTCACCTCACCTCATTAAGCTGATGATGAGTATAAGAATAACTGAACACCTTTGAACGTCAATTTTTAAAAAACAATTTTTTGTTTTGTTATAACAACCCACATTTTTGTCATTTTCCTAAGAGAGAAGATCCTTGACATTGAGTCCAACTTTGATGTGGAGTGGAACAGGACAGGTTGGCTTGTACTTGATGTTACAAAGGTTGCGTGTATGTGGGCCAGTGATCCCTACCTGAACTTGGGACTGTACCTGAGAGTAGTGGATGCACAAGGTTAGGACATTTTCATCATCATTATTTTCTCTCTTCTTACACAGCATGGGGCCACCACTGTAGCTGGTCCCCTTGTAGGAGGCCTGCCCCAAGCATTCACAAACTGCTGCTGTGGTGGTTTTGGTGGTGATAATGTTTTACATAATGATGTTGCCAGTCTCATGCACAGCTTCACATTAGCCACCTTGTACGACATGCCTGAGAGTGCTTTGTCCTGATCTTTCTTTGTCTCTTCAAAGATCTCTGTAAACTACATAGGGCTTAGTCAAGTTTACTGTCATGTCTTCTATCCCATACTGACTATCAAAATCATAATTCCTCATTCGTCTCGTAACACAGAGTCAGCATGGTGCAGCAGTCAGTATATAATAGTTGCCACTGTTTTATTCAAGGAATTGTGACATGAGGGTTCATAAAAATTCATAAGTGTAGAAGTAGACACTAGAGGTCTTCTAACTGCTTCAGTATATGATCCGCTGAAACAAATTGGGTCTGAAGGGACAGTCAAGGATGAGGGCACTTAAAAAACTTGGGGAAACTGCTGAAAAGGTCTTGTGCTGGCTGCAGGACAGCCACAATAGGCAATGACATTCAGGACAATATGTTTATGCACAACAAAATCTTCATAGCTACCTGATGTTGGCAGAATGGAGAAGGGTAAGTTTTGTAAGTGTGTTCGATTCCCCATGCAGTGAATAAATCAATTTTAAAAATACATTTCTATCAAAAATCAATTTTAAAATCAATTTTTATTACAAATCAATTTCTAAAATACATTTCTATCATAAATCAATTTTTAAAATGTTTTTTTTTCCATAAATCAATGTTTAAGTATATTTACGTCATAAATCAATTTTTAATACATTTAAATCATAAATCTTTTTTTTTTTTCAGGAAAAATCCTCAAACCTCAGAATATTGGAATTGTTGATAGGAAAGGATCAGCAGATAAACAGTCATTCTTTGTTGGATACATAATCACCAAGGACAGTCTTTCAGACATAATAGAGAGGCATAGAATGTTGATAGATCTCAGTGTCCCCAGTGTTTATTCTGAATAACAGGATGCTATTTGGTAAACAGCGTAATTGTGATGTGTGCATACATGCCACCTGAGATGAAAAACCCGAACAAATATTTCAAAAACTCCGTACAAAGACCCCCAAAGCCTGTACATAAAAAAAAGATTGAAAACGTATCAAAAGAGTTAATTCATGTAAACTTTTTTTCAATTACAGCTACATTTATAAATAGGCATGTGGACTTTGCCTTTTAAAGTGTAAGCCTTGACTTTTTATAAAATTCAAACAGTAAATGTCTGAGTTTATTTTACACTGTAAAAATGATGCGAACATGTCATCATGTAGTCTATGTGTTTAATTATCACTAACAGACCAGGAAATCCTGTGTTTGGTAGGACCTGATAAAAGAATTCTAAGACACAGTAATTAGGGTTATGGGTTAGAAATTCTAAACCGAAACCTTAATCTTAACCTCTAACAACATTCAAGGATGACGTCGTCAAAGAAGATGTTCCACTGTCCTCACAACTAATTTTACTACTTTGTTATTATTATTATTGCATAGAGAAAAATTGAACTAAACAATATTAGCCTATTACATGAAATTGAATGGGGAGGTTTCTAGGGCGGTTTAGAATTAGTTCAATAAACATTTGATGTAATTTTAAAAATAATAAAATCATGTTATCATAATAAATTTAAAAACAAAATAAATAAAAAGCTCATAATTGGCTATGAAAATATAAACTGGCGCTAGCTTAATTTATTTTCTACCGAACTTAAAATCGCCGTTTTAGCCTTATTGGCAGTTTGAAATACCCATATCACTAGTTTCAACCGTCAGTACAACAACCATTGGTAGTAATTAATTATTTAATAAAACAACTCACTGGATGATCGTAAATAATGATATACCCTTCAAAAGAAGTTAAGGAGCATTTTTATTAAGGGTACAAAGCAAAATGAAATGAAAATGAAAAATAAAAACACAGCACTTCAAAATATAACATGACAAGCTTATCAGTGACAATCAACACTATTTTCAAGACGATTGCATTAACGTGTGTAAAATGACAGCACAGCAATCAATACAACCCTCATTTTCAAAATTAATGAGAATAACACCAAAGGTCAACATTGTCAGTAGCGTGTGTGTCCCCCATTGTTGGCGATACTTTCAAGGCACCGCTGTCGCATGGAAATGATGAGCTTGTGAATGAAGCATTGGGGCACTGCCTGCCACTGATGCTGAAGTATCAGAAGCAGTTCATGCAGAGTTGCAGGAGATGGCTGATGTTGCTTAACTCGTCGCCCAAGCTCGTCCCAAAGATGTTCCGTGGGATTCAAATCGGGACTGTTTGCAGGCCAATCCATTCGATTGAAACCCGCTTCTTGCAGGAAAGCATTTACTGCACGAGAACGGTGTGGTTTTGCATTATCATCTTGAAAGACTGCATTATGCTCAATAACTTGCAGGGCTGGGATGGCAAGAGGCTGTAGAATCTCGTCACGGTAGCGGTCACCATTCAGATTCCCAATCACATGATAGAGGGGGGTTCTGTGGAGTAAACTAATGCCTCCCCACATCATCGCTGATCCAGCACTATATCGGTTACGTTCGATGACTGCTGCATCACTAAAGCGTTCACCACGACGCCTCCATACTCTGATTCGTCCATCTGTAGGCTCCAAGACAAATCGGGACTCATCCGTGAACATAACGTTAGCCCACTGTGCACGTCGCCACTGCACGTGCTGCATACACCATGCTAAACGAGCTGCTCCGTGGGCAGCAATCAAGTGTGGTCGAATGGCTGGATGACAAGCACGAAGGTTGGCATCGTGAAGGCGATTCCGAATAGTCTAATCATTGACTACAGTGTTGGTAGCATCTCTGAGGAACTGTCTGATAAGATTTGCACTTGCAGTTCTCCGTTGCAGTGCTTGCCTCTGAATTAAGCGATCTTCTCGAGGTGTAGTGACTCTAGGACGACCTGTGCGTTGCCGTTCCTCGACGATTCCAGTCTGGGCAAAGTGCTGCTGCAGTCTGACAATAACTGAATGAGATACTGCAAGCCTCTGAGCGACATTTCGGACAGTAAGACCTTCCTGCAGCCACGCAATGGCTCTTCCTTTATCCACAACACTCAGCTTTCGTCGTTGAGGCATATTGTTGTGCATTGGTTATGCAGCACTTGTGTTGCTTATAAAGACAATTTTGTGAGTACAGCTCAAGACCAACACTATAGTCTCGCACATGCATCACACATTTTTGGAACAGCAGGTATTTTTTTCATGCTCAGACATCATTAAAAACACCCACATTTTGGCGTCTCAACAGCATTTTTTCAGCGTGCTTGCTGAGCTGAACACTAGCCGCACGGTATGCTGGTGGCCTATGCAGCACGTGTTGAATGTTAGTTGTTCGAGAAAAATCAATGTCAGATTAATTGCTTATGAAATATAATTTTTATTATTTTTGGGTCATTTTCACCTACCATTCCTTAACTTCTTTTGAAGGGTATATATTCTTAACCTTAACCCGAACCCCAAAGGTGGTTGAAGTAACAAGAAGAGACATGGTACGCAACCAGACGATACGTCAAGGCCTTAAATCCCACCCCCTGCAGACCCAAGTAGAACAGTCCCAACTAAGATGGTTTGGCCATGTCTGCAGAATGGGAGAAGACCGGCTACCACGACAAGCATGGGAAACAAAGAGCCAAGGATCCAGACCCCCAGGACGACCCAGAGTCCGCTGGGAGGACAGCATTAGACAATCTTTGAAGGACCGAGGACTAGAATGGAACCAGGCCAGGAGAAAGACAGCCGATAGGATAGTCTGGCGCTCTCTTCCAAACCTCTACACCTCATGGTAGAAGGGGAACGACTAAGTAAGTAAGTAACCCAAACCCCAATCCTAATCCTAACTTCTTCTTCCTTCCTCGTTCACCTTCAGACTTCCACATTTATGACTCTAATAAAGGCAGTAGTCAACCCAAGGTTCCCGACATCTCCAAACAGTTTTTCGTTGACAGAAGTTGGTTGTTGCCATATGCTACTCCGTTCATTACTGTAGGCTGGGCAATACTGCTGGAGGTGTTCGACCGTCATCGGGCTGGTACCGCAGGTGCAGAGATCTGTTGCACCAATCTTGAATTTGTGGTATAGATGGTATCTCGATCTGTTGTTTCCAGTGCGTAGCCGAAAAATGATGACCTGTTCTTTCCTGGATAGTTGATGATATGCATCATTTTTCAAATGGCCCGGGTGCTCTCTTTCCCATTTGGACTTGAATGTAGCCTTTATAATAGACTTTGCCGTTGCGTAAGTTGTCTCTATATCATTTTGTTGTAAGGCACCTCCTTCCTTAGCAGGTTTGTCTGCCTCCTCATTACCTGGTATGTTGCAATGGGCTGGTATCCACTGGATAGTGCATTTGTTGAAGCATTTGGCCAGTCTTTCAAGGGAGATTATCAGATCTTTCAATCCTTTAGTTTGTTGGCTCTTCAGTGCTGATATTACTGAGAGGGCATCTGTAAAGATTACTATCTGTTTTTCAGCCTGTGCTTTGCATTCAATAAGAGTTTCAGCTGCCTGTTTCAGGGCTTCTACTTCAGCACTGAAGTTATTGCAGTATTTGCCCATGGCAATTGCCATAGAGTAGATTCTATTTTTTAATTTTATGAGGATACCGGCACCCCCATTTTCAACTGCATTTTTTGCTGAACCATCAGTATATGCATGTGTCCAAAGCTTTGCTGGGAATTTTTGGTCAATATACTTGGTTGCTATACACTTTCTTTGTGTTTCTGTCTGTGTTCCCTTACTTTCAATGCCTGGAATATCAGATTTTAATTCAGGAAAGCATCTTATTTTCCACAGTGAGATAGTTGAGCTTGTTAGGATTTTCTTTGCAAATGAGCTTGCTAGCATGGTATTTTTGCTAATTTTTTCTTTTGCTTGGGCTACAAAGTAAGTTTGCTTGAGCCTGCCTCTTCCTAGCCTATTCATTCTTTGGAACATGGGGTGTCCTTCGAGTCTCTTAAATTTTTCAGCTTGTTGTAGGACTCTGCTGTCACGTCTATCCTCCATTGGCTGTAGCCCTATAATGTTTTCCATATGGTTGATTTGTGTGGACTTTAGGGCCCCTGTTATAATACGTGCTGCTTGATTTTGGAGTCTGTTTACTCTGTCAAAATTTGACTTTGCTGCCGTCGACCAAGCTGTGATGCCGTATTCCATAGCAGGTCTGACTCTGCCTGTGTACAGCTTTTTGAGGATATTCTTTAGCACCCCATGTGGTACCAGCTAACTTTTTCATGATGGTCATGCGAAGTTTTGCCCTTAGCTGTATTTTTGTTTATCTGTGATTTCCACGTCATTCAACGGTCTAGTGTGATTCCTATCCTAACCCTAACCTTAATCGTACAAAACAACACATAACTACAGATATTGCGGAGCAAAAAAGCACGAGTAATAGGAAATTACCAAAATCAGAATGAAAGGAAATTAAAACTTAGAAGAAAAGTAACTCCAAAAAAAAAAAAAAAAAAAAAACATTTCCAGGGGCTCTGATCGGGTTAAGATATAAATTTTCCTTGCTTTCGAGATTTTTGTCCCCAGTTTCATATTTTTTTTATACATCATCATTTTCCCTTTTGCTCCGTCTGAAGCATAGAGCCACCACAGCAGCAGGTTCCCTTGTAGGAAGCCTGAATAAAGCGTTCATGTAAGGCACAGTGCTGGTTTCTTTAGAAAGTTCTTATACATAATGAGTTTGCCAGCCCCCATATATTTAGTCACCTTGTACGACACACCAGAGTGAGCATTAGTCATTTTCTTTCTTTGACTCAGCAACTACTTGAGGCTCATTAGATATTTTTCTCTTTAAATTTAAAGAACTTTAGTTTGAATGTCTCCTTCTACAGCAACATACATCCAGAGAACCGGACTTCTTGTGTAGACATTACTAAACAACAGCGAACGAGAAGAAGAATGTCTCCATCAAACCACACAAATCATTTCACTTTCTTTTTTGTTCCCTGTGGAGCATGTAGCAACCTTTTCAGAGGTTTCAACAGTCCATAAATTATTCACTGCCAGGCAGAAAAATCAGAGTACTTTGCAAAACTCCAAGAATATTCATATAGTTTTAGCATTTATGACTGTGTTTAACAGCCATAATGTTAAGTGTAATTTATAAAAATAGTTAATTTTGCTTTCTTTACGTTTTTCTTAATTGTATTTGTTTTATATTTTAATAGTTTTGTAATTCTTTTATAATTTTTTTTTCAGGTTTAGCCCATTTAATGTCATTGTTTATGTTTCAGGTATAATCTTGTAGCATTTATTTTTGTTGTTGTTGAAATGTTGTTATTTCTACAACCTTTTTTTTTTGTGTTTCATGTTTAGCTAAACTTAAAGACATTTTAAATTTGAGTATGGATGACTTGCTGAGTATTTTAAGCACTAAGCAGTTATACATCTTTTGTTACAAAGTCTCTATAAACTGCTAATATGGAAGGTGACATGTTCAGTCATTAAGGGGGATAGGAAACTCTATACAGAGCGATACAGTAAGAGGCAATCTGATCATCAGAAGATGTTCCCCATTGATCAAGTGTTTTGGCCCTTTTATCCCCTTATAAACTCGTAAAGGGGGTGGGCCCAATGTGGTAATGACTCAAGTGTCAGCCCCCTGTTGTTTTGTGCTAAGAATTGAGCCCACTCCACAATAGTTATAGCTTTCAACTTCACTATTGTTTTGTTTTTTTTTCTTGTGTTTTTTTTTGCCAGCTGGAGGCAATTGTGAAAGTAACCCTTATGTACAAAATAACTTTCACATTAAAGTGTTTAAATTATGGTGTAAACGTTTAGTGTTGTTGTTAAACGTAATGAGATTTACTGATGGGTTATTAAATATTATTATTATATGATGACTGGTCTTGGAGATTGAATAAATGGTGATGGGTGTTTCTTTAATGGTCAAACTGTTCATACGCCCACACAGAGCAGAACATACTTCTTATATCACGCGAATGTCGAAATATCAAATTCTATACTACTAACATACCACTGCTACACACGAGATACTATTAGTGAATTCAATCTGTTTGTTGACCTAGATTTCCGCCACCCAGGCTATTTATGGTCATGCGTTACTACCATCACGCCTACTGTTCTCCTACCGTGTTAAATGTTGTAGTGAGTGTGCGTGGTTACATTCACACGCCACAGATACGCACGTACAAGTCGTGGAACTGCCGGTGACATATAACATAATTTATTGTCACAATACGTTCATGAAATACACAGTCAAACATAACTCACAACAAGAAAGTACTATAGTCACATCTCCACTTCTCATAATCATTAGTGCTCTACAACATCAACACTAGATCCTCTCAGCAACGGTCATCCTCGCCGTGCTGACAATAATAAATGGCCTCAAACGATGCTTCTAACATCAGCATTATAATAAATAGACAATGGATCCTTTTCCCAGCAACGGTTGTCCAATAAATAATGGCCTCCTTAAATATGCTTCATCAAAGACGCTCTCAACCTTGGCGCTTTAATATAACTATGGATCCTCTCAGCAACGGTCATCCTCACCGTGCTGACAATAATAAATGGCCTCAAGCGATGCTTCTAACATCAGCATTATAATAAATAGACAATGGATCCTTTTCCCAGCAAACGGTTGTCCTCACCGTGCTATCAATAATTAATGGCCTCAAACGATGCTTCTAACATCAATAGTGAATACTCGCGGCAATTTCTCGCAAGACTGCACTCCCTGGCAGTTTGCAGTAATCTCGCCTTCACTCATCTTGACATTTATATAGTCAAACATAAGTCCTGGATCCTTACCTCTTCAAAAATACTCACAAACACAATTCTCCAATAAACTCAGGAATTATAGGCCTACACAAAAATGGCCTCTATAACTTTTGCACTGCGCAGGCATACTCAAAACACACACTGTAGGACCGACCTCTCCCGTCGGTACCCAAAAACAGAAATCCCTTCGTTCACACACTAATTCCGCCAAAAAAGACACGAGACTCGATTGTTTAAAAAACACAACTCAGTCTCGATAATTGCATGGGCTAGTCACACGAGCTTACTCACAGCTCAAGACAGTTCAGAGAAAAAAAACATCTCCGCGATTTGAACTGACCAGTGTTCGCCACTTGGAAACTTCTCGATCACACGAGGGAATTCCCCTAATACATTTTTAACTTAACATCAGCTTAATCAAGCAACGTAACCCGCAATCGAATCTATTTGCTTAACATTTTCAAGATCACTTCCCTTTGATAATATTTACTCTGTATCAGTTGCCACACCGCCCGGGAAAAAATGATTTATCATTTTTTTTGAAAATTTAAGTCCCAAAAATTTAGAAATAAATGAAATTATATTATATGGCTACCAAAAATGTATCTAACAAAAAATGTACCTATCAAAAAAATGTACCTATTAAAATAGTACATCTATAAACAATTTCAGCAATAAATGTAAAATTACAACTAAAACATCAAACATAATCAATCAAATATCCCAATGAATGTTACCGATGTAAATTACAACAAAAGCATCAATCATAATACAAGCATACCAAAATTAATCTTAATAGCACACTAAGCTAAGTACATTTACTACAAGCAACAACCAATAGAAAGTGAAAGAACAAGATCAAACAACAGAAGAATGATCTGTAGTAAAGGAAAGTCACTATGGACTATTATATAGATCCTGAGGGAAAAAAATACCGTGAACTATTAGGATTTGGAGACCGTGAGCTGACTGAGTCTGAAATAAATAGATTGATATATGAAAAGCTAATTCATGAAGCTGATGAGAGGTATGAGAAAAGGATGCTAGAAGAGAAGAAGCAATTGGATATAAAACAGAGTACCCTAGAGCAAAGGGAAAGTGTCATAGAATGTACTGCTGAAGTAAGTGAGTTACATGAAAAAGTCTCTAAACTTACAGATGATTTAGTCAAATCAAACTCAGAACTTGCTAGTACTCAAACAGCATTGAGTGTAGCATTGTGTAAAATCAAAGAGTTAGAAACTCAGGTTAAAGATAACAATAGTTAAGTTAGAAACCTAATTCAGGAACTTCAAGAAAGGAGACAAATATATGACAAATTGAAAATGGAGAACAATGAACATGAGCAGACTTACATAAAAATGCTTCATGAGGTGAGGCATGATAATGAGATTCTCAGTGATCAAATTAAGGACATGAATATTGTACCCCTTAAGAAGAATGATGAGATTATGTATAATAACAATGATGATATTAAGATTGAGTCTCTACAACTAGAGTTGACTCACTTGAGGTCAAATAAAGAACAGTATGAGACAGAGACATTGTTAGAATTAACGGCTGAGAGAGAGAAGGTAGCTAAGATTAAAAATTTGCTAGCAGAGGAAAGCTGCAAGGTTTTAAGAGTTGAGAGGTTAAACAAGAAATTAAGTGCAGATATTTCACTTAGAGATATTCAAATTTCAGAAGCCAGAGTGAGATTGGATGGTCTACTCGACATTCTCTTAAAGAAAAAAAGGTGGTCTTCTGTCAGTGTTGACAGTGAAAGACATAAAGCAGACTCTAAAGTGAAGATTGGTGGACAGAAATCTTTCCGAGGGAAATATAACTTTCAACGCAATACCAATCATTCTAGCGATATTGGTTCCTGGCGGCAAGCCCCATACTGGCCACCACTGTAAAGTTCTTTAACACTGTAACTGTAAAGTGCTCATTCTGTAGAGAAGTGTGGTGTGTTCTCTTTCTTCTGTAAAGCTCCACTATAATTTCTAATACTCTTAGAATCACGATGTTGTGATCTGTCAAATTGTTTCTTGTTTTCAAGCAAAGAAACATTACTATATGAAGAACTCCCTTGGTACATTTTAACCTCAGAGTTATTTCTCCTATCAAAAGTATTTTTTTCCTTGTTTGTGGCAGTGTGTTTAAGAACTGGGTCACACTGACTTGACTGGGTATGACCGAAAGATTTAACCATATCTTTATTGTTTTTCACAAAATATGTTTCCTTCCTGGAATAAGGAGTTCTATCTTTTGTCCCATCAGGGTTCTCAATTAATACCTGGTTTGTTTTTAACAACTTGAATTGAAATTTATTATTAATTCTTTTGTTATCTACAGGGTTATCTAATACTGTAGATTTTCCTTTGCTAGCTTGCCGCCAGGAACCAATATCGCTAGAATGATTGGTATTGCGTTGAAAGTTATATTTCCCTCGGAAAGATTTCTGTCCACCAATCTTCACTTTCAGACTTTTGTCTGTCCTTAATATCCTAATATGTTGTAATACAAATGTATTTGGATGATGTTTAGATAATTTAACAAATTTCATTTTGTCCATCCATCAGTGATATGTTGCTAATATAGCATTGTAATTCATGACATTTGTATATTGCTATAATTATAGTATTTAGTAATGATTGATATATGATTGGTATTGCCAGCAACTTAGGTTTCTTTAATGGTACCCCCTTAGTTTGTTTGGCTTAAAGGAGATATTTTCTCCTATGTTGGGAGATGATTTGTATCCTCTTCAGACGCTTTGTTTATGCATCTATTGTACCTGATATTAGGTTCATTTTTTCATGAGCACATAAGTAATACTTGTGCAATCTTGCTCATGGACATATTAAAAAAAAAAAAATTTCATTTTTTTTTACAGGGGGGTGGTAGTAATATGTTGCTGTCATTTTTGACGGAGTCATCTGTCAAGTTATTTGCTTATGTTTTTATCATAAGAATAATTGTGTCTTTACCTGCGATGTCAGGTTGATTAGGGGTTGTCTTCCCTTGTTTATTCATTCATTGTGTTTGACCTTTAGGGTCAAAGGTAGACAGTTCGGGCGTATGCCCATGGGCAGGGTTTTTTAAGCGGGAGTTGAGTTAGACTTCCGGCAAGCCGGGAAGTGTCCTGGTTTCTGAAGGGACGAGAGTCCATTGTGTTTTTCGGGGAGAATCTTCGAAGTGACTGCACTGGCAGTTTTCCCCAGTGAATCTCTGTGCGTTGGAATGACAGCAGAGTTCCTTGTTAAGTTCTGTGGACTCGGTTACAGGTAATACCGACTTTTTCCATTACTATGCTTTCGGTAGCAGAACATGTTAGAAGATTGCCTAGTCTGTGAACTGCAGCTCACCGGTCCTCCATTACAGAACATATATGTTGTGCTCAAGGTAGCCATCCAAGACTATTAGTCTTCATACCATCCAGAAATCCAGTGACGAAGATATATTGTGGGAGCCGCAGATTGGCGGCATATTTATGTCCACATACGCATTACTGCAGGGTTGATGGTAACCTGCTTATCAGAAGTACACAGCCGACGTCAGAACGAGGCCTGTGTTTTTCGGCTATTATACTACAGCCTGATAATGTGCAATTGGCGGGGAATGCCAAGTTGCACCTATGTGTCAAAGTGATTAAGGTATCTGACGCGTTTAGTCAGTAATCTCAGGGCGACGCCACGAACTGTCCTTATTGAAGAACATTGTATTGACCATGCACGAATATTCAAATGTTTACCAGCTTGCTGAATGCCTAATGTATACCTATTGATTTCCGGTCAGCATGACCTTGTTTACAATGACTGTTCCTGTTGATACCATGTGTGTTCTCGTCAATAAATGTTTTGAAACGTGTCTGCAGTGTCCAAGCATCCTTGACTACTGCATGTGAGTGTATGGGTTGCAGGGTCTACATACATAAGAGCCTAAACACATTCGCGCCTTCATTCGCACCCACACTCAGTTCATCATCCGCTCGCACCACACACCTAACAACATGTATACTGTCTTGGGCCAGTGATCACCTCAACAAGAGAAAAAGTACAGTTACATATGGAAACACCTTTAAAAGATCACAATAATGTAACAATGGAAAAGATATTTAAATTGGACATTTTCTTGAACAGTGACGGTTGAAAACAGTATGCCCAAGATGTCAAACGCATTTGTCCTGAGTGGGTCAGTGCTTTAAAGTGTAGGCTAAATGTACCTTAGATCATTAAAAAAAAAATTCAACATATACCATCTGGCAGCAGAGTCTAAAGTTTCATACACTGTAAGCATCTCAAAGTTGATGTACAGAATAAAAATAGTTATTTTCCAAGTTCTCAGATTCAGCTATGGTGACAAGTTATTGACTTTGTCAGATCACATCATGTTTTATTCAAGCATTGTTAAACTTGTAGCATTGTTGCTTCTTCCATCATCCTTTAATAACTTCTCTCAAATTCAAGTTTTAACCAAAAAAATATTTGTATGTCTTCTTTAGTGCTGTCTTGGTCATGTATCTTCAATTTGACCAATATATGCTTTTCATTGTTGGCTTCTATTTGTTAAGCATGTGCAGGCCATCTCAGTCTTTTTTGGTTAATGGTAACTTTGGTATTGTATAAATTAAATTCTTTCCCAAAGCAAGGCAAGCTATCATTGCACTGGGAAATATATGAAGATTAAAAGAGATCAAATCCAACATGAAAATCAGAATGTTCAACACAGATGTCAAGGTTGTACTATTGTATGGCTGAGAAACATGGAGAATAAGAAAAAACAGCAACCAGAAAGTTACAGACTTTTATAAATGGGTGCTTATTCAGTAAAGACGGTTTGAAATGGTATGGCAAGATGACCAGTGTGGGACTGATGGAAAGAAACAGATAAATACCAGTGTGAGGGGATACTAGTGGCAGCAGATATTTAGAAAACTGGTTGATAGCATTACATCGCAGTTATTGGTCTGGAATCTAAGGGTCAGAGAAATAGAGAGAGGACAAAAAAACACAGGGAGAAGGAAATTTGACCTAGATACAGAAGGTAAGAAGACTTGACAAGACCTTGAACAGATGGCCCATTAACAGAAGGACTTGGTGTATGTGTTTGTTGAAGGCCTATGCTTCAAGAAGAGCTGAATAGTAATGAAATTTAAAGTGAATATATCAAATATACTTCCCCCAATAGGGTTTCTTTAAAATACTGCAGCACAAATTTTTTTGTTGTTTATTTTTTTTTTTTTTTCACAAAATGTCAAATAAAAAACCAGGTCAAATAAAGGGTTAAGACTTTGTAACTATATGATAACCACTAGCAGAGAAGAGAAAACCAATGATGGTGAAGATGAAATAAAGATGGAAGAACTGAAGGCAGCACTGGAGAAAATCAAGATGGGCAAAGCCCAGGGTATGATGGTATAACACTAGAAATGGTTTGTTTTTTTTTTTTCTTAACCAGCGGCACTTGGGCTTTCAGCCCTTCGGCCCAATGACATGTCATTGCGAGGCTGGGGAACCTGAGGACTTTCCTTCCAACCCGGTCAGGAGCTTCGCTCCTTCCCATCCACAGAGGGTTTATCACAGGAGCCGTTCAGGCTATTCAGTCAAATTTCCGGCCGTAAACATTTCTTCAAACGCTGACGCCCGGGTTTGAACCATGAACACCTGGTCGCCAGTACAACGCCGAAGCCATTACACCAGCGCGGCTCCCGATGGTTAAGTACATGGGAGCATCAGGCGACCTATTACTCTTAAGGGTCCTACGGGCAGTGTGGTGCAACAAGACCATACCAAAGGATTGGGAGATTGACCATCATAACACCAATTTTCAAAAAGGGTGACAATCGACAATGTGGAAACCATAGAGGCATATCTCTTTTCAGTGTCCCTGTTAAAATCTACTCTAGAATCCTAGAGCAGAGACTCCGACGCCTAGCTGAGCCACAATTGGATGAGGTCCAGTGCGGATTCTGAGCAAACCGAAGTACTCAAGACCTAATCTTCACACTCAGACAGCTGAGTGAAAAGGCCCTTGAGTATAAGAGTGAGATCCCCCTGGAGCAAACTTTGGGACTGTTTGGCAAGGAAGAACATTCCAGCACCTATGATTCATGCTATACAGAGCTTCTACAGGTCTTGTAGAAATTATGTGAGGACAGCAAACCATAAGTCAGAAGAGTTCAGGACCACCACTAGTGTAAGACAAGGTGATATCTTGTCACCTTATCTTTTCATACTCCTCATGGACGATGTCATCAAGGCATGTAAGGAGAGAACAAGAAAGTATTCAGTGGGGTACTGGAAGATGAGACAGGTCTGTATTTCAGAGCTGGCATTTGCTGATGATGTTGCCCTGATTGCTAAATCAGAGGCACATCTCCAATCCAACCTGCAAGTCTGGAAGGAAGAGCTGAAGAGAGGGATGGTCATAAGCAGCTCTAAAACAAAATCCATGGTGATATCATGAGAAGAAAGAAGATATCAGATTAAGCTGGGAGAACAGGTCCTGGAGCAGGTCGACCACTTTAAATACCTAGGATCTATTATAGACCGAAAGGGAGGCATCAAAGAAGAGTTGGCCACTCAAAAAGCAGCAGCTGGGAGACTTTTTCAGGCCATAAATCGAGGATTTCTCAGCAAGAGAGAGGTTGGTAAGAAAACAAAGATGGCTGTATATTTCTCCACCTATGTCCCAGTCTTGACATATGGATGCGAGTCATGGGCAATGACTACAATGCACAAAAGCCAGATCCAAACCTCAGAAATGAAGTATCTGAGAAAGGTGGTTGAAGTAACAAGAAGAGACATGGTCCACAACCAAAACGATACGTCAAGGCCTAAAATCCCACCCCCTGCAGACCCAAGTAGAACAATCCCAACTAAGATGGTTTGGCCATGTCTGCAGAATGGGAGAAGATCGGCTACCACTACAAGCATGGGAAACTTCAGAATAGACCATACCATAGCCAATAACTCACGGTCTAAAACCGAGTAATTCTTTTCTGCAGCATTTAATTTCCTAGAGATATACATCACCGGATGCAGAGTATCAGAATACTCCTGCATTAGTGCCGCCCCAATCCCAGTTGACGAGGCGTCACTTCGAAGAACAAAAGTCTTCTCAATAGTAGGTAACCTAAGAATAGGTGGAGATGAAAATAGGGCTTTAACCTGGTCCAATGAGGATTGACATTCTTTAGACCAGCGGATCAGATTAGGCGACCCTTTCTTCAATAAAGTAGAAAGCGGTGCCATAATGGAGGACAGATTCGGAATGAATCGTCCGTAGAATTGGATCAAACCTAATAGACTCCTTACTTGTTTCTTCGTCTTAGGGACCGAAATGTTAAGTATTTTTGAAACATTGTGGTCCTCTGTCTTTAAAAGACCATGACCAACCCGATGACCTAGGAAAGAAATCTCACTAAATCCTATAAAGGCTTTAGAGGGTTTTGCAGTCAAGTTATACTCGCGAAGAGTGGACAGTAATTCGTATAAACCCAAAAAGTGATCTTCCCAGGAATCACTGAATAGACAGATATCATCTAGGTATGCTATGACATCTGTACGTTATGCGAGAATTCGCCGCATCATGCGTACGAATGTAGCAGGGGCGTTCATAAGACCAAAAGGCATGAAATTCCATTGGAATAAACCCCTAGGTGTAGAAAAAGCAGTAAAAGGTTTGGCACGTTCAGTTAGCGGGACTTGCCAATAACCTTTAGACAAATCTAGTTTGATAAAGAATCTAGAATTAGAAAGTTTATTGAGTAGCTCTTCTAATGAAGGCATAGGTTCAGCATCGAACTTCGTAACTTGGTTCAATTTGCGATAATCTACGCAAATGCGAAAGTTATTATCCTTCTTTCGAACAATAACCATAGACGAAGAGTATGCTGAAGTGGATGGTTCAATGATTTCCAAACGTATCATTTCATCCAATCTTTTTCGACTTGAGACTGGAAATGGATAGGTATTGGATAGGGTCTGACTCTGATAGGATTATGATCAGTTAGCACAATGTCATGTTCAATGACATGTGTGTGTCCCGGGATGTCTGTAAGAACATCCTGAAATGTTTGCAACATCGAAGAAACTTGTCGATGTTCCTCAGCGGAAAGATTTGGAGAAACGGTCACGTTTTTCCAAGATTCCGTAGAATAAAGTGGGACCATAGAAAGAGGAAGATTGACATCAGAAAAAGTAGTTTCCTCATCCTGTATAACTGACAGAGATGAGTACTGACCATGAGGTGCTTGAGAATTGTCCGTTGCCTGGAAAATAGGCTGCAAATAGTCAGGTCTTTCATAAAATTCCGTGAGCATATTTATGTGGAAAGTTTTATGCTTTCCATCAATATCGACAACATAGTCGACATCAGAAATTTTGGAGACTATTGCATATGGACCTTTCCATGCAATTAGAAGTCTGTTCTCCCTTGAAGGAAGTAGAACGAGAGCTTTGTCACCTGGACAAAGTTGTCGTAGACATCTATTCTTATTTGCAAACTGCCTTGCCTTTTCTTTAGCAAATTCGGAAGATGAAGTTGCTAGTTTGCATGCCTCGATGATCTTTTGCCTAAGAGCAATGACGTACTCATAAGAAGATTGAGTCTCATCGCTAATATTATCGGCAGTGATTAGATCGTGAAGTAAAGACATAGGGCCGCGCGGTTGCGCGCCAAAGACAAGTTCAAAAGGGGAAAACCCCGTATGTTCATTGGGGACCTCTCTATACGCAAAGAGAGCCGCGGGTAAGACCCTGTCCCAATCCTGAGGATGATCCTCAGTTATCTTACCAAGTAAAGTTTTCAGAGTCCTATTTAAACGTTCGACCAACCCATTAGACATTGGGTGATAGATACTGCTGAGAGACCTTTTAATGTGTAGCATAGACATTACCTGTGACATAGTGTCTGATATAAGTTGAGTGCCATGGTCTGACAATATTTCTCCGGGAAAACCCAAGCGAGAAAATATCAGCCAAAGAGCGTCTGCGGTGTCAGCAGTTGAGATGCTCTTGAGAGGTATTGCCTCTGGCCAACGTGTGCACATATCGACACATGTAAGAATAAATTGATGTCCTCTAGCTGACTTAATTCTAAAAGGACCGATAATATCTATTGCCATTTTTTGAAAAGGGCGAATAGGAATGTCAGCAGCCTGGATAGGCGCAGCATGTCGTGGTCCTTTAGATTTGACCTCCTGACATACTTTGCAAGAGCGACAGTACATTCGTATGTCCTTGCTCACAAATGGCCAAAAGAAAGCCGCAAGAACCCTCGACTTTGTACGGGAAAAAACCCATATGTCCAGCACATTGCGAGTCATGAGCATGTTGCAATATTTGCAATCTCATGCTCTTAGGCACAAGAATTTGTGAATGAGTGGACGTAGTCGAGTCTTGTACTATACGTACAAGTACGCCGTTCTTCATAGAAATACAAGACTTTCTATTAGTATTTTGATTAGGATCACCTTTTTTTGCTAGAATGAAGAATTTTTGTAAAGAAGGATCTTCTTCTTGCAATTTGATAAATGAGTCACGTGTAATAGTCAAGTGACTATCTTGGTCATTTACTTCATCATTATTAGTTAATGAAGTTTGAGGTGGATCCAGAGCATGTGCTCTTGTGACCACCGCATTGGTAGCTTCAATGTTTTGCTCTTCCCAAACAGCGATCTGCTGTGGGGTACATTCCCTAACTCCGTGAATACGACCAATAATAAGGTCCGCAATAGGGTTTGGAAGTAGACACGCGTGGACCTCTCCCGTGAAGAAAGGAGTAGCAATATGTATTATAGCAGTAGGATACTTTTCCAATGTGCCACCAAATGTGACACATTTGATGACCTTTCCTGTAGCACAGGATGGATCTACAAGAGATTGCCTAACGCCGACAGTAGTACATCCAGAATCAAACAACACCGAGACTGGATTACTATTTACTAGCCCCTTATGTAATATAAGAGAACCTCTCCCGTCATGAGCAACATTAGCAGGAAGAGCGGGCAAAGGATGACCACAGCTTAGAGTACTAACGGTCTTCGGATCAAATAAAGTACTGCATTGGATACATTTATTTGCCCTACCAAAATCAAAAGATGAGCATCCGATAGCATTATGGTCTTTATCATTATTAACCTGCTTATCTGCTCCCTGAGATTCTTGTTGAACAGCGTTTGTCTGTTGATATTTTTTTCTCTTATGTTGCGATCTACCGCGACCATTATTGCCTCTGCAATTATCATTAAAGTCCCTACTGTAATTTTTATCCTGGTTTGAGTTCCAGTTTCCATAACTGTCATTACCATCTCTATGCTGTTGAGAACCTCTATTATCTTGGTATTGAGGTCTCTGCGAAAAATATTTCCCTCTATGCCGATTACCTTTGTGGAAATTTCTAAAGTTAACCGGAGTAGAATAACGTGTAGTATTAGGATGTCTCCAGTTCTGGGAAGAAGAATCACCCTGGAATTGATTACTATGATTCTGGGCATAATTACGGTTACTCTTTTTATTGAAATTTTGCTGGCTACCCTGAAATTTACGCATAAAATTTGGGCCATAAGGTGCTGCCGAAGCAACTGGCAGACCTTCTTTCACCTTAGAGTTGCTAATGGTTATGTGCGGATGCGCAGTAACATACTGGCTACAGTATTCTTCCATTTCTTTTATGTTTTTAGGCTTACGCTCATGAAGAAAAGAAAGAAAAGCTTCATTAACAGAAGACATGACCTTGTCTCTAAGTAGTAAGTCCATGAGGTCTTCAAATGTACTTTCTGTCTTAGACAATTCAATCCATCGTAAAAAAGTAGGACGTATGCTTGAGATGAATTCAGAGAATTCAACTCCAGTTTCTGGTAACATGTTTTTAAATTTAAGACGATATCCGTCCTCGTTAAGTTGGTACTTCTTTAACAATGCTGCCCTGACAACCTCATAGTTGTTTTTGTCAGGCACATCTACCATACTCAACAAAGTCAAAGCATCACCTCTAAGTATCTTGGACAGATGATAAACATATAATGTTTTATCTATATTATGCACCTTACATGCACTTTCAAATCTATCTAGATAAAATGTTATATCATCGATTGAGGGATTAAATGCTGGTAGATTAAGCTTGAAATCCTTAGCATTAGTCTTATCTGACACCTTATTTGCATCATTAGCATTACCAGCGTTCAATAACTTTAACTTCTCTAACTCTAAAGCTATGAGTTTTTCTTCATGCTCCATTTTTGCTTTTCTCTCATCAGCTTCTCTTTGTAACCTTCTTTCTTCAGCCTCAGCCTGTAACTTTCTTTCTTCAGCCTGAGCCTGTAACTTTCTTTCTTCAGCCTCAATTTCAAGTCTCTTATTTTCAGCCTCTATTTCAAGTCTCTTATTTTCAGCCTCTTTTTCAAGTCTCTTATTTTCAGCCTCTTTTTCAAGTCTCTTATTTTCAGCCTCTTTTTCAAGTCTCTTATTTTCAGCCTCAACCTGAAGTCTCTTCTCCTGAGATTCAGCTTCTCTTTTTTGTTTTTCCATTTCCATTTGTAATCTTTTCTCATCCACCTGCATCTGCAGTTTCTTTTGTTCTATCTCAGCATCTATTCTCTTTTGTTCTGTTTGTTCTTTCATTTTCTTTTCTTCCGACTTCAATGCCTTGGCATATTGAACAGTCGCAAATTCTTCTAATTTATCACCTGTCTTCCCAAGGGCTTTACCCTGCTCAATAAAGTACTCAAATGTAGACATGATGTCTAAAATGTGAGTACAGAACCTGAAATAATTAATTATCTTATTTCAATCTTAATAGCAACAAGACTTAATAAAGTGCTTGTATAATCACTATGTTTACTCCAATCTCTGTGGGAAACAAGACTTGACACCAACTTGTATTATCAAATGTATAATAATATCACAAGTCACCTCTTAATTATCAGTGCACTACCCAAATCAGTGCATAACCATCAGTTATTTATCATAAGTGCACTACAATAGTGCATAAGCAAAAAACCACCAGTTAGTTATGATAAGTGCACTATAGACCAATAGTGCATGAGCATATATGTAACAATAGTGAAAGCTAACTATGCAAGAACTATGCAAACAATAACAAGACAATGTAAACAATAACAAAGGTCACCAACAATGTAAACAATAACAAAGATCAAAGTCAATGTAAACAACAACAAAGATCAAAGTCAAATGTAAACAACAACAAAGATCAAAGTCAATGTAAACAATAACAAAGATCAGAGTCAATGTAAACAATAACAAAGATCAGAGTCAATGTAAACAACAACAAAGATCAAACAATACGAAAACATTCGCATAAGTCAAATAAATAAACAGCGAAACTAAAAAGAAATATCACAAAGAATGTGATGACAAAATGCGAAGATATGACAAACAAATGACGCTACAGTGTATACACAAAAATTTACGTAAAAAACTGAATAATAGAAAAGAGGAGACCTAGAAATACAAACAATTGAAATCGAAACTAAAAAACAGAAAGAGAGGAAAAAAAATATACAAAAAACGAAAATAAAGCACAACTCGTCACAACTAAACAGATATAGCAACGATTGTCGCTAGCAAATTTCACAGTAGGAAATTCGCACAGTCCCTAACGAAACGCTAACAGTAGAACCTCTGTGACGTGGTATCTTCCACTGAAAGACACCGCCCAACCGAAAAAACCCGCTGAATATAAACATATAAATATACAAATACAAATAACATATCACATGTAACAAATAGCAAAAAGTGTGAAAGAATTTAGAAGGCTCAGCTAGAACATAAGGGCACAGTTCACAAACAAAACAGGCCACTTAACTTCTATGTATCCAAAACGTCAGCACAGTTCAGAACAGGATGTGATCAGCATTCTTAGGACAATGATCCAACGTTGATCCATATCTGCTCTCGTAAACTGCCATGACGAAGGAAATGAGCTCTGACAGGAAACAGCTTCTGAACTTGACCTTCTGAATTCTACAAATTGACTTGAGCACTTGACCTTCTGAATCTGCAACAGTACCTCTGAGACCGGAACAGTTGTTACGGCACTTGTCCTTCTTCCTAACAGATCAGGAAAACTGCCAACTTGACGAGCAACGCCGGGTATTTTGAAACAATTTCCAACTTTCAGCAACGCCGGGTACTTTCAAAATCTTTCATCAAACATTGAGGTGATGAGTTGAAACTGTAATGTTGAAAGCTTGATGATGATGTCTGGGTTTGTTGACCCCCTTGATAGCTGGTATCAGAGTAAACCAACATATGGCCACCAAAAATGATAAAGGTGGATTTGAGCTGAAATGATAACTTGCCACCCCTATCGACACCTGGTATTAAAGTGCAAGATGTAGGTGTCTTCTCTGATTTAGAATGTTGCTGTGTGTGTTGCAGTAGAACAGTTCACAGGGTACACCACAGGCAACATGACGTGTAGAGTCATAGAAATGGTAACTTCGCTTTAGGTTTATACCATTTATTGCACGCCACAAAACAGTCATGATATTTATGTCATCACCAGCATAGTATAACGAATGCAGCATTCAAAATCATATTAACTGATAGTCATGTAGGATTCAATACTCAATAGTTGTATTGTAAACAGATATCATAAAGTTCTGGTTCGTGAAGCTGTATAAATAATATATATAACTTCTGCAACAGTGTCAGCTGCAGATCTTCAATGTTCATAGACAATAATAAATGCTCCCTTTCTGATGCTAGCAGATCAGATGTATACAATAAGTCCGTTTACTGTCTGCACGTGAATAGCATACTGGGCATACAGGTCAAACCGACCTTTATAACGTTTCTAAGTCTAACCATCTGACTTGGACGTGATCTCTGATATAACGAATCCTGGAACACAGACAATAGTCTTGTTGGTCTAGCGCGACCCATATATATATAACTAGTTCAGGTATAAAGATACCGGTGGCGAAAAACCTAGTCAAAGTACCTCTCCATTTTGAATCACACAGGCGAGCAAGGAGCGACAAAATGACGAACTTCTAGATGATAGCAAAAAGTTCGATACAAGAGGAATTACCTTTCTTCGGAAATCAACCACGGACATATGCCTCCAGGCAGGCTTGAATAATACTGGGAAATAGTCTAGTTAGCTAACTAACTCACAAAGACAACGTATTCCCCTCAGAAAATCACAAGACGCAGGTTGCGTCCGCTCGCTACTCAGACCATTTCTAAACTGCCCAGCTGGGCGGAACACACAGAACGAACTCCCAGTTTTTGACATGCGCAGAACTCATCTACGTGAGTATCAATTCACACAAAGCAATTCTAAGAACATTCGAGATAAAAGTCTTACACAGTCGCGCCTTTTATGGTCATGAACAGAAGCGTTAAGAAAGGTTTCAGACATCTACAACAGTTGACTGATACTACCAAATAAGGAGATATGGTCACGCTTCGTTCAAGAAATTATAGACCGAACGTGTCTCTATACAAGAGAAGGCAAACTCCTAAAAAATTGTAGTCTCAATAACTCGGGTTATGTCCCTTTGACTGTAAAAAACAATACACATTTCAGTCAAAAAATATCATACATACGAAAAATAATTATACAAAGACTTTGGAAAAAGTAATTATTTGTGCGTAACAGAAAGCATTTAACTCAAGGAATGCTTATGACGATAAAGAAATCAAGGACAAATCTGAGGAGATGGGTAAATGTCGTCGAACCTAAAATAAGACTGTAACTTAAAGGAAGGAACACGGTGGAATGAGAAGGTTCGCCATATTTGACAATTGAGTAGGCCTACGAGACAAAGATGCAAAAAAGGATTTTTGCATCGATGAAAGCATCTGATGAGATGATAAAACTTTATTATGCTTATTATTGTAAAAATGTTCTGAATCCAAGACCTTGTTGCATTTGCACACATCTCAACTTGCTGCCCGTGATCAGTCCTCATTAAAAAGGTATTGAGCAGGAAAACACCTTAGAAGCAATACAACTTGTTGCCTAGTGACCAGTCCTCTACAAAGAGCAGAGAAAATCAAGACTGGAAAATGTATTGACAACAAGAGTATAGGCAGGCCAGCCCATACAGCTATCGTTTTACACATGAAAATACCTGGACAATGCATAACAAACACGTTCCGCGCCACCCGCCCAATTTCAACAAGAGAAATGAATATTGTCTGCCAGGAAGTTATCCTAAAGCAGACGCACATCCCACTGCCCCAGATAAATATGTATATGGCTCGCATACTGGAAGCTATTATGAGGTAGACCTACAGAAACCTAATGCAGGTTTTATTGAAATGGAAGAAATGTTATACAACTCTACAACGGGAGGTTGCTATACCTCTAAACACGTACACAGACGAAGCGAAAACCCTTCACATGAAGAACACAGAAAATCCTACACCCCGGATGAAGATGATGACAGTTGTTCAACCCATCGTAAAGTAACATACGCGGATAGGCGAAGTTACAGTGTTTACAGTAGAAACAACATATATCAACGTAAAAGTCGTCCTCAGCTTGACAGAGATAGACGATTTATTGATTACCGGATATACGAAAAACCACATAGCACATGGCAGAAACAGAGGTATCCGATCCACGCTGTTCCCCGTTCAAATCCCCAGCACACAAAATCACATGCCCCCATGAGACAAACACCTCCATATTATCGTCACAGAGGAACAGAAAGCAGACCTCGTATACTATCATCGATCAGGTATAATGACAGCACGTCAAGGCACACGACGGCAGCTAACAAACACTGGAACACATTGAATAAACGAGCTCAAAGAATGACTGTACGAAATTTCATAAATAAAGTTAAAACAAGAAAAATTTGGGAGTTTCGTAACATGACATCTAGGAACGGACAAGTTTGCCTCCTAACAACAGACGGATGGAGAGCACACATCGGTCCCATAACACCAGGAAAGACAGCCAAGACATACCAACAAGTAAATTTAGCACAATCAACTCCTTGGAATACTCAACCCAGGCCAACAAAACAAGTACCAACAACAAATAAAACCAAGTTAATTTGTGCAAAAACAACGATGGTTTGTGTAGCAACACAAACAGACCTTCCTACGTCACCTTTTATTCACACTCAAACTTACTCCCGCGGTGATAAATCGTCAGCTGATACCTATCACACCCCCAGTTCAGATCCTGAAGAAACCATACCCAAGCAGATTGTTGAACCATATACCAGCAATTTTTATGAAGACGACACAATGTCCTGTGTATCAGACTCAGATAGTGGTATCGAGTCAATATTCAGCATCCCACCAGGACAGGTTCACACCACAGTTGAATCCTTTTTTCCTGAGCCTCCTGTTGCTCCAGTTATGAAATTACCACAACCGCCAGTCATGTCACCTCCAGCCACACATTACCAGGCTACATTGCCATCATCACTGATTTCCTCTGCGCCCCAACAATCAGTCAATGTCATGTCACCTCCAGCTACAGTACAACCATTGACGTTTTCTTCAGTTGCCCATCAACCTCTCAACGTCAACAAAACCATCTCCAGTACTGTACCCACTGTCAACAACGCTATACCCAGTACTGCAACCACCACCACACCGGATGATCCCAATTCGGCCTTCCTTATGGCGTTGCGGGAATTGGAGAAACAAATCAACAAGCGGGCAGAGACTATGAGAAATACAGTTATAACCCCCTGGTACTGAGAAACTTTGCTGAAACACGCCCCTCAAGTCTTCAATGTACATGCCATCCCATGTACGGTCACCGCGAATGTGAAAAAACCTTTTTAACAATGTACTAACTCTCCCCATGTACTCTATTTTCAGTTTTTGACAATTCAAATGACTTGCTTACAGACTAAGATGTCAAAGCCTCACTGAGAAAGTTATTTTTTCCAGCCTTAGAATACTGATGCCCAGAAAGAAATCAAGACCAGCACACGGAGGATTTTCTTTAGATAGCATAATTGTGAAATAAAAATGTTAAAACAATTGATAACACACGGTGTTACGAGTTTACAGACACCCTTATTTAGTTACATACATTTTCTTAATATTTAGAATGCTACACAACCTTACCTATAACACATGTGTCACACTATTCTGTTGTAACATTCATCTCCACTTTTGTAACTGATCATATTCCACGCCTCCATTCACCAGACATGTATTATGTTTATATGCCACCCTCACACATTTTGAGGATGATAAGCCAATATTGTAAAACATTGACTGCCCTGAGGTTAGCAGCTGAAGAAGAAAAAGAGAAAATAATCCACCCTATACCAGTCATACACCCCACCAGCATGATCCCTGATACTGCCTATCACAAATACCCCAATGACATTTGCGCATGCTGAATTTCTGCAAATGAAGAATCCCTTGAGAGCATTAGTATATGCTAACCCCAGATTGAACACATTACACCTATTTGTTGATGATGCCTTTGCCCATGTTAAAGAAATAGCATTTGCACATGCTGACCTAGCAAATGAAATACCCCTTTACAGCATTTGTATATGCTGAACCCACATTGAACACCCCATTACTGGATGATAACCACTAATGACACATGAGATGAAGAAGCAGCTGGTTATGTATGATGAAAATGCCATTTTATATTAAGGTGAAACTTTATGTTGTCACAGCTGAGATTTTGTTGAAATGTTTATGCACAAAATCCCCCACATTAACATTGGAGGAACAATAATCTTAGTCTTTCGTGGATACGAGCAAAGACAAAGAGATAATGGAATATTTTATGAATACCATGGACATGGAACAAATCAGAGCAGATGATTGTTACACATATGAGGACCATATTTGAAGTCATTATTGAAGGATTATCAGTAGACAAGGACCAATAGATTATGATAATCCCATGGAACCACAGGTACTAAGGACACAAAATGGAGATTATATAATGAGAAAAAAAATAATGACTGAACAATTGCTACGCCCAGAGGTAAAGGAAATAGAGATACATCCGCATTTTTGGAAAAATCTTTTTTGATTTTTGCTCATTGCCTTTGTAATATGAACATTGTTGTATAACAAATGACTATTCCTTATCACGAATTACAGAATGTTGTAAGATAGTTGGAATAAATTGACAATTTAAAATACTCATAACATACCCAGAATTACAGGAGAGAAAATAAATAAATGATTGATGAAATTGGACATACTGAGATCTTGCTCACCCCGAGGATATTGGATAAGAAAATAACGTTATCCCAAGGACAGACATGTCACAGATATATCATGGAGATATTATGAAAAAAAAGAGAATATCTAGATTAGAAATGCAGCAAACTTGGTCAAGGACACCATGAACTAGACCCCCGCCCCACGCTTAAGATAACTGACGGATGAGATTTTTGAATTATAAGTACCATAAGTCACCCATCTGGCTGTAGTCAGCGGATGTTACAGGCACCACATAACTCTGACTAACCCTCGACCAGCGAAGGCAGAGTTGGTGTGGAAATTTGGCACATATGTAAAAACACATGTTTTTGTTCATGTTTTGGTAAAGTCTAGACATTTATGTTAATAGTTCTATAAATGATTAGTTGATATATTGATGATAAATATTCGCAAATATAGTACATGGACAATTAATAAGGATATATTTCCAGTACAGAATAAGAGGAATAGGAAGGATCCACATTTTAAATATTGGAGCACCATGAGCGAGGAATTGGACTTATAAAGAAAATGGAAATGGTACACTGTATGCAAGGATAACCAGAAATAATATGGATAAATAGTAGTCAGAGTGCCAGGAACTTTGTCTTACGAGAATATTGTAGATTCCTCACGATCAATTGATTATTTTCTTCCTTTCTATGTCACATTTTTTTGAGTGATGACCCCAAAATTTTTTTTTCATCTCATATTGTCAAAAGTTCTTACATCTCAGTTGATAGTTCCATAAATAATTGTTTGATGTGTTTTGCATAAAGGTATTGCTAGATAAGATACATAGGGAGTTACTAAGGATGAATTCTCAAGATAACAGGAGGACTAGAATAGATACAATGATATTGGAACACCATAAATGATACATTGGTGTTATGAAAAAAAAAAGGAGACAAATATAAATTGTATACAAGGATGCCTCGAGAGTGACAACATGGATACATATTGTCAAGAGTATAAGCAGTTGTCTTAAAAGAGAAAATAAAGTAATACGGAACCCAATGTAGAAAATTCATGATGATTTGGAAACTATATTTTTCTTTTCCCTTATATTTCATAATATGATAGTAACACATTCGTCTGTTGGTTGCTGAATAATTTGATGTTTGAAAATTGATGTATGGTAAGTCAAAGAAGATCTTTGAAGAATATATATATATATAAAATAATATTTCTAGGAAAGAGTTCACAAAAAAAATACTGTATTGACAGAAAAGAAGGAATGATTAGAAATAACTGACTAATGGACAGGATCACCACCAGACGCACGGATATTTGAGACAAACATCACATATTTTGAAAAAAAAAAAATGTAATATAGAACATTTTCTACAGTGACGGACTTAGAACGAATTTATACACTTACCATTTAGAAAATGCCTATAACAAGGAAACATTCAGATAGATAAATAAGGATAAGCCATGAGGTTTTAATGCTTTTATTGTGAAAAATGATTACTTATAAAAATGATGCTGGTCGTATTATCGTCTGATAAATATGCATATTATGTTTATAGATGTTTTCTACATGTAATAATGAGCAAGTGGCTCATTCACTGAAAAAAAAGAAGAAGAAGATGATGAGTACCCATGAAAACATTGGCTATTCTATGAAAGTGGATTGCCATTACCATAGGAATTAGAGATTTTGGACATTTCTTGGAATATTGCAGAGTACTTGGGAAATAGAATAAATAAGTACGCCAAGAAAAAAAAAAGATTTTTTTAGTACTTGCAGGCTTTTAATATGGAGCAAATAACAGTACAGAAAAGAGATAACACCCCTACCACATCCAAGAGAATGTAATCAACTATATTTTTGAATGAAATGTAATAGATTATGATAATCCAGCCAAGTTCTGCAAATAAGATAGTTTATTGTTCATTCCCAGTGTTGCCACTCGTCACATTTTTTTAGTGATGACCTTATGAGTGTTTTGCAGATTTTGTTGGGCAGTGTTGCCAATTTGTAAATTTGGTGAAAAATATTATGATGTGATGAATAAGTTACACTTTTTGAAGTTGATGTCCACTACTAGTTTTTTTTACATAGCAGACGACCTCATATAGACATAGGACCCCAGTATAGGAATTAGATTAAATTTTTTTGGAAATATTTTTGGACTTAGAAAAATTTTTGAACTTTAAATTTTTCTGAAAAAAATTTTTTTAACTTAGAAATTTTTGGGGATGGATTTTTGTTATTGATAGTACTCAAATGTCTCCCTACGGGATACATTTGCGGAGCCCCGGGATCTATATGTGGCCGTGTACATAGTTGTTCCTTTGGAAACAGACTATATTCTTACAAGACAGAGGAAGCACAGACCACCCCATAATTTTATATTTTATGAGAAACAGAAAATAATAAATAGTGTCACATATTTAGGGTAGAGTCGCTTCTACACGCCATTTCTAATAATTGGGTGATCTCCCCTGACCAATCGGATAGCTCAGATTTACCCCGGGGAAAGTGGAACAACAACGCCATTTGGCAGTAGAATGAAAGAGCGCAACTCAAGAGGTCGTATCTGGTCCAGCTCTACATATTTCTTAGTTTGAGGAAATCAAACTACAACATTTATTATAAAATGTGTATTTCAGGACATTGAGTGGTTATATATATATATATATATATATATATATATATATATATATATATTTCTTACTGGCGTAAGTAGTGACAATCGTTAAATATGTATTTTGAATAGAGCTCCCAACCCTAGTCGCAGCAGAACTAGGTTCGAGGATTTGAGTCAATTTGCAAAAAAATAGTCTTACACCTCAAACCATGTAGAGTAGAAAATATTCTTGTGTTGGAAAGCATTTAACTCAAGGAATGCTTATGACGATAAAGAAATCAAGGACAAATCTGAGGAGATGGGTAAATGTCGTCGAACCTAAAATAAGACTGTAACTTAAAGGAAGGAACACGGTGGAATGAGAAGGTTCGCCATATTTGACAATTGAGTAGGCCTACGAGACAAAGATGCAAAAAAGGATTTTTGCATCGATGAAAGCATCTGATGAGATGATAAAACTTTATTATGCTTATTATTGTAAAAATGTTCTGAAATTCCAGACTTTGTTGAAATTTTAAGTTTCATGCTGAAAGATATTAAAAGTTTTGCATGAAATCGAACGCTGTTGAAAAGGTGAATTACTACAGTTTTGAGATCTAGATAAGAAATCTGTCCATTTCAATTAAATTCGCTACATCAACACCTAAGAGAAGAAAATCGAACCTGGTAACACTAATTTAAGAGAGAAATCTAAATCTCTGGTGATTAGGCCAGTTAAACATCTGCTCTCTGTAAAGTAAACTGAAAATACTGCATATACCGGCACTGCCACAGATAGTTGATGATATGCATCATTTTTCAAATGTCCCGGGTGCTCTCTTTCCCATTTGGACTTGAATGTAGCCTTTATAGTGGTCTTTGCCGTTGCGTAAGTTGTCTCTATATCATTTTGTTGTAAGGCACCTCCTTCCTTAGCAGGTCTATCTGCCTCCTCATTTCCTGGTATGTTGCAATGGGCTGGTATCCACTGGATAGTGCACTTCTTGAAGCATTCGGCCAGTCTTTCAAGGGAGATTATCAGATCTTTCAATCCTTTAGTTTGGTGGCTCTTTTTTTTTAATTCTGAAGCACCGACATACCATAAATGAAAGCGAACGCATGTATAAATCTGCTTTTTCAATCAAAATAAACATACACGCATTTTAAAAAAAATGATATTAAAACAAAAATAATACAATGTTAGATTTTCATTAAGATAAAACACGCACAGAGGATGTTGATCGTCGCAGAAAATCCGTTGGTTTTAATATATGTATCGGTACATAATTTAAAAAAGGAAGTTCTACAGAAAACTTTTTTTTTTCTATTTCTTGTTAAAATAAAAATTTTTAGTTAAATATTTTTAATTATCTTGTAAAATATGCAAAATTATGGACATTAATAACAAAAATAAAATACTATTTTCAACATATGTGTTACGTCCCTTGATATTTATATGGATATGTTTTTATTTCATTATGGCCCCTGTGAAATAAATGGCTTCTTTACATTTCTTACGAAAAACATTAATTACTAATAATTTCATAATTACTATATTAAATTATAAAATAACTGTGCGGCGTTACCTAAAGATACTGTCTGCCAAAATTCATCAAGAAATAATAAGGCATACGGATTTGTTTTAAGAACATAGAAGCAAACAAACAACGCGACACTGCCTTTTATTTATATAGATAAAGTATTTATAATTAGCATATTTAAATACCCCTATTTGTTTTTGACAGTATCCGTTATCGTCATTGTTGTACAAATAGTAAATTTTCTTCAGTGTACGCAATTTGTTCTTTAAAATGGTAGAATCTTCACTTTTCTTGTATTTATGTATTCTTTGGTATAGTGAAAAAAGTAATGTGGATTAAAACTTAGGGGTACATAGGTTTATGTTTAATTAACACTTAATTTAATATTTATAATAACATTTGACTAATATGTATTGGGACAGAAAGTGAAAATAAAAGCCTTAGCCTCAATAGCAAAAAGATAATTAATGGCGTCTCGAAGAAAATGGCTTTCCTAGAATGTATTATCAAAGTAGAAGGATCAGTTTTAAAACAGGTCAATAGATTCAAACATCTGGTACGGATGATAACAACTGATGGAAGATGCATTTCAGAAGTGAAGAGCAGAATAGCTCAGGCAAAAATAAGAGTATTTTACGCAACGGTTCTTTATCAATGTCACAGGATAGACATTCGCTAAAATATTGAGTTGGTTACGCTGTTGAGTGGCGACGCTGGTAGAATAGAGAAAAACCCGTTTGGTGAGTTTCGGCTAAAACGGAAGTCGGTACGAAACTTTTGGCGCATTTCATTCTACGAGATGTCCGCCGTCCTGTGAGGACGATTGTTGCCTTTGTCAGCAGTTTTGCTGAGGGATTACATGGATGCCAGCTTTGGTCATACTTCTTGCCGATTTTCATGGTGATCAGGAGTATTTGATATGTGGCTAAATTGTGGTTGGAAGTTCTAGTGATTTTTCTCCTGGATATTACTTATGATAAGGTTATTGCAATTATGTATTGCGTTGTCTCAGTAGTGGATGTCGCCTGTGAGCGATAGTCATTGTGTAGTCACTGAGTAGATTATGTCGATGACCATTTTGATATTATATTAAGCTACAGTGTTTGGCCAGCTATTGGGCATTCTTCGTTGCATTGTGTACTGCATTGTTAGCCGGGTGTGGCTTTGTGTGTGTACAATTTTCATTAAAAGGGTCAGTACCTGATACCGGAGTTATGGTGAGTTTGTGTCAGCTAGTTGTAGTTATGGTCGTACTTCTAGCTAAAGAGCCTTGCTATAGTTATTATTAATATACAGATGCTGATGTTGTTAAATCCACACTATTACGAGTAGTCTGACAATCAATGAAAATAAGAACCAAACCTGAACGTATGGGAGTGAGTCATGGAAGTTAGTAAACAAGTAGGGAAAGACCTAGAGGCCACCGAGATGTGGTTTTACAGAAGAATGTTAAAAATATCATGTACAGCCAAAAAGAGTAATGAGGATGTCTTGAAAGAGGCCAATGCGCGAAGGAAACTTATTTCACGAGCTAGAAAGAAGCAATCCATGTTTTTGGGCATGTTATTAGAAGAAAAAAGCTGGAATATATCGTAACAAAAGGTCAGATTGACAGATAAAGATATAGAGGAAGACAAAAAGAACAAATATTGTACAGTTTGACATTGTGGCATGGAAGGAGATCAACAACAGAATTGATAGATCATACTGGATAGAGGAAGATGCGGAGAGACATGACCTCCTACACCACTAGGATGGTACTCGAAGAAGAGGAATATGTATTACTAGATCTTCATTAACTCTTTGAGGACGTAGGTGTTTTCCCATGTTTTACGCAAAGAATTTTTTGCGACTTAAGTTTTTCATAAAGTGCTTTCATGTAAGGGTCCGTTCTTTCAAAGTTTTTAACAAATATAAAAGGATCCCATTTACACGCCCTAGTGAGGCATATTGGGAATATGGTGTTAGGCCCATATTTTCTCGACCATCGGCACTCTAGGGGTGATGTGGTCAGCATCACGCCGGCCGATTTAACCTTCCCAAGCTGCTCTGGTTCCCAGTTGGGGCTGAGTCGACACAGGAGCCGTCTAAACATATCTTACCTCAGCTGATGATCGAACCATGGACCAGTGAACTAGGATGCCAGAATACTAACCACTCCGCTACTGCGGCTCTCTTTTAACAAATATGGTCATCCAATACCATGATTCCCGCCGTAAGTACTTTGGTCAGTCTGTTGGTCAGACACATTTTGCACACCTTCATTTCCGCACTTTTTCTGTTTTCGGGAGAGTACATTAACTTTCAACCACAGCTAAGGGGGCGCAACTGTGGTTGAAAGTTAGACAATAATTGTATTGTTTCCCCTTATATGTACTCTCGTGAAAATAGAAAAGTGTGACGGTGTGCATTAAATCAACAGACAATAAAGATACTCTTCTGTCCAGTTTCATTCGGGAAACGTATTTAACTCATCCTTTTTCTTACAAATGTAAGTTTTTTTTTATTGTTTCTTCAAGACACAATTTTAATTTAAAGAATTATAGACTTATTATTATGGATCAAAATGATAAGATGGATAAAAGGAAGAGACGATCGCGTCATTCACAGCAAGCAAGCGAGACTATAGAAGAAGCAGCAATGTAATACATGTAACAGAAACAAAACACTATAATTAAAAACCTGCCAATTTTGGCGGGTAGTTGCTAGTGTTATATATAATTGGAAAGGAAATTGAGTGAGGATTCTGAATATGTTCAGTTTATAAATTTACAATTTTTTTAATGAGTATAAAGTAGTTGGAGACTAGGAAGAAATAAAATTGACCCCAAAAAAATCAAAACAAAACATCACAATTACTCACTGAAGACAGTTTATCTATCAGTTGTGTTATCCAAAATACAAATTTTTGTAAACTACACCCATTTTGGAAATAAAACAAATATGGTTTAGTTGGTAAGAAGATCATCGACCATAACGGATTGTGAATATTACATCATAGCAAAGTAGGATGCGAGGCAGAAGAAGAAGCAAAAGCTGGATTGAAGAAGTAATTCCAGACACTATATCCTAATTATAACCTTTCAGAGGGATATTTGTCATCACCAATATAAAAGAATCCTTCATTAATTTTCCTTTTCACTCCCTATGGAACATGGAACCTTCACTGTAGTTAGCTCCCTTTGAGTGAGCCCGCACAAAGCGTTCACATACTCTGACAGCAGTGGTTTCTGTAGTAATTAGATTGTCGTCACCAGGTTGCCAACCCAATGTACAGCCACATAATAGTCTTATTGGCTGCATATTTAAATTTTTCGGAAGATTGTTTATACAACAATACAGGCCACACGAAACGTTATAACACTTACAGGAACTTATCAGGCGCTTAGTTGTAAGAACGGACAGAATGATAGCAAACCTTTTCAGAGCTTCATCTTACTAACTGACAGAATAGTCATTTTTTAGAGCTCAGGCATATAGTTTTTTTTTAAACTAGCAATTGCGCATTGATATAAATAAAAGACTTCCATATATGGTTGAAAATGATGTGTCTATTCACAAGACGGCAAAGTAAAGTAATTAGCTTGTATGAATTTCCTTCTATAAGACATTGTATGTTCTTGCACTGGTGTTGCAGGCAGGACGCACTTAACGATAGGGAACACTGTATAGTGCCTCCTACCTGATGCACCGGTCACTGTATATTGAGCGGGACCTAGGTACCGCTTACTGTACAGTGAACCTTACCTGCTAGGTAGGAAGCGCTGAACTTGAGCTGGAATTACTTAACATTTTAAAGGTAAAAAAAAAATCGGAAACTCGTATATAAATATAATTAATGCTGTAGAGTATGTATTAAGAAATGGATGTGCCTCTTAAACCAAGGCAATTATACATAATAATTGCATTTTTTCTACTTGGCAGTGTATAAATAATGAGTTAATAAAATAAAACATCAGAACATAGATCTGATGAACGAAAATCAGTATATGTCTAATCTTTTAAAAATACGTATATTGCTTATTTAGTAACTACTATTACCGAAAGAGCATTAAAATTATTTTTTTTTTTTTACCTTAATATAAAACGTCATCTGCTGGCATTGTGGAATAAGCTTTCTCTGCTGTTTTGAAATGCGATACAAGGGCACGTTAAAATAAAAACAAGAATGTTTAAGAAAGCTTTTAAAAGTCATATTTCGTTTAATTTGACAATTTTTCACATCTGATTTTCAGTGAGCTTCATACATATTTTTTCACGAAGTTTCACATGAAAATTAGTTCAGTTTACTTAATGCTTATATACAATACAATACAATACAAATTAATTTGTAACATTAAATAAATAATAGCTTTGGTAACATTTAAAAATGGATTTGGGAGCCGCGCTGGTGTAATGGCTACAACGTTGTACTGACGACCAGGTGTTCATGGTTCAAACCCGGCCGTCGGCGTTTGAAGAAATGTTTACGACCGGAAATTTGACTGAATAATCTGAACGGCTCCTGCACATAAATCCCGTGTGGATGGGAAGGAGCGAAGCTCCTGACCGGGTTGGAAGGAAAGTCCACTGACCCCCCCCCCCAGCCTCGCAATGACATGTCATTGGGCCGAAAGAGCTGGAAAAGTTCGAGTGCCGCTGGTTATAGAAAAAAAAAAAAAAAAATGGATTTGCGTATTTCTCACTTTATTGGATTTCAATGATGGTTACATGTGCCAGTAAAACCAAGGCAATAATACATGATAAATGCGTTTTTTCTACTTGATAAGGCATCTGCTGGTTATAAATAAAGAACATTAATGAAGTTTTACTGCGAATCTTATCTTAACTTGCCTGCTGGTGTGAGACGTTTATCACACGTGAAGCATCACGGTAAAAGGCTGTTATGGTGCAACAACTCCTAGCGAAGAAGTCTACAATCCTTTCAAATAATAATAAAAGCCCCTTCAATCATAACTGACTGTGAGATAGCGCCCCTGAGATGACAGCCCTCAGTCTCTTATTTTCGACGTTTTCTCCTCTCCTCTGCTTGTGTTAGTTTCTTTTCGCTCAATATGAGGTGGCGCCGTAGATAGCATCGCCACTTGGTGCGATCGGCAGCTTCATCCTCCCACGTTCCTGGATTTATGTCCAGTGACCTCATGTCTCTCTTGCTCACATCTTTGAACCTCAGCTGCGGTCGCCCATTTGTTCTTCTGCCATCGGCTAGTTGACTATAAAAGATATCTTTTGGGATGCGGCCATCTTCCATGTGGTGAACATGGCCAAGCCAGCAGTCTTCGCTGTCTAAGCAGTGTATATATGCTTTGAAGGCCAGCACGTGACAACACCTCAACGTTTGTCACTTTATCTTTGCAAGAAATGCCAAGGACAATTCTTTCTATTATCACGTATAACCTAATTAACATGCAGAGTTTGGCAAAATCCAACAGAAGGCTGTTACGTTTAATCGCGGCTATGTTGGGAAGTTCAAAGAAAGAAATTAGCATTGACTGACATGAGAAATGTTGAACGCTTAAAAAAAAACGTTGAATGTAAAATTTCAAGTAATTGCCAACACATTTCAGATTATGAGATGAACCCTGTTCGTGATCAGAATCGACTAAAACTTTCATACATTATGTAAAAATAAACTTACTTTAAAATGAAAGCGGTTGACTCCTAAAACAGTTTTCCATAATGAATTATACATAATGATAAGTACAACCTGTATTTTAATTTTTAAATTTTTTTTTGCGTTCAGTACTGTAAAATTGCATGTAAAATTTAAAAATCACTGACCAATTCAATTAAGTGCATGTCATAGCGCGTTCAGTTCATCACATTTTCATATATAACACAGTATGTTATCATTATAAATAAATTATTTAATGTAAAACCAGTAACGGTAGTCGTGTCTCTAATTAATTAGTAAAAATGTGGTTTTTTAACACGAATACTAAGATTTAACATCAGCCACTCATGACTATTCGTCTCAGTATGATGCCCATTAACAGGGCCGTAGATAGGATTTAATAAGGGGAGTGTTTATTTAATAAAAATTGTTAATGCACTATTTTGGTACAATATATATACCCTTTAAAAGAAGTTAAGGACCATTTTTATTAAGGGTGCAAAGTGAAATGAAAATGAAAAATAAAAACACAGCACTTCAAAATATAACATGACAAGCTTATCAGTGACAATCAACACTATTTTCATGACGGCTGCATTAACGTGTGTAAAATGACAGCACAGCGATCAATACAACCCTCATTTTCAAAATTAATGAGATTAACACCAAAGGTCAACATTGTCAGTAGCGTGTGTGTCCTCCGTTATTGGCGATACTTTCAAGGCACCGCTGTCGCATGGAAATGATGAGCTTGCGAATGAAGCATTGGGGCACTGCCTGCCACTGATGCTGAAGTACCAGAAGCAGTTCATGGAGAGTTGTAGGAGATGGCTGATGTTGCTTAACTTGTCGCCCAAGCTCGTCCGAAAGATGTTCTATGGGATTCAAATCAGGACTGTTTGCAGGCCAATCCATTCTATTGACACCCGCTTCTTGCAGGAAAGCATTTACTGCAAGAGAACGGTGTGGTCTTGCATTATCATCTTGAAGGACTACATTGTGCCCAATAACTTGCAGGGCTGGGATGGCAAGAGGCTGTAGAATCTCGACACGGTAGCGGTCACCATTCAGATTCCCAATCACATGATAGAGGGGGGGTTCTGTGGAGTAAACTAATGCCTCCCTACATCATCACTGATCCAGCACCATATCGATTACGTTCGATGACTGCAGCATCACTAAAGCGTTCACCACGACGTCTCCATACTCTGATTCGTCCATCTGTAGGCTCCAAGACAAATCGGGACTCATCCGTGAAAATAACGTTAGCCCACTGTGCACGTCGCCACTGCACGTGCTGCATACACCATGCTAAACGAGCTGCTCTGTGGGCAGCAGTCAAGTGTGGTCGAATGGCTGGACGACAAGCACGAAGGTTGGCATCGTGAAGGCGATTCCGAATAGTCTGATCACTGACTACAGTGTTAGTAGCATTTCTGAGGAACTGTCTGATAACATTTGCACTTGCAGTTCTCCGTTGCAGTGCTTGCCTCTGAATTAGCGATCTTCTCGAGGAGTAGTGACTCTAGGACGACCTGTGCGTTCTCCTTCCTCGACGATTCTAGTCTGGGCAAAGCGCTGCTGCAGTCTGACAATAACTGAATGAGATACAGCAAGCCTCTGAGCGACATTTCTGACAGTAAGACCTTCCTGCAACCACGCAATGGCTCTTCCTTTACCCACAACACTCAGCTTTCGTCGTTGAGGCATATTGTTGTGCAATGGTTATGCAGCACTTAAGTTGCTTATAAAGACAATTTTGTGAGTACAGCTCGAGACCAACACTATAGTCTCCCACATGCATCACGCATTTTTTTCATGCTCAGACATCATTAAAAACACCCACATTTTGGCGTCTCAGCAGCATTTTTTTCAGCGTGCTTGCTGAGCTGAACACTAGCCACACGGTATGCTGGCGGCCCATGCAGCACGTGTTGAATGTTTGTCGTTCGAGAAAAATTAATGTGAGATTAATTGCTTATGAAATAAAAATTTTATAATTTTAATTATTTTTGGGTCATTTTCACCTACTGGCCCTTAACTTCTTTTGAAGGGTAATATAGACAAGGGTATATATATAATTTCCCCACAAATGTTTTTCATCAAACCCTGGGGAGGGGGGGGGGTATGTTTGAACCCCCAAACCCCGCTCCCCAAGTATCTACAGCCCTGCCAATTGATAATTAAATGAAGCTTATTTCATTTCTTTCCTTAACAGCGACAGTTCAGTGCTTCCTGCCACCTACAGGTGCTACTGTTGCATGGTGGAGCATGACAAAAGTAATTTGAGAATGTGTCATCAGTATTTGTTCTATGGTCATTGTAACTGTCTTTTTCTCTTGTTGAGGTGATCACTGGCCCAAGACAGTATACTTGTTGTTAGATGTGTAGTGCGAGCGTATGATGGATTGAGTGTGGGTGCGAATGAAGGCGCGAATGTGTTTAGGCTCGTATAGATGTAGATCCTGCAACCCATACTCTCACATGCAGTAATCAAGGATGCTTTGACACTGCAGGCATGTTTCAAGACATTTATTGACGAGAACACACATAGTATCAACAGGAACAGTCAGTGTAACAAGGTCATGCTGACCTGAAATCGATAGGTATACATTTGGCATTCAAAAAGGTAAACATCGGAATAGACGTGCATGGTCAATAGCAAAGTTCTTCAATAATGACAGTTCGTAGCGTCGCCCTTGGCGTCTCTGACTAAACGCGTCAGATGCCTTAGTCACTTTGACACATAGGTGCAACTTGGCACTCCCCGCCAATTGCACATTATCAGGCTGTAGTATAATAGCCGAAAGCACAGGCCTCGTTCTGACGTCGGCTGTGTACTTCTGTTAAATAGGTTATCATCAACCCTGCAGTAATGCTTATTGTAGACAAAACTCCCGCCAATCTGCGGTTCCCACAATATATCTTCGTCACTGGATTTCTGGACAATATAAGACTAACAGTCTTGGATGGCTACCTCGAGCACAAATATATAAGTTCTGAAATGTATAGGATCTGTGAGCTGCTGTTCACCCTAGGTGACAACCCCTAATCAACCTGACATCGCAGGTAAAGACACAATTATACTTATGATACAAACATAAGCAAATAACTTGACAGATGACTCCGTCGAAAATGACAGCAACATTACTACCACCCCCCTGTAAAAAAAAAATGAAATTTTTTTTTTAATATGTCCATGAGCAAGATAGCACCAGTATCACTTCTGTGCTCATGCAAACAATGAACCTAATATCAGGTACAATAGAAGAGGGTACAAATCATCTCTCAACATAGGAGAAAATATTTCCTTTAAGCCAAACAAACTAAGGGATACCATTCAAGAAACCTAAGTTGCTGGCAATACCAATCATATATCAAACATTACTAAATAATATAATCATAGCAATATACAAATGTCAATGCTATTTTAGCAACATATCACTGATGGATGGACAAAATGAAATTTGTTAAATTATCTAAACATCATCCAAATACATTTGTATTACAACATATTATGATATTAAGGACAGACCTAAGTCTGAAAGTATATCAGGAAAAACTAGGACACAAGATTTAACTGGAATCATGTGGGCATCTAGACAATATGTCCGCCATCACATTATCCGAACCACGGATAGCTCGCACCGTGAAATGGAAAGGCTGAAGAGCAATAGCATAACGAGTAGATCTCGAGCTCTTCAAATCCTTACTTTGCATAGCCGTAAGAGCTTTTTGGTCGGTTTCCATAAAGAAATGCGCGCCCAGAAGGAACCTTTGTAGCTTAAGAATGGACCAAACCATAGCCAACAATTCACGGTCCAAAACCGAGTAATTCCTTTCTGCCGCATTTAGCTTCCTAGAAATATACATTACAGGATGCAGAGTTCCTGAATATTCCTGCATTAGTGCCGCTCCAATCCCAGTGGAAGAGGCATCACTACGAAGGACAAAAGTCTTATCAATCGTTGGTAGTCTTAAGATAGGATGAGATGAGAACAAATTCTTAACCTGATCCAATGAAGATTGGCATTCTTGGGGACCAACGCACCATATTAGGAGAACCTTTTTTCAATAACGTTGAAAGTGGTGCCATAATGGAGGACAGATTCTCAATGAATCTTCCATAGAATTGTATCAATCCCAAGAGACTACGCACTTGCTTTTTTGTCTTCGGAACCGAGATATTTAATATCTTTGAAATGTTTTGGTCCTCTGTCTTCAACAGACCATGACCAACTCGATGACCTAGGAAGGAAATTTCACTAAACCCAACAAAAGCTTTAGAGGGTTTAGCAGTCAATCTATGCTCACGTAGAGTAGATAGCAATTCCTTTAGACCCACATAGTGTTCTTCCCAAGTATCGCTGAAAAGACAGATGTCGTCTAAATATGCAATGACATCTGCACGATCTGATAGAATTCGTCGCATCATGCGCACGAAAGTCGCTGGGGCGTTCATAAGCCCGAAAGGCATAAAATTCCATTGAAACAGACCCCTAGGTGTCGAAAAAGCAGTGAGAGGTTTGGCGTGTTCCGTCAGTGGGACTTGCCAATAACCTTTCGACAAGTCTAGTTTAGTAAAGAATTTAGCTTTAGAAAGTCTAATAAGTAGATCATCTAATAACGGCATAGGTTCAGCATCGAACTTCGTAACTTGATTTAATTTGCGATAATCAACGCAAAGACGTATGTTATTGTCTTTCTTTCGAACAATAACTATTGACGAAGAATAAGCTGAAGTGGATGGTTCAATTATTTGTAGTTGAATCATTTCATCCAATTCTTTCTCGACTTGTGCTTGAAAATGAATAGGTATTGGGTATGGTCTTACTCTGATCGGATTACGATCAGTAAGTATGATGTCATGTTCTATGACATCTGTGTGTCCAGGAATGTCGGTAAGGACATCCTGATATGATTGTAACGTAGAGGATACTTGACGCTGTTCCTCAAAAGACAAGTTGGAAGAGACTGTAACGTCTCTCCACGATTCCGTTGAAGTAAGTGGAATCGCAGGAAGAGGTAAGTTCACGTCAGAAAAAATAGTTTCCTCATCCTGTATAACGGACAGGGATGAGATGTGACCATGTTGGACTGGAGAGTCGTCCGTCGCCTGGAAAATAGGCTGCAAATAGTCTGGACGTTCAATAAACTCTGTTAGCATATTTATATGGAAGGTTTTATTCCTTCCATCCACATCGACAATATAGTCGACATCGGAAATTTTCGAGACTATAGTGTATGGACCCTTCCAAGAAATGAGAAGTCTATTCTCTCTTGAGGGCAGTAAGACATATGCTTTGTCTCCAGGACAAAGTTGACGTAGGCGTCTTTTCTTATTAGCAAATCGCCTAGCTTTTTCTTTCGCAAATTCGGAAGATGAAGTTGCTAACCTGCACGATTCGATAATCTTTTCTCTAAGAGCTATGACATATTCATATGACGATTGTGTATCATCGTCAATATTATCGGAAGTTATCAAATCGTGTAACAAGGACATCGGCCCGCGCGGTTGCGCGCCAAAGACAAGTTCGAAAGGAGAAAACCCTGTATGCTCGTTGGGAACCTCTCTATAGGCAAAGAGGACTGCAGGTAAAACCCTGTCCCAATCTTCAGGATGATCCTCCGTTATCTTGCCAAGTAAGTTCTTTAGTGTCCTGTTAAGACGTTCTACCAATCCATTGGACATTGGATGATAAATACTACTGAGAGACCTTTTAATGTCTAGCGTAGCCATTACCTGAGACATAACGTCCGAAATTAATTGAGTGCCGTGATCCGACAGTATTTCTCCGGGGAATCCCAGACGAGAAAATACGAGCCAAAGAGCATCAGCGATATCGACAGTTGATATGCTCTTCAGAGGAATAGCCTCTGGCCAACGCGTGCACATGTCCACGCAAGTGAGGATAAATTGGTGTCCTCTGGCTGACTTAATTTTGAACGGACCAATGATGTCTATAGCCATTTTCTGAAACGGCCGAATCGGAATATCTGCAGCCTGAATAGGAGCAGCATGTCTCGGACCCCTAGACTTGACCTCTTGACAAATTTTGCAAGATCGGCAATAAATTCGGATGTCTTTATTCACGAATGGCCAAAAGAAGGACGCAAGGACTCTAGTTTTAGTTCTGGAAAAACCCATGTGTCCAGCACACTGAGAATCGTGTGCATGCCGAAGAATTAAGGCTCTCATACACTTAGGCACAAGAATTTGCGAGTGCATAGACTTGTCCGAGTGTTGTACCATTCGTACCAATATACCATTCTTCATAGTGATATACGATTTGTGATTCGTATTTTGATTGGGATCCCCTTTCTTTGCAAGAAGGAAGTATTTCTTCAAAGAAGGATCCTCTTCTTGACGTTTAACAAACGTGTCATGGGAAATCACCAAGTGCTCGTCTTGGCTATCAACTTCATTACTATTATCAGATGAAGTTGGGGGATTAAGAGCTTGAGCTCTTGTCACCACTGCATTGACCGTTTGAATGTTTTTTTTCTTCCCAACTAGAAATTTGTTGCGGGGTGCATTCCTTAACCCCATGAATACGACCGATTATAAGATCCGCAATAGGATTAGGAAGAAGACATGCATGGACATCTCCTGTGAAGAAAGGAGTGTCAATCCTAATAATAGCAGTAGGATAGCTTTCCATAGTACCACCAAATGTAACACATTTGATTGTTTTTCCAGTTGCACAGCAAGGATCTATCAGAGACTCCTTAACCCCGACGGTAGTACATCCCGAATCGAAAAGTACTGAGACTAGCCTATCATTTATTAGACCTTTATCTAAGATGAGAGATCCTCTCCCATCATGCGCAACTGTAGCAGGTAGAGCAGGAAGAGGGTGACCACAACTTAGCGTAGATACAGTCGATGAGTCAAACAATGTTAAGCATTGGGGGCATTCAGTTGCTCTCCCAAAATCGAAAGCACAACCAGTGATAGCCCTAGAGTTACCACTATCATTTGCTGTATTACAGGCTCCATCAAACTCTTGTTGTGCAGAGTTTGCCTGTTGGTAAGGTCTTTTCTTGTTAAACCTAGGTCTACCTCGATTATCATTTCCCCTGTAATTATTTCGACTATCATTTCCCCTGTAATTGTTATCATATTGCCTATTGTAATCATCATTCCGGTTTGAATCCCGGTTTCTAAATTCACCATCGTCATAATTTTGACGTCGAGAATGATTACCTCGAAAATTTGAATAGTTATTATTTGGATAGCCTTTGCGAAAGTGTCTCAAATTATTACCACTAAAATTACGAGAACTACCATCTTGTCTCCAATGCATAGACGAAGAACCATCATGTGTTGGATTACTCCGCTTCTGGGTGTAATTTTGATTACTTCCCCTATTCCAATTTTGTTGAGCACCCTGAAATTTTTTTTTGAAATTAGGGCCATATGGTGTTGCCGAAGCAGCTGGCAACCCTTCTTTCACTTTAGAATTGCTAACTGTAGCATGGGGATGTGCTGTGGCATACTGACAACAGTATTCCTCCATATCTTTTAAGTTTTTAGGCTTACGCTCATGAAGGAATGCAAGAAAAGAATCATTAACAGATGACAAAACCTTATCTCGCAATAATAAGTCCATTAGACCTTCATATGTTTTCTCAGTCTGAGACAACTCAACCCATCGTGTAAATGTACGACGTATCTTTGTAACAAAATCAGAGAAATCTACTCCATTTTCTGGCAACATTGTCCTAAAACGAAGACGATAGTCTTCTTGTTTTAATTGGTATTTTTTTTAGCAATGCTGCCCTGACAACATCATAATTAGTCCTCTCATGTTCGTCTATTGTCATAAGAGTAGTCACTGTGTCACCTGTAAAAAATGGCATCAGTTGTTCAACATATTTTTCCTTTTTTATGTTATGCGTATCGCACAAAAATTGGAATCTATCTAGATAATCTGCTACGTCATCCTTTAAAGGATTGAAATGAGGCAATTTAATCCTACTAACAAACTCCTTTGTCGTACTCGAAGTTGTTTGCTGAGCACCCGTACTCGCCAATTTCAATTTCTCTAACTCCAAAGTTGCGAGTTTTTCATCAAGTTCCATCTTCTGTTTTCTTTCCTCATGTTCCATTTTTCTAATTTCAGCCTCAGCTTGAGCTTTCCTCTCCTCTGCAGCAGCTTGAGCTTTCCTCTCCTCTGCAGCAGCTTGAGCTTTCCTCTCCTCTGCAGCAGCTTGAGCTTTCCTCTCCTCTGCAGCAGCTTGAGCTTTCCTCTCCTCTGTAGCAGCTTGAGCTTTCCTCTCCTCTGTAGCAGCTTGAGCTTTCCTCTCCTCTGTAGCAGCTTCTTTGTCTAATCTCTTTTGTTCAGATTCAAATCTCCTTTCCTCCACCTGCATCTGCAATTTCTTTTGTTCAGCAGCAATATCAGCTTCTCTGTCTAGTCTTTTTTGTTCCGCAGCAGCTTTTCTTTCTTCAGCAGCTAATGCTTTGTCATACTGAGCAACAGCCCATTGTTCTAACTGTTGACCAGTCTTATCAAGGGCTCTCCCTTGTGTAATAAAGTAGTCCAATGTAGACATCTTGTCTACTGAGATCAGTAACTTGCAGAAGTAAATATATTAAATTATCCCACTTTAATGGGAGACAAGTCTGAAATGATAGACTTGTATACTCACTTCATTTTATTTTACTGTCTTAGTCTTAGACAAAGACTTTGTATGTTCCTCTTGTTTATAATGTACCCAAAAAATCACTTGAGTACCTGTGGAAAAAAAATCCCCTTATATCCCACTCACTATGGGCACAAGTCTTTTTTATAAAGAACTTGAATATGTATTTCACCTTGTCTCAATCTTTGTAGATAACAAGTCTTTTATCAAAGAACTTGTATAAATATCTTATATAATAATATTTTATTAACAAACTCTATATGAAGAGTCTACCTTATCAATAATATCAAAACATAACCCAGTATATGTATGTAGACTGTGCATGACAGTAATGTAGTACAACCAAAAAAAAAAAAATACAAAGACAAAGATACAAAACAATACAAATGGCAACACTGTTTTAACCAAAAATGTGTAGAGAAATACACAAGAAAGGAGAGACCTACAGAATACAAACAAAACAAATCGAAAATCAAAACTGAAAAACAGACAAAATATTACAAAAACAACGTTAAGTACAATTACATCACAGCTAACATCAATAGCGACCAATTGTCACTAGCAAATTTCCAAATTAAGAAAATTTGCACCTACAGAACGCTTACAGTAAGCCTCGATCAAGTGGCATATTTACCGTAAGACCCACCAACCTAAAACCCGCAGAAAAATACACAAAAACAGTAGAAGTAACATAAACATATAGCAATCAATTTCAATGTGTTGCAGAACAAGTTCAGTCACAGCTGAAACTAAAATAAATTCCTTGCTCCTTGCGAACACAGAAACGAAATGTCAAACGCGCACTGAACGTCAAATCCACTGTAACATAAAGTGGTATTCACGAACCAAAGTTACTATGACCTTCTCAAATTAGGGCTTGCACATTGAATGTTTACTATTTCCACGTACTGTTTACAAACACTTGACCTCCAACAATGTAGCTTGAATGCTCTGACCTAGAAAAGTCTGTTGTTGAATGAAACGTGTAACAACCAGCAATACTGTTTACAATAGGAACCCGCCTTCTATGCAGTTATGGTCCACGTAGCAAATGCCTAGATGTTAACTTCAGTACTTGTCTTGTTATGGTTTATGTAGCATTATAATATAAATGCTCGTACTGTTTATCTGGGTCAACCGTTGATGACCTATTTCTGTCCTATTGTAGCCAAAACTTGCAAGTGTAGAATTAGCGCTGTGTGTTACGGCTGTCCCGTGTGTAGCTTAGACCCACAGATCAGAAGTGTAATGTGTACTTGTCCTTCTTGTAACTTTCTCGACAAAACTGGAGACATCATACATGTAACAGCCAACCAGGAATGTAAATTTCTGGATCCATAAATGTCAACAATAATGTCAAATGCTCGCTCTGTTCTTTTTAAACCCACAGATCTGGTCCATCAGAAATGTAAGTTTCTAGGCCACATTGGCGACAAGAAATGTATCATAAGAGCCCACGTAACTGGTCCACCAGAAATGTAACTGTCTTTTTCTCTTGTTGAGGTGATCACTGGCCCAAGACAGTATACTTGTTGTTAGATGTGTAGTGCGAGCGTATGATGGATTGAGTGTGGGTGCGAATGAAGGCGCGAATGTGTTTAGGCTCGTATAGATGTAGATCCTGCAACCCATACTCTCACATGCAGTAATCAAGGATGCTTTGACACTGCAGGCATGTTTCAAGACATTTATTGACGAGAACACACATAGTATCAACAGGAACATTCAGTGTAACAAGGTCATGCTGACCTGAAATCGATAGGTATACATTTGGCATTCAAAAAGGTAAACATCGGAATAGACGTGCATGGTCAATAGCAAAGTTCTTCAATAATGACAGTTCGTAGCGTCGCCCTTGGCGTCTCTGACTAAACGCGTCAGATGCCTTAGTCACTTTGACACATAGGTGCAACTTGGCACTCCCCGCCAATTGCACATTATCAGGCTGTAGTATAATAGCCGAAAGCACAGGCCTCGTTCTGACGTCGGCTGTGTACTTCTGTTAAATAGGTTATCATCAACCCTGCAGTAATGCTTATTGTAGACAAAACTCCCGCCAATCTGCGGTTCCCACAATATATCTTCGTCACTGGATTTCTGGACAATATAAGACTAACAGTCTTGGATGGCTACCTCGAGCACAAATATATAAGTTCTGAAATGTATAGGATCGGTGAGCTGCAGTTCACACTAGGTAATCCTTTTACATGTTCTGCCACCGAAAAGCGTAATAATGCATAAAGGTCGGTATTACCTGGGAAATGAATCCTCAGAACATCACAAGGAATTCTGTCGTCATCCCGACGCACAGAGATTCACTGGGGAAAACTGCCATAGCAGTTACTTCGAAGATTCTCCCCGAAAAACAATGGACTCTTGGTCCCTTCAGAAAAACAGGACCTTCCTGGCTTGCCGGAAGTATATCTCTCCCCCGCTTAAAAAACCTTCCCATAGGCCCACGCCCGAACTGACAACCTCTGACCCTAAAGGTCAAACACAATGAATGAATAAACAAGGGAAGACAACCCCTAATCAACCTGACATCGCAGGTAAAGACACAATTATTCTTATGATAAAAACATAAGCAAATAACTTGACAGATGACTCCGTCGAAAATGACAGCAACAGTCATTCATTTTTTAACCTCAGTTTTTTCCCCTCCAGATGGCTTCCAGTTTATATTTGGTTTTTTTGGTGATTGCCACCTGGGCATTTGTGAATGGTTCAGTTTTATACGTTAAAAATGATCAGGGACAATGGGTTCCGCTAGGAAAAATGGACCACAGACAGAAGAAAGAGAAAGAGCATAAGCAGGTGAGCATTAGGTCATTCCAAAGCGCTGATGTAAGGTTATTATTAATGGCTTAGAAGTATGCATGTTTTATAGGAACTACTGATGAATCTTCTAGCCGAACACCATCACCAATCAAGAACTACTTACTCGGACCAACCAAGTGGACATGCACACCATCATAGCTAGCAGACGCTGGAGTTAAGTTGGACACGTCCTCAGAAGAGACCCTGGTGCTATCACAAGAACAGCTATGCTATGGACCCCTGAAGGAAAGCGAAAGAGAGGACAACCAAAAACAACTTGGCGGAGAACTGTGGAGGTCAAGATGCAAAGAATGAACCAGAGACGGGACACTGCACGAAGGATGGCCGCAGACCAAACAGTGGAATCAGTTTGTTGCTACCCTACAAGACACCACCAGGCGTAATGGCCATTGACTGCTTTGGCAGTCGGCGGCTAAGGATCAAAGAAGAAGAAGACTAATGAGTGTAACTGTGGTACTGATAAAATTGCCGACAAACATCTGCTGCAAAAGTGCCCAACATATGTAGTAGTAGCAGTGGTAGTAGTTTTAGTAGCCACCTTCAGTCATAACTGACTATGGCTATGCAACCCTGAGGTGAGATCCCTCAGCTTTTTCCTGGTGTTTCTTTCGCATGTTCTTTTCACTTCTGCTTGTTTTGAGCTTGTTTTCGCACAGTCTGAGGTGATGCTGTAGGGACCATGAACACTCATTGCTATAGGCAACTTCATCCTACCAAGGTGTTGTACTTATGTCCATTGCCTTCATGTCTCTCCTGCACACATAGTTAAACCTCAGCTACGGAGAACACATGAGGAACAGAGAACGCACATATGACAGTAGGCAGAATCATTTCTGGATAAACTCTATGGGGATATCAACAATCCCACTCTGATCACTGCTTTATTGAAAACATATTCAAGTTGATTGATGTCTGGAAGTGTAAGAAGAATAATGTATCTGGAAAAAGTGACAAAACTTAAGATTAAATGAGTCCCTACTGATAACTGACACTTTAAGGACAAGCTCTTAGGAAATGTAGCAACCTGAGGCTGAACGCAACTTTCTTCAGTCATATTCAAATTGGCATTTAAAGGTAGTTAAAAAAAAGACAAATATATTATTTTATTTAAAACTATTTGTTCTAACTTTTATGTCTAGAAAGTTTTAGTGTTATTAGTTCTGTTTCATAAATAGTTTAGTAAAAGTTTACTTATATGTGGTACGTTTTAATTTAATTTAATTTGTTTATGTTGTTTTTTTTTTTGGTTAAAGTTAATGCTTTCCATTTCACTAGGAAATCTTGAATATGCTAGGCTTGGTAAAGATTCCTAAAGTCAAGTTCAATCAGAAAATGATGCAGTCAGCTTTAGAGTTCATGAAGAATCTCTACAAGATTACTGAAGTTGCTGACAGGACTGAATACATCTCTAATGGCATTCGTTCTAAAATCAGCAACAGTGCAGATGTGAACACACTTGGTTTAAATGCATCCAGAGTTGAGAGGGCTGATATGATAACGGCCGTTATTAACAATGGTAACATTTCTATTTGTTTTTATTTCTTTTGATGTGTTTTCTTATTAGTGCTTTACAACAGCCAACTACTCGTAGTTTTGTGATCTGGTCACATAAAGCTATTGTTAATAGTTTCCATTTGATCTGGTCACATAAAGCTATTGTTAATAGTTTCCATTTGATCTGGTCACATAAAGCTATTGTTAATAGTTTCCATTTGATCTGGTCACATAAAGCTATTGTTAATAGTTTCCATTTGATCTGGTCACATAAAGCTATTGTTAATAGTTTCCATTTGAAATGTCCCATATTTTATCCATGCCGTGCAGTTCTCGGGGGTCTCTAATGAGCAGTGGTGTACAAAGGGGGTTGCGAGGGGGACGGACCGCCCCGAATGACAGCCAGGAGAGAGGTGCCATCGGACACTTTTATGAGAGTGTTTACTGTAAAAAAGTACTTGCAACTGTGTTTCTTTATGGGGGAGGATAAAGCATCTGCAGATGCAGATAAAGTGAAATTAATGTCACAAATTAATGTTACAAATTAATGTCACAAATTAATGTCACAAATGAATGGAGTTTCTGATTCGTATTAAATCTAGTCTGTTATCTCACAGCTAATCCTGGAAGCTTTAATGTGTTTGCTGTTTATTTTTCTTTTGCCTTAATAAGCCATATTACAATTTTTTTTTCAGCTCAGAAAGCCTCATTCCAACGACATCGGCATGACATGACATTCTATTTTGAGATGCGAACAAGAGAGCAGATACGAGTATATGCAGCAGAACTGAGAATTTTCAAGGAAGCGTCACCAGTATTTAGGACAGGAAGATTTTCTGTTAGCCTCTATGCTATCAAAGAGAGGATGGAGAAAGGGTATGTTGTTTTATTTCCTTACTAGCAATAACGCATCAATAATGATGGAAGTAAATCAAAAACTGTAATATACTTTTAAAAGATTTTTAAATTCAATATAAAAGTTATTTGATGACAAAATTTTTTTGTGTGAAAGTGCGTGGAATTTTTTCAAAGAATGTTCCCTGATAACAAGTGTTTTTAACAAAAACTTTCAAGTTTTTATGATTTGTTCCTCTGGTGAGGGCGACATAGAGGTGGCCGTGTCCGAAAACAGGTTCAGGAAAGGAAAACTCCTACGTGATCAAAAGATTGTCTTGCGCCTTTTAGATCGTCATTGCAAATGCTAAATCACTGGGAATTGAGACGTCACATCCAAAATGGCAAACTGCGCTCACTCGGTTCTAAGTCAATGCAAGTTCGCGTTAGTACGTTCGTCTTCTTCTTCTTTGATCCTTAGCTGCCGACCGTCAAAGCAGTCAGTGACCATCACGCCTGGTGGCGTCTTGTAGGGCAGCAAAAAATAGATTCTACTTGGCTCGGTCAGTGGCCATCCTTCTTTGACGTTTACTGGAAAAGGGTGTTCAGTAATCTATACAGCCTATTGTAATCAAATAGCTACTCTCTGATTTGCTAGCTAAAACATGCATTAAACTACCTGCCCTGTCTTTCTCCGTCGCTCACCCTTTTGTCCCCGCCCTCTTTTCCCTATACACTGCATAACGCGATGTTTACAATCTTCTATGACATGTCAGTCATAAGCAGTAAATAAATCCCGCTATGGTTATTTCTTTTCACTCACGCGAGCTCAGCTGTCAATCATATGATACTTGACCACTGAACGTGGGACTAACGGCAAAGCGTAGCTTGACCTTTGAAGTTCACCCAGGGAAAGCTAAAATTCTCGAGTACCCGTTTGATCTCAAAACAGGAGCATTCCATGAGAAGCCCGCTAGAAGAACAAAAGACTTTTGATCTCGGTCAATGCTCCAGACGAAAAACTCTGAGCGACCGTGACGAAATGCCTTTCATCTTGAGAATGCTAGCTCCTGAATTTGTCCCACACAGGAGTGCCAAATAACCCCATTAGAGATCAATCGAAGACGATGATATGTATACTGCTGTTTCAAAGCACAGTGATTAGTCGTCAGTCAGAAATTTGAGAGTCTAGCTCGTAGTCATTAACATATTTCTTGTATGGAATACTGTGTAAAAGTGATATATCGCGGAGATTTTTTTTTCTGGATTCTGGTAAGAGGGAAATAGTTCTCAGAGTTAGAAGTACTTCACGATGGCAGCCATTTAAGTTAAACCATTTTACTTCACTTAGATTTTTTCTTGCTAGTTAAGCGAATAAAATAAAAGAAACACGACTATTAACCAGACCGGACCTAAAGACGTTAGACGACTGACAGAGGGAGATAAAAGACAGTGTTCATATTTTATTTGTAATTATAGTTATTATAGCTGCTATTATTTGTTTAATACCAATACGACAAGGTAACAGACAGCGACGATTTTACTAGCTAAATTATATTGAAGATAGGCGGGGAGCCGCGCTGGTGTAATGGCTACAATGTTGTACTGGCGACCAGGTTTTCAAGGTTCAAGCCCGGGCGTCAGCGTTTGAAGGAATGTTTACGACCGGGAATTTGACTGAATAACCTGAACGGCTCCTGCACATAAATCCCAGCCTCGCAATGACATGTCATTGGGCCAAAAGGGCTGGAAAGCTCGAGTGCCGCTGGTTAGAGAAAAATAAATTGAAGATAGGCGATTTATTGTCTTTACGTATTGCGTATTTTTAAACACTGTGCGAGTGACCCCGCTGACCGCGTACCTGTGCGGCGAGTCCCTATCGACTCGTCTGAACAAAATCAGCGGGCCAGCGATCTTATGTGAGTGTGTACAGTGCCGAAGGGCACACAACTCGTATCTTGTCATTCATATATTCGTCAGAATCGACAAAGCGGAAGAGAGATTGTCTTGTCGTCGTCCCTATTTTCCTTTATAGAATGGTAGTATTTACCAAAATGTTGTATTTTTTTCGCAGACCTGATCCCCAAGTGGACGCCCAGCGGTCTTTATCTTTACTTTACTTTATTGTATGATGTGCGTACTCGTACATTGGCACATATAACTGAAAAAGGAAATGTCCAAATAGTCCTCTTTGCACACAAACTAATCAAAATTATTTGCATTTTTTGTTGTTGTTGGTTAATATCAAATCCCGAACCAAGAATGCTTACTCGTAGCAATCAAAAAGATATGCACACTATCACTGCAGGTAGACGCAGAAACTGGGTTGGCCACGAACTGCTATGCTGTGGAACCAAGAATGAAGGGAAAAGATAGGTTGATAAAAACTAACTTGGCAGAGAACTATGGAGGCTGAGATGCAAAGCATGAGCCAGAGTTGAAGGATGGCCATCGATCCAGCAAAAAATTGAGACAGTTTGTTGCTGCCCTACAAGACGCCACTAGACGTGATGACCATTGATTGCTATGTCAGTTAGGGGCTAAGGATCCAAGATGAAGAAGTTGTGGTTTCTGTACCAATTTGTTTGACATGATAAAGTTGCCAACCTCATGCACAAACTTAAGTTAGGATAACTCTCAGAGAAAAATATGTTTACATTTTTATTAAGGTGACTTCTCTTATCTACAGAGCTTTTGATCTTGATCCTACCATAACTGATCAGTTTCTCACATGGTGCAGTATTTCAGCTCTACTGATTTCTGCTCTAGGGATTCTAGTAGCAGAGTGGTGTCGTGGAATATTCTAATCCACATATATAAATTATCAGGTAAATATAAAGCCTAACAAATACATTTAATAAAGAAAAGAGCAATGGTAAAATAACAGTGCTGTCACAACGACTGTACTCGAAATCCCCTTGTTTTCTACTGCGTATGCAAATTGTAACGTTTCACGTTGATAGTAAAAGCCTATTGTGTCGCGGCACGCCTTCTTCAATGAAACGTGCTGATCAATGACCTAGATTTAATATTTCATTCATCCCATACACAGCGTAACTAAAGACAGATAAATAGAAAGAGAGAGAGGGGCGAATGAAATCAGGAAAGCATGCAACACGCGTCGCGCGATACACAATATCCCGCGTGTAAGGCTACTAGCACTAACTTTTTCAAATCGACAGTGATAAACGTCACTACCCTTCCCAGAGTTAGGTTTTAAAATCCTGAAAAACTCTTATTAGAAAAGATAACATTAGATGGGTTTACGTTTGAAAACATTACAGTACCCAGACAGCACATCTTCGAAACAGGAGGTAGAAGAAATTGCATATTTTGAACGCAGCCACTTAGCTCTTTTAAATATATATATTTGGGTTCCTTAGGGTTTGCTGACAAAGAATATGTAAAACGTTACGCAAATAGTCTAGGAATTACCAAGTTATAGCCAAAATAAAATGATGGTGCTGTCAGACAACACCCAAAATCAGAATCGCTCAGTGGTCGATTTTTTTTTAAAACCACCATTGTACGGGAAATGGGCCACAAGTTACATTTGAACTGATTGGCTGGAATGATATGTAAGGCTAAACACGATTAGTCAGACTATAAATGCTATCCTTGGTTGTTAGGGGAGACGTAGGAAGGTAAAATTTTTTCAAACACTTGTCGAAACGTAGCTCCATTGGCCAGACTCGCTGATATAATCACTTAGGAGCGTTAGTTCGAGACCACTAGTTCAAATAAGCTTGATGAAGCAACAGTGCGTTGAAGCCAGCTTATATTTTGATAAATAAAAGCCTGGAACATAAGCAGATGGGAATATGTGCCAGGATTTGCGCCAGAATTCATTGCTAGTCAACGTATCTGTGTTTATTTTCATGAATTGTGGTAAGCTTGAAGCATTCAGTATCTCTTAATGAAAATTGAATGTACATTGATAATTTATGCATATATATATATGTGTAGTTCAGTAGCAAACATGATATAAAGCCTATATTGCTCCAGCCTGAACAGAGGGTGTCGGAGGAAAGTAAAACTGCATGGAATGGCCCAGCAGTACACTGACACCTAGATGATTGACTAGAAAGAAATAATGCTGGAATTGCAGAGGCGTAGTAACCATTAAGGAGGTTAATACTGGTATACAGTATTTCAGATGAAGCTGACAGTTGGCCTAATGCTCTGAACTCAATGTTTGTGATGTATTGTGCTCAGTGTAGAGCTAGAGTATCAATTAGTTATGAAGTAGAAGGTACATCCTTCTTGTTTTCAGGGACCGTGGTCTAAAAGCTTTTGAGCAGCACCTGGGCAGAGCTTTGCTGAATCCAGAGGTGGACAGCATACTCCTTGGTCCATTTAGCTATCAGTGAGGTGTCTCCAGAGCACAGGGGAGAAATCGAGCAGAGGAGTCTTTTCCTGCCGTCATCACGCAAGATAAGCTGATGTGGCCAGCTGAGCTCAACATTATGTCCCCATCTTAAAATAACATTGTAACAAAAAATTAAGAGGGGAAGTACATTGTTTTAATATCAGGAACTGAGAACATCTCCAATCCTATTTCCAATAAAGCCAAACTATTGAAGTCATGATGACAAATACCAACAGAGCTTAAACAAAACAAAACCAGTATTACCTCAAATTACTACTACACAACTGACACACATAGGATACTTTTAATAATATATGTCATTACAATATTCATATTGATAAATTCTGTACATATAAATTGTAAGTAAAATTGATTGTGACTCCTGGTTCCCTTTGTATTTGAATCAGGACACATATTCATTCATAACAGCAATGAATACATATTGTTATTGGAAAAGTTATCTGTGACTCCTTTACGATATCTTTAGAGTGTTATATGTATGTGAGTGTCACAGTGTTGTCAAGTGTGGTGGAATAAATTAAAGTGTTTATCTGTCTGTTGATGTTATGACTTACACTTCATCATACACATACCCTAGACACATAACGTAGTCATCACACTATTCCAGAATAATTCTGACTGAGATATATACATATGTGGCAGCAAGTAAGGTTATATATAATACACTACTCTTATTAGATATATATACCTTCACAGCTGATCTCAGTCAGTACACTAAGTCCCCTATAAATATTTATAACATCCCACTTCACCACATATATTGGGGTCTCTCTCTTGGGATTTTGAATCTTTACCGATTAAAAATAGTGGGGGTAATTCACTTCAGGGAATAATAAGAATTAAAAGGTATCCTTGGGTGGAATTAAATAAGGTTGAGCTCACAGTGCCTGTGTTGTCCATTAGATATTGAATTGTTAGTTAGACACTGTATAAATTTACCTGATAGACAATGGCCTGGCCAAATTTCGATCTGCTGCTGTTCAGACTGCAAAAGAGTTAGGATTAGATGGGCAAGTTATGGTTGCCTATGTCACGACGGAATGTGACAAATTTATTGAACGCGAAGAAAGAAGGTTTGAAGCCGAAAGAAAGTTAGAGGCTGAAAGGGAAACTAAGAAGTTACAATTTGAGGCTGAGGCTGAGACTAAGAGGTTGCAGATTGAGGCTGAGGCTAAGAAATTGGAAGCAGAAGAAAGAAGATTGGCTGCAGAAAGGGAAGAGAAGAGATTAGCTGCAGAAAGGGAAGCAGAAGATAAAAGATTACAAAGGGAACATGAGTTACGACTAAAGGAGTTTGAGTTTCAAGGCCATGCTCCTGAAAATGGTGCCAGTCCCTTTGCCTCTGATGCCACTGCTAGCCAAGGAACCTCAACCTCAGCTATGAATTTTCCTTTAGATCATTTTGTTGAGAAAGACGATGATATAGAGAGCTATCTAAATAGGTATGAACTATTAGCTACCACGTATGGGTTAGAGAGAGAAAGGTGGAGCTTAAAGTTATCTCAAGGACTTCGTGGGGCAGCTTATGAAGTTTTTGCAAAAATGAGCAGAGGTGATCAGGAAAATTATGACATGCTAAAGCAGGCTCTTTTGTTAAGGTATGAAAAGAATGCAGAATTTTATAGGAAAAAATTTAGGAATGCTAAACTACTGTCAGGTGAAACCTATCACCAGTTCTCTGCAAGAATAGAGACATACTTGGAGAAATGGACTTCTCTGGGGAAAACCCAAGATCTTAAGGAAATGGTCCTTATAGAGCAACTAAGAGAGTCCATGGCTCCAGACCTGAGAAAGTTTCTCATGGAACAAGGTGCAGAGAGGCTGGGTGAGTTGCTAAATGTTGCTGAAAGGTATCAAGCAGCTCAAGCAGAGGTAACAGGTAATAAAAAGAAACAAGTGGATAACTTTAGGGCACCACAGAACTTCAATAAATTTGATCCCAGGGATCAAAACAAAGGTAAGCACCAATTTGATAGGCCACGGTATGAAAATAAAAATAAATACCCACAATTCGATGAAAGGAAATATGATGAAAGAAAATCTTTCAACCAAGGAAAAAGGTGGTGTAAGAATTGTCAGATGGACAATCATGACACTGACCGTTGCAGAAGGAAACCTGTGTATATGGCAACCCTTCAGGTCAGGTCAACCTCAAGACAGGAGGAGGATATTATGTTGGATACCACTCCAGAAGAGATGAGGAAGGCACAGGCTGGGGATAAAACACTCAAGCCTTGTTTCAGAAAATTGTCAACTTGTCATACAACTCCAGGCAAGGGAGATTTTTACATGAAAAACAAGTTGATGTATAGGAAGATTGGAGCTAGATCCAAAGGTCACGGACAGCTGGTTCTTCCAAAGAGATATAGGACAGAATTAATAAGGAGCCTACATGTGAAACCAGATGGGGACCATGAGAAGATAGGTACCATCATTCAAAAGGTGGCTCACAATTATTATTGGCCCAAAGCAAGATGGGACATTGAGAATTTTGTAGAAAGGTGTAGCATAGCACATGAGGGAACACCCACAAGTGGGAATAGTGATCAGGACCTGGACACGCCACGGGGCAAAATTAGGCCTGATAATAAAAAGAAAAATAGATTTGATAAAGTGGACCAAAGGGAATGGGAAGCCCCTTTTCACGGACAAGCTTCACTTAACTGTTTTACAATGGCCACTATGCGGAGAGTGCAAAAGGATGTCTTACCCCAGGATAAGCCGAAAATTCCTCAATCGGACTTAAACAAACTGGAGGAAGAGGATGTAGAGAGGAAATCTCTCATCAAGAATTTTAAGAGGGGAGAAAGCCCCAAAAGAAAAATTGGTAGCGGTCGTTTTGTGAATGATAATTCTGGGAGGAAAAATCATCACTATAAGGCTTCGAGTGGAAGAGACCATACCGGTGCATGGACAAATAGGTCCACACAATTAAAGGTCCATATGTAGCCTTGTTAAGAACGTGGACTGATGAAAAGGCAGAGGAAAACATTACATCTTCATACCAATATGTGAATGAGCTGACCACTCGGTTAAAAACTGGCTGGAAACTTGCCAATGAAAATTTGAAACAAGCCAGGAAGAAACATGCTGCCTATTATAACAGGAAGGCGAAAGACAGAAATTTGGCTGTGGGAGAGAAAGTACTGCTTCTTTTGCCCGGGAGTCAGAATAAGTTACAGATTGGATGGCAGGGTCCATATACAGTTTTAGAGAAGGTGTCTAGAACAAATTATAAGATAGATAAGAAGGGGAAAGAAAAAATCTATCATGTGAATCTCCTGAAGAAATATTTGGAAAGAGAACATCAGGAAGAGACACACTTGTTGACTTTGTCCATCGCCATGGAGATGAAAAAGGAACCACTTTCATCATTTGAATATCCATTACACCCCTGTGAGACAGCAGCACAGGTGAAAATCAGTACACATTTAACAAAAACTCAGAAAGAGAGAGTGCAACAGGTTCTAAATAATCATGCAGAGGTGTTAACAGACCGACCAGGGTATACAAACCTATTGGAATATGATATGAAACTGATAGACCCCACACCTGTCTGTATGAAACCATATTCGATTCCGTTTGCTAAGGAGAAAGCTTTGAAGGAAGAGATAGACTATCTGTTGAAAGAAGGAATTATTTCGCACAGTGAATCCTCATATAGTTCCGGTGTTGTACTCTTAAGGAAGCCCTCTGGAGAACATAGACTCTGTATAGATTACAGGAGACTGAATGCTATTACAGAAGGACAGGTGGATCCATTGCCGGATACAAATCAGCTATTTGCCAGACTAAATAAAGCTAAATATTTCTCAAAAGTAGATTTGAGTAAAGGATATTATCAGATTCCAGTAAAGCCTGAGGTTAGACCATACCTAGCTTTTAGTACCTCAGAAGGACACTATGAGTTTAATAGATTGCCATTTGGATTGAAGAATGCGCCTAGTGTCTTCTCTAGAATGATGAGAAAGTTATTGGACCCTCTGAATAATCCATATATAACAAATTTCATGGACGATATCCTTATAGCAACAGAAACATTTGAGGAACACATTGACTCTCTGAACATGCTGTTTAATCGACTTAGGGAAGCAAATTTAACAGCCCGACCAACCAAATGTTGCGTTGGATGTAAAGAATTGGAATTTTTGGGACACACAGTTTATCAGGGAAACATGACCCCTGACCCAAAGAATTTAGAGAAACTAAAGAAAGCCCCGAGACCACAAACCAAGAAGGACGTGAGATCCTTTGTCTCATTATGTGGTTTCTACCAGAAGTATATCAGGAACTTTAATTCCATATGTGCACCGTTAACTGATTTGACACGTAAAGGACATCCAGATCGCATTACATGGACACCACATTGTGAAATGGCGTACCAAGAATTGAAGGAAAAGCTCACAAGTAAACCTATTTTGAAATTACCTGACTTAAGTCAAGAATTCATAGTAAGGACGGATGCAAGTAATATTGGGTTAGGTGCAACTCTACTCCAGAAATCAGATGCATTGGATGGGGAATTAAGCCCAGTGGCATATGCTAGCAGAAAGTTGAATAAAGCTGAAATCAACTACTCAACTAGCGAAAAAGAATGTTGTTGCGTGATAAATTCTCGCAACATCATTTTATTACAATATCTATTTTATAACGCAAGGGCAACAACTGCTTGAAATTTATAGTCACTTTTCTCGGTAAGCATTTGTCTTCTCGCGTTGGTATCGAATGCAGTTAAGTTTGAGCTGTGGTCATTTTGCGCTGGACTGCGCATGACTTGTCTTGCTTCTTGGTCGATCGGTTTCCGCCCACCACTAGTGGAGTGAGCGATTTGGAATGGCGAAAGAGATGCCTCGTTGAAGAGGGGATCTCCGCTTTTTTTTTGTTCTGTCAGGAATGTGAGAGTCCTCTTATGGATATTTCGTTTATTCGAGATAATACCTCTAGTGTATTTGCACATGCCGGGAGGCATAATATTTCTGTGTATTTCCGGAAGGCAAGGTAAATTAACATTTTCATTAACTCTATCGATTTTTGGTCGTGAACGATTTCTGGCTCATAGCCTGTCTTCGAAAGTCGTCGTCACGAGATGTTTTCCTAGCTCACATGTCGCTGTATTGTGCTGCATCGGTTGATGCAGGTCCCAAGGACTATTACTTGCTACTTGGTTACCTGAACTAGGTTTGAAAAACCTTTGTTATCTAGAGGATATTTTTGAGGACATTATTTATACTTCGGCAGACGTGTCTGTCTTGCTGAAGTCAGACTAAGGAGAGTGAACTGATCTCATACATCTGGTTATCTCCTGGCTGTTATAGAAAAGGATGGAGTTTTTCACCTGACTACATTTACAGCACTTTGAAATATAACATGCATCTGACTCATCATTGTAATGCTGTCTACCGTCTATTGCTGTATTGAATGTTGCTGTGATAATGACTGTTTGATGTGCCTACATATTCGCGTAACCATTTTGTCACTGTGGCGTCCACAATAAATAATGAAGAAAAAAACGTCAACGGCTGTTACAAGAATCATTGACTTTATACGTCGTGAGTTTACTGACGTCCTATGTGGATTGCCCTGTTATTTTTGTATGAACATTGTTTTGACTGAACACATCTGCACACCACACAAAACCAGACATGCGGATACCATCCATCATCATATGGCATCACGCATCATTTGGTGGCCATAAGCTGGTTTGATTCTGGTACCAGCAAACACGGGGTCCCTTACCCACTTCATTTTCAACAAGAATTCATCAGCATCCTTCAAGAAATTAACATTCTTCAATACAGTCAACATCTTCAAAATTTTCAAAGTACTCGGCGTTGCCCGGTAAAAGTCAAAATTTCAACTTTTTGACGGAAACAAGAATTTGACAGTACCCGGCGTTGTTACATGTTGCCGGATAACTCGGACTGCTGTTATCTTTTACGCAAGTCAAGCAAGTTGCTGCTGTCAAGGTTCCAGTGCTGTCGTTTTTGTGAAGGTCAAGTGCCGGTTGAAACGGGTTGTTTTCTGAAGAAGGCCAAGTACCGATTTCCATCAACTTACTTTTGGATTAGAAGGTCAAGTGCCGAAACAACTCAACACACAGTATTTCAGAAGCTCTTGTACCATCGTGTTAGCAGTGGAAGCAGTTCAGATGTGCCATCATCGTTGGAGCTTCGCTCTTTAGGACGTTGATTGACATCCGTTTTTTCTGCTGTTCTACGATTGGAAGCCTATAAGTTAAGTGGCCTGTTTGTATGTAAACTGTGCCCTTATACTTCTGCTGAGTCTTCTGTGTATCATCTCATTCTATATGTTATATGTTTATATGTTATTCGTATATTTATATGTTTATATTTCAGCGGGTTCTCGGTTGGGTGGTGTCTCCGTTAGATTATGCCACGTCATAGAGGTCGTCTATTGTGAGCGTTTTCTGTAGGGTTTGCAAATTTCCAATACTGGAATTTGCTAAGCGACTTCTGTTGCTATTTATGTTAGCTGTGATGACATGTTTTAATATTGTTTTCGTTATTATTTCGCATTCTTTAGTTTTGTTTTGATTTGTTTGTATTTGTTAGCCTACTCTTGTCTATAATTTAGTTTCATACAACATTTTTGTTTATACACTGTGGTGTCATGTATTTTGTTTAATTCTATCGCAGATATCGTCACATTTTTTGTGATATTTCATTAATTTCTGCTTTATTTTTAGTTGATTTCTGCGAAAGTTTTTGTATTGTTGCTGATCTTTGTTATTGTTTACATTGTTATTGTTTACATTGTTTGCATTGTTTACATTTTCAATGTTTACATTCTGCATGTGTTTACATAGTCATTGTTTACAGTTATAGTAATTAGTTAATGGGCTATGCTAATGCACTGTTACTACTACACTGATGATAAATGAATGATGAATAGTGTCGTGCACTATTGAATGAGAAGTGCACTTATGATCAAGAATTGATTGTTGATATTTCATATACAAGTTCTTTGATTGGAGACTTGTTTCCCACAGAGACTGGGATAATATAATGTGATGTGAATATACAAGTGCTTAATTAAGACTTGTTACACTTAGGTTTGAAATAAATTAGTTAATTATTTCAGGTTTTGGACTCATATGTTAGACAACATGTCTACATTTGAGCACTTTATTGAGCAGGGTAAATTGCTTGGGAAGACTGGTGATAAGTTAGAGGAATTTGCAACTGCTCGATATGATAAAGCAATGGAAGCTGAACAAAAGAAACTGCAGATGCAGGTGGATGAAAAAAGATTCCAAATGGAAATGGAAAAACAAAAAAGGGAATCAGAAGCTGAGGAAAGAAAACTCCAGCTACAGCTAGAAGCTGAAAGACTTCAAAAAGAGGCTGAGAATAAAAGACTTGAAAAAGAGGCTGAAAATAAAAGACGTGAAAAAGAAGCTGAAAATAAAAGACTTGAAAAAGAGGCTGAAAATAAAAGACTTGAAAAAGAAGCTGAAAATGAAAGACTTCAAAAAGAGGCTCAGGCTGAGGAAAGAAGATTACAGAGAGAGTCTGATGAGAGGAAAGAGAAAGCAAAAATGGAACATGAAGAAAAGGTCTTAGCTTTAGAGTTGGAAAAATTGAAATTGACAAGCATGAGTAATGGTAATGATTCAAACAAGGGTTCATCTTCTGGTAAGGCTAATAATGATACTTTTAAGATTAAGTTACCAACATTTAGTCCTTCCAGTGATGACATAATGTTCTATCTGGACAGATTTGAACAAGCATGTACAGCTCATAACATAGACAAAGCAAAATATGTTTATCAGTTATCAGGGATACTGACAGGTAAAGCTCTAAGTATATTAAATATGGTGGATGAACCTGACAAGAACAATTATGAGGTTGTCAGGGCCGCTTTGTTAAAGAAATATCAGCTTAACGAAGACGGCTATCGTCTACAATTTAAAAACATGTTACCTGAAAATGGAGTTGAATTCTCCGAGTTTATTGCAAGAATACGCATTACTTTCTCACGATGGGTTGAACTATCTAAGACGGAAAAAACTTATGAAGGACTTATGGACTTAATACTTAGAGACAAAGTCATGTCGTCTGTCAATGAGTCTTTCCTTGCTTTCCTTCATGAACGTAAACCTAAAACAATAAAAGAAATGGAAGATTTCTGTTGCCAATACGTAACTGCGCACCCACACATAACCATGGGTAACTCTAAGGTGAAAGAAGGTTTACCAGTTGCTTCGGCAGCTCCGTATGGCCAAAACTTTGCTCGTAGATTCCAACAAAATTTTGATAGAAAGAGTAGCGGTAATTTCTGTCAAAATCATGGAAATCAATTTCATGGTGATTCTTCTTCGAAGAATTGGAGACAACCTGATAGTACTCGTTACTATCACCCTAATAATTATAAGCATTTCAAAAGAGGATATGGTAATAGAGGTTATTCCTGCCGAAGACCTCAGAACCAAACAAATAGATGTTCGCATCAATGTGAATATGATAGTAATCGTGGAAACTGGAATTCGAACCAGGATAACAATTACAATAGAGACAATAATAACTGCAGAGATAATAATAACTTTGATAACTTCAGAGGTAATAATAGTCGGGGTAGATCTCAACACAAAAAAAAGAGATATCAGCAGGCTAATGCTGTACAACAGGAAACTGAGGGAGCCTGTAATCATGTTGTTGATAGTAAAAAACTTTGACGCTGTCACTAGTTCTGCTTTTGACTTTGAGAGAGCAAACAAATGCCCCCAATGCAGTACTTTATTCGAACCGGGTACCATAACTACTTTGAGTTGTGGTCACCCACTTCCCGCTCTTCCTGCTGCTGTTGCGCATGACGGGAGGGGTTCTTTAATCCTACATAAGGGTCTTGTTAATGATACTCCGGTCTCACTACTTTTCGATTCCGGATGCACCACTATTGGTGTTAGACAATCGCTTGTAGATCCATCTTGTGCTACAGGAAGGGTTATTAAATGTGTCACATTTGGCGGCACTCTAGAAAAATATCCTACTGCTGTAATTCGCATTGCCACTCCTTTCTTTACTGGAGATGTGCATGCTTGTCTCTTACCTAATCCTATTGCGGACCTTATTATTGGTCGTATTCACGGAGTTAGGGAGTGTACCCCACAGCAGATTGCTGCTTGGGAAGATAATAACATGCAAGCTACAAATGCAGTAGTTACAAGAGCACAAGCTCTACAAACACCCGAAACTTCACTGAATAGTGATAATGAAGTTGATAGCCAAGATAGTCACTTAGTGATTACTCGTGACTCTTTCATAAAATTGCAAGAAGAAGATCCTTCTTTAAAAAAATTCTTCGTTCTTGCGAAGAAAGGTGATCCGAATCAGGATACAAATAGAAAATCTTGGATTGCAATGAGAAACGGCGTACTTGTACGTATGGTACAAGATTCGACTACGTCGGCACATTCGCAAATTCTTGTTCCCAAGAGCATGAGAGTCCAAATATTACAACATGCTCATGACTCGCAATGTGCTGGACATATGGGTTTTGCCCGTACGAAGTCGAGAGTCCTTGCGGCTTTCTTTTGGCCTTTTGTCAATAAGGACATTCGTATTTACTGCCGATCATGCAAGGTATGTCAGGAGGTCAAATCTAGAGGACCACGACATGCTGCGCCCATCCAGGCTGCTGACATTCCTATTCGGCCGTTTCAGAAAATGGCCATAGATATTATTGGCCCTTTTAAGGTCAAGTCGGCCAGAGGACATCAGTTTATCCTTACATGTGTCGATATGTGCACACGTTGGCCAGAGGCTATTCCTCTTAAGAGCATATCTACTACAGATATCGCAGATGCTCTTTGGTTGATATTTTCTCGCTTGGGGTTCCCCAGAGAAATATTGTCAGACCATGGCACTCAACTCATATCTGACACTATGTCACAGGTAATGTCTACCTTACATATTGAACGATCTCTCAGTAGTATCTACCATCCTATGTCTAATGGGTTAGTTGAGCGTCTGAATAGAACGCTCAAGACTTTGCTTGGTAAGATAACTGAAGATCATCCTCAAGATTGGGACAGGGTTTTACCCGCGGCTCTCTTTGCCTATAGAGAAGTCCCTAATGAACACACAGGATTTTCTCCCTTCGAACTTGTCTTTGGCGCGCGTCCACGCGGCCCTATGTCTTTATTACACGATCTCATCACTGCCGATGATATTAGCGATGAAACTCAATCCTCATATGAGTATGTCATTGCTCTTAGACAAAAGATCATTGAGGCATGTAAGCTAGCAACTGCTTCATCAGAAATTGCTAAAGAGAAGGCAAGGCAGTTTGCTAACAAGAATAGATGTCTACGACAACTTTGTCCAGGTGACAAAGCATTCGTCCTACTCCCCAGTAGGGAAAATAGACTTCTTATTGCATGGAAAGGTCCGTATGCAATAGTCTCTCGGATTTCCGATGTTGACTATGTGGTCGATATTGATGGAAAGCATAAAACTTTCCACATAAACATGCTTTCGGAATTTCACGAACGTCCGGACTATTTGCTGCCTATTTTCCAGGCAACGGATGATGCTCCTGCACCTCACGGTCATTATTCATCCCTGTCTGTCATACAGGATGAGGAAGCTACCTTCTCTGATGTCAACCTTCCCCTTCCAGTGGTTCCATTACATTCCACGGAATCTTGGAAAAACGTTTCTGTTTCTCCTAATCTTTCTGGTGACGAACATCGACGAGACTTGTCGATGTTACAAACATTTCAGGATGTTCTCACTGACATTCCTGGACACACAGATGTCATAGAACATGACATAATTCTTACCGACAATAATCCAATTAGGGTTAGGCCTTATCCTATTCCTATACACTTTCAGTCGCAAGTGGAAAAGGAATTGGATGAAATGATTCAATTAAATATAATTGAACCATCGACTTCACCATATTCTTCTTCCATGGTTATTGTCCGGAAGAAGGATAAGAACATACGAATTTGCGTTGATTATCGCAAATTGAATCAGGTCACAAAGTTCGACGCTGAACCGATGCCTTTGTTAGAAGATCTACTGATTAGACTTTCTAATTCTAGATTCTTCACTAAACTTGACTTGTCTAAAGGTTATTGGCAAGTGCCTTTAGCAGAGCATGCCAAACCTCTTACTGCTTTTTCTACACCTAGGGGTCTATTTCAATGGAATGTTATGCCTTTTGGTCTCATGAACGCCCCTGCCACTTTCGTTCGCATGATGCGTCGAATTCTGTCACATCGTTCGGATGTCATCGCATACTTAGATGACATCTGTCTCTTCAGTGATACCTGGGAAGATCACTATTTAGGGTTATATGACTTACTGTCCACTCTACGTGAGAATAATTTGACAGCAAAACCTTCTAAAGCTTTTGTTGGTTTTGGTGAAATCTCTTTCCTGGGTCATCGTGTTGGTCATGGTCTCTTGAAGACAGAAGACCACAATACTTCCAAAATACTGAACATCTCTGTTCCTAAAACGAAGAAACAAGTTAGGAGTCTCTTAGGTTTAATTCAATTTTATGGGAGATTTATTCCAAATTTATCTTCGATCATGGCACCTCTATCAACATTGTTGAAGAAATGTTCGCCTAATCTGGTCCGTTGGTCTGAAGAATGCCAATCTTCACTAGACCAAATCAAGAATATATTTTCTTCTCCTCCCATCTTAAGATTACCTACTCTTGATAGGACTTTTGTTCTTCGGAGTGATGCTTCATCCACTGGGATTGGAGCAGCACTGATGCAAGAATATGCAAATACTCTGCATCCTGTTATTTACATTTCTAGAAAACTAAATGCGGCAGAGAGGAACTACTCGGTTTTAGACCGTGAGTTGTTAGCGATGGTTTGGTCAATTCTAAAACTACAAAGATTCCTCCTGGGCGCACATTTCATTCTAGAGACTGATCAGAAAGCTCTTACAGCTATTCAGACTAAGAATTTGAAGAGTTCGAGATCCACTCGATATGCTATAGCTCTTCAACCTTTTCACTTCACGGTACGAGCTATCCGTGGTGCAGATAATGTGATGGCTGACATTTTGTCTAGATGCCCACATGACTCCAACTAATACTTCTGTCCTATATTTCCATATATTACAGAGTCATAACACACCTATATTTCTACAATAGATTAGCACATCTGTACTTACTTTATATGTACACACTATCGTGCTTTGTTGTCATCTTCTTCTGTTCGTTTTTTAAGATGATAGAGGAGGACTGAGTAGTTAATATAAGGGCCGTTAGTTTACTAAACAGCCACAATTATTAATAATGTATTGTACCTTATGAAGCATATTAGTTATTAATTAGCATTATATTGCTTGTACTTTCTCAGAATGTCATTGTTGAGCTGAGGACTTACCTTACTAGTATCAAGCATGACGAGTTCTAGATTGTGTACTTACCCTCGGAATACCAGAGCATATGTCCTGGATCGTCATGTAGTTTAACTTTACTATGTACTTATGTCATTACATGTCAAAGAATGTACTATTTAAATTTTCCTATCAGATTTGTACATCCATTTTTAAAGACAATATTAGAGTATGCTGTTTAATGATGATTATAGTAACTTGCATACGTATATTGTGTTTACATGCTAACGTGATGTGTGTTGGTGACACCTCCCCGATGTGAATATTTTTTGAGACATATTTATTTTTCTGTTGAGGTATATCCTCACCAGACACTCTATAATTAGCCTATTGTTTGGCAATTTAGTTAATTATCAGCGCATAATTCGTGCGTTTTGAGCCGCTTATCGCATGCTCTTTGATATTTAAAAAAAAATATGTTCCACATTTTTTTTTATCGGGAGGAGGTGGTGATATGTTGCGTGATAAATTCTCGCAACATCATTTTATTACAATATCTATTTTATAACGCAAGGGCAACAACTGCTTGAAATTTATAGTCACTTTTCTCGGTAAGCATTTGTCTTCTCGCGTTGGTATCGAATGCAGTTAAGTTTGAGCTGTGGTCATTTTGCGCTGGACTGCGCATGACTTGTCTTGCTTCTTGGTCGATCGGTTTCCGCCCACCACTAGTGGAGTGAGCGATTTGGAATGGCGAAAGAGATGCCTCGTTGAAGAGGGGATCTCCGCTTTTTTTGTTCTGTCAGGAATGTGAGAGTCCTCTTATGGATATTTCGTTTATTCGAGATAATACCTCTAGTGTATTTGCACATGCCGGGAGGCATAATATTTCTGTGTATTTCCGGAAGGCAAGGTAAATTAACATTTTCATTAACTCTATCGATTTTTGGTCGTGAACGATTTCTGGCTCATAGCCTGTCTTCGAAAGTCGTCGTCACGAGATGTTTTCCTAGCTCACATGTCGCTGTATTGTGCTGCATCGGTTGATGCAGGTCCCAAGGACTATTACTTGCTACTTGGTTACCTGAACTAGGTTTGAAAAACCTTTGTTATCTAGAGGATATTTTTGAGGACATTATTTATACTTCGGCAGACGTGTCTGTCTTGCTGAAGTCAGACTAAGGAGAGTGAACTGATCTCATACATCTGGTTATCTCCTGGCTGTTATAGAAAAGGATGGAGTTTTTCACCTGACTACATTTACAGCACTTTGAAATATAACATGCATCTGACTCATCATTGTAATGCTGTCTACCGTCTATTGCTGTATTGAATGTTGCTGTGATAATGACTGTTTGATGTGCCTACATATTCGCGTAACCATTTTGTCACTGTGGCGTCCACAATAAATAATGAAGAAAAACGTCAACGGCTGTTACAAGAATCATTGACTTTATACGTCGTGAGTTTACTGACGTCCTATGTGGATTGCCCTGTTATTTTTGTATGAACATTGTTTTGACTGAACACATCTGCACACCACAAAAAACCAGACATGCGGATACCATCCATCATCATATGGCATCACGCATCAAATGTCTTGCAGTAATATGGGCAATAAAGAAATTCAATATTTATCTGTATGGGAAGGCATTTAAGTTGCAAACGGACCACAAACCTTTATCGTTTTTAGCCCAAGCTAAGCATGAGAACTCTAGGTTACTCCGATGGTCCTTGCTTTTGGCTCCCTATAATTTTAGCATTGAGTATATATCTGGAAAAACAAATTTGGGAGCGGATTTTTTAAGCCGCCATCCGTGTGATGAGAATCACCGTAAACCCCAGAAATAATAATAAATTTCTCTATGTGTATATAGAATAAAGGACTGACATATAATGTCTGTTTTAAGAGGGGAGATGTCGTGGAATATTCTAATCCACATATATAAATTATCAGGTAAATATAAAGCCTAACAAATACATTTAATAAAGAAAAGAGCAATGGTAAAATAACAGTGCTGTCACAACGACTGTACTCGAAATCCCCTTGTTTTCTACTGCGTATGCAAATTGTAACGTTTCACGTTGATAGTAAAAGCCTATTGTGTCGCGGCACGCCTTCTTCAATGAAACGTGCTGATCAATGACCTAGATTTAATATTTCATTCATCCCATACACAGCGTAACTAAAGACAGATAAATAGAAAGAGAGAGAGGGGCGAATGAAATCAGGAAAGCATGCAACACGCGTCGCGCGATACACAATATCCCGCGTGTAAGGCTACTAGCACTAACTTTTTCAAATCGACAGTGATAAACGTCACCACCCTTCCCAGAGTTAGGTTTTAAAATCCTGAAAAACTCTTATTAGAAAAGATAACATTAGATGGGTTTACGTTTGAAAACATTACAGTACCCAGACAGCACATCTTCGAAACAGGAGGTAGAAGAAATTGCATATTTTGAACGCAGCCACTTAGCTCTTTTAAATATATATATTTGGGTTCCTTAGGGTTTGCTGACAAAGAATATGTAAAACGTTACGCAAATAGTCTAGGAATTACCAAGTTATAGCCAAAATAAAATGATGGTGCTGTCAGACAACACCCAAAATCAGAATCGCTCAGTGGTAGATTTTTTTTTAAAACCACCATTGTACGGGAAATGGGCCACAAGTTACATTTGAACTGATTGGCTGGAATGATATGTAAGGCTAAACACGATTAGTCAGACTATAAATGCTATCCTTGGTTGTTAGGGGAGACGTAGGAAGGTAAAATTTTTTCAAACACTTGTCGAAACGTGGCTCCATTGGCCAGACTCGCTGATATAATCACTTAGGAGCGTTAGTTCGAGACCACTAGTTCAAATAAGCTTGATGAAGCAACAGTGCGTTGAAGCCAGCTTATATTTTGATAAATAAAAGCCTGGAACATAAGCAGATGGGAATATGTGCCAGGATTTGCGCCAGAATTCATTGCTAGTCAACGTATCTGTGTTTATTTTCATGAATTGTGGTAAGCTTGAAGCATTCAGTATCTCTTAATGAAAATTGAATGTACATTGATAATTTATGCATATATATATATATATGTGTAGTTCAGTAGCAAACATGATATAAAGCCTATATTGCTCCAGCCTGAACAGAGGGTGTCGGAGGAAAGTAAAACTGCATGGAATGGCCCAGCAGTACACTGACACCTAGATGATTGACTAGAAAGAAATAATGCTGGAATTGCAGAGGCGTAGTAACCATTAAGGAGGTTAATACTGGTATAAAGTATTTCAGATGAAGCTGACAGTTGGCCTAATGCTCTGAACTCAATGTTTGTGATGTATTGTGCTCAGTGTAGAGCTAGAGTATCAATTAGTTATGAAGTAGAAGGTACATCCTTCTTGTTTTCAGGGACCGTGGTCTAAAAGCTTTTGAGCAGCACCTGGGCAGAGCTTTGCTGAATCCAGAGGTGGACAGCATACTCCTTGGTCCATTTAGCTATCAGTGAGGTGTCTCCAGAGCACAGGGGAGAAATCGAGCAGAGGAGTCTTTTCCTGCCGTCATCACGCAAGATAAGCTGATGTGGCCAGCTGAGCTCAACATTATGTCCCCATCTTAAAATAACATTGTAACAAAAAATTAAGAGGGGAAGTACATTGTTTTAATATCAGGAACTGAGAACATCTCCAATCCTATTTCCAATAAAGCCAAACTATTGAAGTCATGATGACAAATACCAACAGAGCTTAAACAAAACAAAACCAGTATTACCTCAAATTACTACTACACAACTGACACACATAGGATACTTTTAATAATATATGTCATTACAATATTCATATTGATAAATTCTGTACATATAAATTGTAAGTAAAATTGATTGTGACTCCTGGTTCCCTTTGTATTTGAATCAGGACACATATTCATTCATAACAGCAATGAATACATATGGTTATTTGAAAAGTTATCAGTGACTCCTTTAAGATATCCTTGTAGAGTGTTATATGTATGTGAGTGTCACAGTGTTGTCAAGTGTGGTGGAATAAATTAAAGTGTTTATCTGTCTGTTGATGTTATGACTTACACTTCATCATACACATACCCTAGACACATAACGTAGTCATCACAATATTCCAGAATAATTCTGACTGAGATATATACATATGTGGCAGCAAGTAAGGTTATATATAATACACTACTCTTATTAGATATATATACCTTCACAGCTGATCTCAGTCAGTACACTAAGTCCCCTATAAATATTTATAACATCCCACTTCACCACAAGTGGTTAGAGAGCTTGCTTCTTGAGGCAAAGTTACTGGGTTCAAAGCCAGACAGCGTCATACTGTAGTAAGTCTAGCGATAAATGGGTACCTGACTCTACTCTTCAGTTATGGAAGGCAATGACAGTGAGGAAGGAAACTGGTCACCTCACCTCATTAAGCTGATGATGAGTATCAGAATAACTGAATGCCTCTGAACGACAATTTTTAAAAAACAATTTTTTGTTTTGTCATAACAACCCACATTTTTGTCATTTTCCTAAGAGAGAAGATCCTTGACATTGAGTCCAGCCTTGATGTGGAGTGGAACAGGACAGGCTGGCTTGTACTTGATGTTACAAAGGCTGCGTGTAAGAGGGCCAATGATCCCTAATTGAAATTTGGACTGTACCTGAGAGTAGTGGATACACAAGGTTAGGACATTTTCATTATCATTATTTTCTCTCTTCTTACACAGCATGGGGCCACCACTGTAGCTGGTCCCCTTGCAGGAGGCCTGCCCCAAGCATTCACAAACTCCTGCTGTGGTGGTTTTGGTGGTGATAATGTTTGACATAATGAGGTTGCCTGTCTCATGTACAGCTTCACATTAGCCACCTTGTACGACAGGCCTGAGAGTGCTTTGTCCTGATCTTTCTTTGTCTCTTCAAAGATCTCTGTAAACTACATATGGCTTAGTCAAGTTTACTGTCATGTCTTCTATCCCATACTGACTATCAAAATCATAATTCCTCATTAGTCTCGTTACACAGAGTCAGCATGGTGCAGCAGTCAGTATTTATAGCTGTCACTATTTTATTTAAGGAATTGTGACATGAGGGTTCATAACAAAAGTTCATAAGTGTAGAAGTAGACACTAGAGGTCTTCTAACTGCTTCAGTAAATGATCCGCTGAAACAATTGGGCCTGAAGGGACAGTCAAGGATGAGGGCACTTAAAAATCTTGTTGAAACGGCTGAAAAGGTCTTGTGCTGGTTGAAAGACAGCCACAAAAAGCAATGACATTCAGGACAATATGTTTATGCACAACAAAATCTGCATAGCTACCTGATGTTGGCAGAATGGAGAAGGGTAAGTTTTGTAAGTGTGTTCGATTCCACATGCAGTGAATAAATCAATTTTTATTACCAATCAATTTCTAAAATATATTTTTATTATAAATCAATTTTTAAAATATGTTTTTTTTCCCCATAAATCAATGTTTAAGTATATTTACGTCATAAATCCATTTTTAATAGATTTAAATCCTAAATCTTTTTTTTTTCCTCAGGAAAAATCCTCACACCTCGCGATATTGGAATTGTTGATAGGAAAGGATCAGCAGATAAACAGTCATTCCTTGTTGTATACATGTCTAAAGAACTCAGTCTTTCAGAAATAACAGATGGGTGGAGAATGTAGGCAGATCTGAATGTCCCCAGTGTTTTTTTCTGAATAACAGGATGCTATTTGGTAAACAGTGTAATTGTGCTGAGATGAAAAACCTGTACAAAAAAATTCAAAAACCCTGTACAAAGATCCCCAAAGCCTGTACATAAAAAAAAGATTGAAAACGTATCAAAAGAGTTAATTCATGTAAAAAATTTGTCAATTACAGCTGCATTATAAATGAGGCATGGGGACTTTGCCTTTTAAAGTGTAAGTCTTGACTTTTTATAAAACTCAAACAATAAATGTCTGAGTTTATTTTACACTGTAAAAATGATGTGATCATGTCATCATGTAGTCTATTTATGCGCTTAATTATCACTAACAGACCAGGAAATCCTGTGTTCGGTAGGACCTTATAAAAAAATTCTAAGACACAGTAATTAGGGTTACGGGGTAGAAATCCTAAACCGAAACCTTAATCTTAACCCTAACAACGTTCAATGATGACATCGTCAAAGAAAATGTTCCACTGCTCTCACAACTAATTTTACTACTTTGTTATTATTATTATTGCATAGAGAAAAGGTGAACTAAACTATATTAGCCTGTTATATGAAATTGAATGGGGAGGTTTCTAGGGCGGTTTAGAATTAGTTCAATAAACATTTGATGTAAATTTTAAAGATAATAAAATCATGTTATCATAATAATTAAAAACAAAATAAATAAAAAGCTCATAATTGGCTATGAAAATATGAACTGGCGCTATCCAGGAGGTATGTAGTGAGCCTTTTCGCCATCACTGAGAAGAATATCTTCCCTTCCACATTAAGTAGTGAGATTGGCCTGAACTGACTGATGTCTGTGGAATTTTGTTCCTTCAGGATGTAGACTCCGTTCGCCTTTCTCCATTCCTTGCTTACAAGCTCGGTTTTCCACGCATTCTTCAGTAAACGGAGCAGTCGTTTGAGCACCTCAGGGCATCTATTATACACAACATATGGAACACCATTAGGACCTGGAGCTGACTTGCACCGAGCTTTCTGGACAATGCTTTCTACCTCTTGCACCGTTGGGGGTTTGGTGTTAAATTCAGCTCCTGGCTTACTCGGCCATTTAAGGCCTACCATGCTGCTGAGCGGCTTATCTTTGCGATCATCTGAATTTGTCATTCTAATGTGTTCTTCCGGGTTTTCTTAACTGATGTTTAGCGTACCCGACCGTGGCTGCTCAAACAGTTCTTTGGCATACTTGAAGGGCTCCCTGAAAAATCTTTCCCTATCCCTTCGAGTCTTCCTTCTCTTCCTGCACAACATTTCTGCTCTACAAAGGGTATTATGTTGGCCTTTCAGGGGCTCCCAAACCAGTCGTAACCCTTTCTTCTCTGTGGCAACTGCGTTCTTGAACAGTTTTCGGGCATGCTTCTTCTGTTTCCTGATTTCTTCTATTTTAATTTGTCTTCTACTTTTTCGCGTTGGGTTACGTTCCTTTGCCTCACTAAACACTTTGCGACAGTGCAGATATATTATGTCGCCGAAGATTTCCAGCTTCTTCTCCAAAGTTATCTGCTTCCGGTTGTAATCCAACTCTTTTGCCAAGGCTTCGTCCAGCTGTTCCCAAAGCCTTTTTGCACTGACAGGTGGAAACTTGATTGCATCTCTCTTACCGTCCAAGAAGTGTGTGAGATCATCATCAGGCAGATCAACTTTAATGTACTCAGCACTGTGGATTGACTCCTGTCTGCGTTCTTCTAACGTCTTACCCGTCTAGACAGAGCGCTGTTGATCTCCCCCTGATGAACTCCCATACCCCTTTTTCGTTTATTCTCTACCGAACTTCAAAAATGAAAATAGCCGTTTTAGCCTTATTGGCAGTTTTAAATACCCACATGACTAGTTTCAACCGTCAATACAACAACCATTGGTAGTAATTAATTATTTAATAAAATAACCCACTGGATGATCGTAATAATGATATATTCACGAAATAAAAATCAGAATGAAAGGAAATTAAAACTTAGAAAAAAAGTAACTAAAAAAAAAACTTTTCTAGGGGCTCTGATCGGGTTAAGATATAAATTTCCCTTGCTTTCGAGATTTTTTTTCCCCAGTTTCATATTTTTTTTATACATCATCATCATTTTCCCTTTTGCTCCATCTGAAGCATAGAGCCACCACAGCAGCTGGTTCCCTTGTAGTAAGCCTGAATAAAGCGTTCATGTAAGGCACAGTGCTGGTTTCTTTAGAAAGTTCTTATACATAATGAGTTTGCCAGCCCCCATATATTAAGTCACCTTGTACGACACACCAGAGTGAGCATTAGTCATTTTCTTTCTTTGACTCAGCAACTACTTGAGGCTCATTAGATATTTTTCTCTTTAAATTTAAAGAACTTTAGTTTGAATGTCTCCTTCTACAGCAACATACATCCAGAGAACCGGACTTCTTGTGTAGACATTACTAAACAACAGCGAACGAGAAGAAGAATGTCTCCTTCAAACCACACAAATCATATCACTTTCCTTTTTGTTCCCTGTGGAGCATGTAGCAACCTTTTCAGGGTTAAAATATGTTTATATTTCTTAGAAGCTGACATTTGAAAATTAATAATTTAAATGTCATTTCAGCAGGGCACATCTTTGCTTTGGTGTATTATAATATGACTTGTAGTTTCATTGCGTAAAAATCATGTTACATTTAAACTTTCTTTGGAAGTATGGTTTTTTCATTCACCATATGCTTTGCCACATTAGAAGTGTCTTAACTGTTAAGTTTTGTTTTATATTCTGTTTATTATACACAAACAGTAGAACAAAGTTTTTGTTATATGAAGATCTGAAAATAAATTAGAATGTAGATGTTAATGTCTGACAACTCAGATATAAACATTAACACATGAAGTTTAAATGTTTGTGTCTTTTAATTCAGATAGAGAGATTTAATATGAGATTATTCATGTGACGTCCACACTGTGCACTGAATCTGCATTTATGATGTATATATATATTTTATGTTTGATTTATTTTATATAGCATTGTTGTCATTAGTGTTAAGAATGTAACCGTCTTTTTCTCTTGTTGTTAGGTGTGTAGTGCTGGCGTATGATGAACTGAGTGTGGGTGCGAATGAAGGCGCGAATGTGTTTAGGCTCGTATCTGTGGTGTAATGCAACCCATACACTCACATGCAGTAGTCAAGGATGCTTGAACACTGCTGGCACGTTTCAAAACATTTATTGACGATAACACACATAGCATCAACAGGAACAGTCACTGTAAACAAGATCATGCTGACCGGAAATCGTTAGGTATACATCAGGCATTCAAAAAAGCTGGTAAACATTTGAATATTCGTGCATGGTCAATAGCAATGTTCTTCAATAATGACAGTTCGTAGCGCCGCCCTGGTATCTCTGACTAAACGCGTCAGATACCTTAATCACTTTGACATACAGGTACAACTTGGCTTCCCCGCCAATTGTACATTATCAGACTGTAATATGTTAGCCTTAACACAGGCCTCGTTATGGCGTCATCTGTGTACTCCTTCTAAGCAGGTTAACATCAACCCTGCAGTAATGCTTATGTAGACATAAATACCGCCAATCTGCGGTTCCCACAATATATCTTCGTCACTGGACTTCTGGATAATATAAAGACTAACAGTCTTGGATGGCTACCTTGAGCACAACAATATAAGTTCTGAAATGTAGGTCCGGTAAGCTGTAGTTCACAGACTAGGTAATCTTCTAACATGTTCTGCCACCGAAAGCGTAATAATGGAAAAAGTCGGTATTACCTGGAACCGAATCCTCAGAACATAATAAGGAACTCTGTCGTCATTTCGACGCACAGAGAATCACTGGGGAGACTTGCTAACGCAGTCACTTCGAAGATTTTCCCCGAAAAACACAATGGACCTCATGTCCCTCAGAAGCCAGCTTACATCCCGGCCTGACGGAAGTAACTCAACTTGGCGCTTAAAAAACCTGCGCATGGGCACACGCCCGAACTGTTTACCTTTGACCCTAAAGGTCAAACACAATGAATGCACAAACAAGGGAGATAACCCCTAATCAACCTGACACCGCAAAGTCAAGACATAATTACTAAACTTTGACCAGGGTGAGAAAAATATGACAAATAACTTGACATATGAAACTCCGTCGAAAATGATAGCAACAAAGGTCAACCACTGTTTACAATTTTCCGAATAATTATGATTTGCCACCTTTTACTGTTAAGTGAAAAATATTTTGTTATCTTATGAGCAGCAAACACTTTGACTTCAAATAGAGTAGTATTCACATTGAAGTGAAACTTTTTACTTTTATTTGACACTAGATTTTTAGTGATTGAAATGTTGGATTTACAAAAATATATTTGACAATGGTTCATGATTGAAGAACAAGTTATACAGTTAGCTACAGACATCAGAAAGTAACATTCGTTACTTAGAGAGTCAGTTCATCAATTGTGCATGTAGGAATTTAATACTTTTCTGTCGTGTGATGTTCTCCATGATGTCTACAGCATTCATTGGTGGCCAGGGCTTGTCAGTGTATGCATGCCAAAGGTTTTTTTAAAAATCTCAGCAGCAGATTTTGCAGAAGTTTAATTTCAGAACTCATCTGTGCTTGTCATTCATATCTCAAACTATTGTTGATGCAAGACGTTCAGGATGTGGAGAATAACCACAGTATAACTACTAACACATCATGGTGTAGTTGCCAAATTTAACACACAGACCTACACAAATAGTAGAAAGGAGCAGTTACGAGGAATCACTAATACAGAAGGTTATCTCTGGAAGCTGGCTTGTATTTTCTTGTGATTGTACAAAACATTTTCACATATTTTTGCTTTTGATGTTGCCAAGTTATGAGACCCCTTGTAAATTCTGGGTGTATCTTCGAAAAAAAAATAGAACCAGTATGTTACGCACAGATTCTTATAGGATATATAGGAAGATATTTATTTGTCTGTATACTTGTTATGTTTGAAAATATTTTGGGTCTAGACGTATGTTTCGTTAGAACTCTAGTCAAAGGGCGAATACTCATTTTTTGCTTCGAGTGAAAGTAAATCTGTAGTTGCCCCACTTGAAGATAGTTCAGGGGTTATTTGTTAGCGCATGCTCAGACGAGTAGTAGTCATCGAGATGTGATCTGTGTACGGGGCAAGACATGTTCTTATGTCCCCGTGTTTTTCTTTCATCATGGGAAAAAACCTCCTGTGAATTTGATGGCAAGTCCATTAACATTAGTCCCATGTGTTTAATTCTAACGTCTGGCGACGGTTGGAATTGTGGTGTTTTCGAACACAAAGGTAATCGCTCTTCCTACTTTGTCCTGTAGCCGGTGAAGTTAGACATTGTTGTTCGACTCATTCGCATCGTCAGGCAGAGGAGAGACTTTGTTACTAGAAGTACACCAGATATCTCTATACCTGATATATCTATGTTTCAGGCTACTTATGCCCACAGAAATGTTATTATTATGTTCCTCGAACTTCGCTATGCCAGCGAAGATGCCTTTACGAAGGTTAGACTTAGAAAATATGTCCACAGAAGGTCAACGTGAACTGGATTCACCGCCCACCATTTCCGTGCGGCTAGTATTGAGACTTGCCTATTGTCGTGAAACGAGTGTAACCCACTACTTTGTTAATCACTATGTCGAGATACAGATTTGCTTCAACCAATCAACGAGCAACGTTCACCAGTCTCTGAGACAGAATAAATTAACGGCCATCATGTTCACGCAAGATGGCGGATTAAAACTGAATAAAATTATGCTGTACAGCGTTTGGGACTAAACCGGAGGAAACCAATCAGCTTGCTCCGCCAGGAACCAACCAAAAGCTTTCCTTAAGCATTTACCTGCCTATATAATCGGGCGAAATTTTATGCATAATCACACATCACCGACACGACGCCAGAGATACCGACCGACTGAAGAGGAGAAGCTGTCACCTTGATTTATAGCTTACCTGGAGTGCAATGACCTGCAGCCTGCTTTTCTAAGTCGAGTCTAAATCTGGCCGGTTTGAATCTTAGAGGGTAAATATATTTACGATAACCTTTTGGAAAATAGGCTTTCAGCAGGTCTATAATGTTGGTATTTGTTGTGTGTCATTTATACTACCTATCAGGTTACTGATTGTATCTTGGGGAAATTAAGTATAATGATTGTATTTCCTATTATGATTGAATAGACAAAGACTAATAGGACTCATACCTCAATCTATTGTCTCTTATAACTCAATCTATTGTCTCACATGACTTCAGTCTATTATCTCCGATAAAATCAACTGAAATATAACCAAAACAGTCCTTGTTAGGACTCAATCTATTGTCTCATCTAACTCCAATCTATTGTCTCCTATAACTCCCACCTGATATATCACCAAACAGTCCTCGTCTCACATACTCCTATCATAAGAACATAACGTTATTGTTAGGATATATTATAGCACTTGTCAGAGAGGGCCTGGTATATTATAGGGGGAAGGACATTGTTGTATCACACCTAGGTGTACATATTATTGGATGTATTCATGTATTGAACTTATATTATGGGATGTATTCATGTATTGAATGTATTCATGTATAGAATTTATATTATTGAATGTATTCATGCATTGAATTTATATTATTGAATGATATCCATGTATTAGTTTATCAGAAAGAATGTTTTGCAAGAAGACACCTGTCTTGTCTCGCTATTGCTAAATCATACAGAGCCATGTTGTCATTCATCCTACATGCAAACACTGAGACACGCTCATATCATATACAATAGAAATAGGTGGGCTTGAGGACAGAAATTAGCCCCTATTTTTCCTTGTTACAGGTTTTATTCGTGTCCTAAAACCTGAGATCGTGGGTCGTCAATCCAGCTGCCTGGAACTCCGCAGGAGCATAGAGGTTGTCCTGACTCTACATCTTTGGTCCCCCTCAGTCTTGGGTGGGCTAAAGGAACGATACTCAGCCGATGTTGTGTGAACCAACCAAAGAAGAACAGACCTTAGAGAAATGAGTACACATTAGTACCATTTCTGTCAGCATTGTGAGCATAGAAACTGTCAGTGATGAGAAAGTGAAGTAGCATAGCAAGAGACAAAAATAACAGCATAGCTGATAAGTGTTATATCCTTAATTAACAGCACAGTTGATACATGTACTATAATTGAATAACAGCACAGCTGATATAATTTTTGTTCCTATAATTGGAAAAATTGTTGTAATATTTATTTACATATCTATATAAATATAAATATTTGTAAATCATATGTAAACTTACAAATTCATTACATTCCATTTTTTAACATTCACCCTTCAGCACAAGAGTAGATAGTGTATATACTAAATAAATAATAAGGAAATTGTATTTGAAGACTTGTCAATGTTATCATTGTTAAGCAAAATCTGTTTCCTTGGTTTTTTAATATCACAGTTAGTTACACAGCGGAGGTGGCACTTTATGTCGGTCTCCTCTCTACTATTGTTTCAAGATCAGAACATTCACAGTCGTAACTAATTTGTGATACCAGTAGTTCTCTCAGACACTGGGACTTCACCATTTTCTGCAGAAATTCTATTTCTGTAATTTTCAGTACTATACTGATCCTACAGCCAAATAAAACCTCACGCCACACCTATATTTATATATACCTATGATCTATTTGTATCAGGAAAGAGTTGATTAACTCGCATATTGCTAATGTTTGAGCTGAACCTGCTGAAGCTAACATATCTATGAGATCAGCTTACTTGAATGCACAATTTATTGAGGAACGTTACATTATGTTGATTGATATGCCTTACATTGCTTGTGATTGATCGTCAGTGTCAGCGTACCTATTGTGGCGTCCTAATAAATGTTTGGAAACGTCACCAGCTATTATTTATTCACAGGAGAAAGCTTTGAGGCTTTCTAAAGTACTATCAACACTTTTCTATTATGATGGAAAACCAACTACTCAGAACAGTGGTAGTGTTGACTTGCAGGCTTTGGAAAAAACGATAAATGAGCTTCAAAGTGATAAGAAAGCTCTTACTGATAAGTTATCAGAAATGAATTGTGAAAACGCTAAATTGAGGAATGAGGTAACTTATTATATGGTATACCACAACATAAAGGTCATATAATAGCGTTCTATAGGTGCAATTTTCTTAATTGAAAATTTGCTGCAACATCTGTTGCAATATCTGTTAGCTGTGACGATCTGTACCTATTGTTGTTTCTGTAATATTTTTTCTGTACAGGAGAAAGTGACTGAGGAAAAACAAAAAAAGATTGAAAGATTACTCATTGAGAAAAAGGAGCTGGAAGATGAAGTGAGCTCAATGAAAAACAATCATATTGGTAAAGAACAGTCTCTTAGTACAGAGCTAGAAAAAGTCAAAGTCGACTACGACAAATTAAAGATTGAAGCTAAGAGACATGAAGATGATTAACATAAAGTGAAAGTTCAGGCCAGACAAGACAAGAAGTCTTATGAAGAAACAATTCTGGAATTAACGGAAGATGTGAATTTTTTGCGAAATACTGCTGTAAAGAAGAATATGGTATCTCTGGGGGAGATTAATAAATTTAAGAATAGCAAGGATACTGAGATTCAGTCACTACAACTGCAGTTAACACAGTTGAGAGCGAAGAAAGGGGATGATGAAAAGATTGATAAACTGATGACTACTCATCATAGTGCTATGGAAGCACTCAGACTTGAACTTGTTCAAGAGAGAGCTAAGACTTTGGAGAATATCCAAATCCACCAACAGGAAATTAAGAACCTTAAATTGGAAAATGCATCTCAAAAGGAGAAGTTGGGAATCGATCTTAAATATAAAATCAATTTTACTAAGAAAAGTAAGGGTAATTTCGGACAGGATCAGGGTGATCCATCCTGTAATGGTTCTTCTTTAAAGAACTGGAGACGAGCTGACAGTACTCGTAATTTTGGTTTCAGCAATTTTAGAAACTTTCGCAGGGATAGCCACAAAAAAAACTATTCTAGCTATCATAATGGTTCACAAAGACAACAAAATCAATCTCATAGATATTTTCAGCAAATGGAAAATCACAATCGCTATTGTGAAAACTGCAGTTCAAACCAGAACAATAGTTGCAACAGAGCAAATAACAATACTCACAATAGAGATAACAGTTGTCATGGATGTCGTTGTGATGGCGGACATTTTGTCTAGATGCTCACATGATTCCACCTAACTGTTAGGTCCTGGACTTTCTAACATGTCTAACGCTACAACAGTTCTTTTCTATATCAAAATATGTACACATTTATAATATATGATATATTGATTGTATCACCACTTAGCGGTTCATTAATGTATATTTACCGCTGGGTCTTTTGATGATTTTTCCTCCTTCATAATCATAAACTCATACTACCTAATATTGAATTATTGTATGAATTTTTTGTATGGATTTTGATATTGCCAGTATTGTAGTATAAGTGGGTGACACCTCTCTGGAAATTGTAATACTTAGAGAAATACTTTCTCTGAGATGTTCAGATATATTCTCGCTTGTCGATCTATTCATCGACTTAGCCTATTTGGCATTATCTAAATTACAGATATTTTTCATCTGCGCATTTTTCGTGCGTTGCGAGCCTATTGCACGTTGCTCCTAGATGTATTTTCAAAAAAAAAAGCTTCATTTTTTTTCCCGGGGGGGTGTGGTAGTCTGTTACGCACAGATTCTTATAGGATGTATAATAAGATATTTATTTGTCTGTATACTTGTTATGTCTGAAAATATTTTGGGTCTAGACGTATGTTTCGTTAGAACTCTAGTCAAAGGGCGAATACTCATTTTTTGCTTCGAGTGAAAGTAAATCTGTAGTTGCCCCATTTGAAGATAGTTCAGGGGTTATTTGTTAGCGCATGCCCAGACGAGTAGTAGTCGTCGAGATGTGATCTGTGTACGGGGCAAGACATGTTCTTATGTCCCCGTGTTTTTCTTTCATCATGGGAAAAAAACCTTCTGTGAATTTGATGGCAAGTCCATTAACATTAGTCCCATGTGTTTAATTCTAACGTCTGGCGACGGTTGGAATTGTGGTGTTTTCGAACACAAAGGTAATCGCTCTTCCTACTTTGTCCTGTAGCCGGTGAAGTTAGACATTGTTGTTCGACTCATTCGCATCGTCAGGCAGAGGAGAGACTTTGTTACTAGAAGTACACCAGATATCTCTATACCTGATATATCTATGTTTCAGGCTACTTATGCCCACAGAACAGTTATTATTATGTTCCTCGAACTTCGCTATGCCAGCGAAGATGCCTTTACGAAGGTTAGACTTAGAAAATATGTCCACAGAAGGTCAACGTGAACTGGATTCACCGCCCGCCATTTCCGTGCGGCTAGTATTGAGACTTGCCTATATTTATATATACTTATGATCTATTTGTATCAGGAAAGAGTTGTTTAACTCGCATATTGCAATTGTTTGAGCTGAACCTGCTGAAGCTAACATATCTATGAGATCAGCTTACTTGAATGCACAATTTATTGAGGAACGTTACATTATGTTGATTGATATGCCTTACATTGCTTGTGATTGATCGTCAGTGTCAGCGTACCTATTGTGGCGTCCTAATAAATGTTTGGAAACGTCACCAGCTATTATTTATTCACTTCCTCGTCGTGAGTCAGTGTGACGTCCATGTAACGAGTGTACAGTTGCTCTGGGTGGAACTTTATCGATATCATTCCTGTATACATAATGTCAACACACCACCCACGCAAACCAGTCCAGAGACACCCTACCTCTTCATCTCCATCACCTCCAACATCTGTGAGCGTCTACCTTGGTTCGGGTGTCCAAAGATAGGGTGAAGGAAAAATAATAACACAGAATAACGCCGTATCACAGTACCCTCGGGCATGTCTTAAAAGGTGGGTAATGTAAGGTTGTGTATGGGGCAGGCAAACTTCATCATGTCAAACAGATTGCTACAGATATCACCACAGCAGGAGCAGAAGAAATATTTTGGCACAGGCTTCCTAGCAGCGCTCCAACAGCAATGATAGCTATGTACTACTAAGGAATGTAAAAGAAAATGAAAGAAGGAAGGAACAATTTTTGAGGATTAACGTTGAATAGTACTTGGAAATAAAAAGTTACTCAACCACTAATTATGAAGTATTTTTGAAAATAAACTGTTGAAACTACAATTAACGATCGATGAAGAACTGCTGGAAAACAAATTCTATTAACCAAGAATAGTGAAAAATTGTTGAAAATAAACAGTTAACTCTACTAGTTATGACAGTTCTTAGAAATCAAAAGTTTACTCAACCTGGAATTGAACCAGTGCTCTGTATTTCCTGCCGAGTGAATAGCAGCAAATCATTGAACCAGCAATGGAATGTATAAATGTAGCCAAGAAAAAGTATTTAAACTGCCTTTATGAGCAGTCAGTAACCTATGACTCATATGCTGACCAGAACTGGCCTTTCATAAGCACCACACAGACAGAATACAAGCAGTATCTAAAAGAGATGATGACATTTTGTACATGTATACATTAAGAAACAATGAAACAACGACATTATTTTGTCCCAATTATTTATTAGATTTAATTTAATGTAATTGTCAATAGATCGAGAGCAGTGGAGGACCCTGTCTGCTGATGCTTCCACCATGGCACCCCTACGACCCATGACGGGTTACGGGTTGAGATGATGATGATGAATTGTCAATAAGCCCTGTAAATTACCTCTTTTATTCTTTATATTGTAATTAATTTTGTTTTTAGAAGTAAAGCATTTACAGTAAGATATACAGGTGTCCTTGTTCATCATTTTGTCAAAATCTATGCACTTCATCATCATCATCAGCTGCCATCTGCACAACGAATGTTGGCTATAATGGATCTCCAACGTCTTCTGTATCTTGTCTTGGTGGTGCACTCTGATAGACTCTTTCCTGTCCATCTCTTCTATATCTTCCCAGTTATAGCGCTGTCTTCCCCTTGCACGTTTGTCTTCAACTCTCCCTTCTATTATGGTCTTCTGCAATGTGTTATGCCTTTTTATATGGCCAAAGTATTTCAGCTGCCGAACTTTGATCTCCCTCATTAGTTCTCTTTTCATACCTAGTTTTTCTAGGACCTCCTTATTTTGTTTTCTTCTCTTTCCATGAGATACGAACCCATTCATCTATATATACATGGATCCAGCAACATGGGAGGATGAAGCTGCCGATCGCACTAAGTGGCGATGCTATTTACGGCGCCACCTCAGATTGGGCGAAGAGAGGCTCACACAACAAGCAGAGGAGGGGAGAAAACGTCGAAAGGAGCACCAGGAAAATAAGCAGCTGAGGGCTGTCACCTCAGGGGCGCATTCCCATAGTCAGTTATGACTGAAGGGGCTATTATTATTATCATCTATATATCCACATTTCAAGAACCTCAGTTCTTTCTTCCAATTGCTTATTCATCGTCCATGTGCATTTAGCATGTTAGAAAGACGTCATAATCTGTGCACTTAGCATATCACAGAAATGTCATATTCTTTGCACTTTGCATGTTGTAAAAGATGTCATGATCTGATAACTTAGAATGTTATAAAGACAGTTTGTGCATGCAGCATGTTACAGAGACATAATCTGTTCTCTTAACTTAGCATGTCACAAAGACATCTTGGCCTTCAGAACTGATTTTCCTGTTGAACTAGTCTGGTATTGATTTACTAATAATCACAGCATTAAGAGTAAACTTATCTATACTAATAGCAGAAAAGGTGAACTTAACTTGTACCATTAGCAACAATGGTGAACATACATATACCATTAGCAAGAAAGGTGAACTTACTTGTACCATTAGCAACAACTGTGAACTAACATGCACCAAGTGATAGGAAGCTCTTTACAGAGCGATACAACAGGAAGCAATCTGATCATCAGAAGGAGTCACACCGTCCGACAAGTGTTTCGGCCCGATATACACCTTTATACTCTAAGGGGGGCGGGCCACTTGGGTCATGACTCCCAAGCGTCTCATCCTCCTGTTGTCTTGTATCGAAAATGAACCCATTTCACTTAGGGTAGCAACTTTAAAATCTACAACTCCGCCAGCCGTGGAGGCAATTGTGAAAGTAACAAGGAGAAGACAAATTATTCCGTTCGTTCCGTCGCACACACTGAGACACCATCGCGAAGCCGACGAGTCTAGCCCCTGCGCGTTCACCACTGAAATTCTGACACTGACACCCTTATAATATACACCGCCTGTTGCCCCTCAGTCACAGCCCGTTCACTAGTACACCAAAAAACTCAGCGTATTGTATCCTGGTGTTTTATGTACCGCAGCGTTTATTGTCACGATTTCCATTGCCCATTGCAGTTATTCAACAACCAGCCTGATGCCTTTTCGGCAGTTTCACTAAGCCTCTTCGGTGCCCTTGTTCTCGACTGTCCCCTCAGCCCCAACAGTTTCAATAGATCATACACTGATGCAGCCACAAGCCCTCTTGCGCCCACTTCAACTGCCATGACCCTTGCAGTGAACCCATCGTGTCTCAGATCCGCGGCCAGATCACTATACTTGGCCGCTTTGAACGAATGTTGCTCGTCTAATCAATCTAGATTCAAATGGCACGGTCAGTTCAATCAGTATGACCTGAAGCGTTGCAGAAGAATGAAGCACTATAACCGGCCGTCTCCGCGATTTTCTGATACTCTCTGGATATGCCCCTCGTCCAGGTAGGTCTACCGCCATCTCCCAGTCGTTTGCAGTCAAGAAGAGATGGTAAACTGCTACCAGGTTTACTCGGTTTGGGGTGTGCTGACTTTCCTGCCCTCAGAAAGTATGTATTTGCGGTGCTCGGCCTGGGTTTGCTATTCGCCTTCATCCTTGCCAGGTCTATTGTCGCAGCAAGCTCATTTAGCAATTTGTTATGGCGCCAAGTGTATCGCCCTTGCCCTAATGACACCTACACGCTGAGAGCACGTGTTCAAGTGTCTGCCTCCCCTGGCACAGGGGGCACTGCTCATCATCCGACTTTCCCCATTTCACAAGGTTGGTGGCCGACGGCAGCAGGTCATACATTGATCTAACAACAAAGCTGAGCCTAAGAGGTGCCATATGCCATATATCATTCCATGTCAATGACCGCTGCAGGGCTCCTTCCCATGTAGTCCATTGGCCTTGTTGGACCTGCAGCACTGCTTTTCGCAACCTCTTATCATTCTCAGCTCCTCGTATCTCCTGAACTACCATGTCTCTGCGCTCCCTGCTTGATGCCTTGGACCACCAGCGGATGTCTCCATGACCAAATCCCCGTCTATTCGTTTGTGAATCCGATTACCTCCCTCAGTTTGAGTGACTCTTGGGCAGCATCCACAGCTTCTTCCACTCTCCACTTCCTTCCCGTTTTCAGTGTGGGCTGAATGGACTTAACCACGTCATCAGCAGACTCGCGTAGCATCATTGCAAGCCTTGCCTTTCCAACTTCGTATTCTTCAACAACTGACTTAAAGGGAAGCAGAAGTTTTGACTTTTTGCAGTACAGTGCTACATCTGACAGACCTGGTGGTACCCCTAGCCATTTTCTCATGAACTTGTTGACCTTCTGCTCTATAGCTTCCACTGTACTTGTGCTTATGAACAACGATGAACTTAATTGTACCATTAGTAACAACTGTTAACTAACATGTATCATTATCAACAAAGGGGAACTAACATTTACCATTAGCAATAATGTACCATTACTTTTACCATTAGCAATAATGGTGAACTAACTTTTACCATTAGCATCAAAGGTGAAGATACCTATACCTTTATATCATCTATATAAATACAAGGCAAAGTATGTTTCTACCAACGGGCTGATCACCCGTTTGCCAGACACTTCGATTACGGAAACAGCGGCAGATGGGTTGATTTGCCATTGCCCTAAAGACGCCACTAGGCGTGATGGGAAACAATGGCAAAGAAAACCTATCTGCTGTTGCCCTAAGACGCCACTAGGCGTAACGGCCACTGACTGCTTTGACGGTCGGTGGCTTTGGACAGAAGAAGAAAGTATGTTTCTATGTTCTTAATACAAATCCGCATGCCTTATTATTTGTTGATGAATTTTGGCAGAAGGGCTCTTTAGTTACCTCCGGGGTACGCCATGTAGTTATTTTATAATTTAGTATTGTAATTATGACAGGATTAATTACAGTTTTTTTTGTAAGAAATGTATCTTCTTCTTCTTCTTCTTCCGTCCTTAGCCACCGACCGTCAAAGCAGTCAGTGGCCATTACGCCTAGTGGCGTCTTAGGGCAACAGCAGATAGGTTTTCTTTGCCATTGTTTCCCATCACGCCTATTGGCGTCTTTAGGGCAACGGCAAATCAATCCATTTGCTGTTGTTTCCGTAATCGAAGTGACTGGCAAACGGGTGATCAGCCCGTTGGTAAGAAATGTATAGAAGCCATTTATTTCTCAGGGGCTATATAAGCAAATAAATACATATCCAATAAATATCAAGGGACGTAACACAAATGAAAAAAACTATTATTTTGTATTTGTTACTAATGACCATTCGTTTGGATATTTTACAAGATAATTAAAAATCTTTCACTAAATATCTTTACTTTAATAGGAAATCATCATCATGTGACGTATTCTTTCCAGAACGTTGTCTCCATTACAGCTACTCTGAACGCATGACGATTCTGGGCAAGTCGACCTGCATCAGCCAAAGACAAGTTCAGACTCTCTGTGATGTCCTGGGTCCACCGTCGTCTAGGTCGACCCCTTCCCCTTTTTCCAAGGACCATGCCTTCCATCACTGTTTTTTCCAGACTATTATGTCTTTTTATATGACCGAAAAATTTCAGCTTCCTTATTGCGATGGTATTTAGGAGCCAATGTTCCTGTACGTTTAGTGAGTGCAGTACTTCTCTGTTGGTCTTTTTTTCTGTCCAGGGTATTCTCAACATCCTTCTGTAGCATTTCATTTCGAATGATGTAATCTTTTTTGCAACTGTTTTATTGAGTGTCCACGTCTCGCAGCCGTATGTTGCTACTGGGAATATACATGCTCTGATAAGTTGTAACTTTGTTTCTTTGCTTGTGCCTTGCCATAGGTTTTTATTTTTTTTAAACCAAAGCGGTAGAAACCAAATTATGTGACCTGGCAACCTGTGAAAACATTACTTCCATTTAAACGGTCCTTCAACGATCATAACTATCTAATAATTTTGTTTTCTGCAACAACTAAATATGTTACTATAAAAAGAACTTAAAAATATTTGCAAATGGAAAAAAGCGACTACCGAGTGAATTTGGTTTTTACATAAAAAAATTTTTTTTTAATTGCCTCGTTTTGGCGAGGCGCGTCCCGTTCAACTTAGCTGGTTATATTAGGGCGCATGTCCTAATATAAAAGGTATTTAGGTCTGGAGAATTAGTTACGTGTTAGTTATAATTGGTTTTTACAAATGTTGATACAGTTATTTAAACTACAAGTCTAAAGCCAGGCATTTTCTAAATTTTAATACTAAGCGGGGACGAAGGTTTATGAAAATAAATTCTGAAGCACCGACATACCATAGGTGAAAGCGAATGAATGCATAAGTCTGTTTTTTCAATCAAAATAAAACTGGACTCTGTCACTTTAAAATCGGCCCCAAATACAGTCCTTTCGTCCTTTAAGAAAAAAGTAAGAAAACTTAATGAGAAGTAAGTATATTTATATCAATCAACTCTGACACAGCGTCACAAAACGTAACAGAATTTCATAATCCTTGAAGCCTATCTCTCTGTAAACATCACCAAAACTTTTAGTTCAGTAAAAATTTTCTATCTTCGTTCAAGATTTCCAGCGAGCCACAGACAAGCACGTACAGACGCGCGCTCACGCACATGCTTCTATTTTTAGCTCCGTGCGCGTAGAGTATACACTCCTAGATCCTGAGCTGTGTGATAGGGTAAAGGTCAGGCAAGCAGACGACTTCTAGAACAAGGGGTACCCACAAACAGGCCACAAGAAGCCAGGAGAGATCGAGGTGTTGTGGTATTACTCATTTAAAGTTTACACAGCCATCGCCATTTTCTTCTGGGAGTGTCTAATCGTCTTTATGTGCCTTCGTACCAGTGATTTGTGAGTGGAATAAACTTTATTCAGGTCCCTACCCTTGTGGAAATAAACAGGTAAATTACCAGTGATTATAAAGCTTGCAACTTTTACGTGTTTCTAAGTTGGTTGTAGATCGAAATGTAGAAAACATCTCCATCTCTTTTGGTAAATTCAGTTAGTGTTCTACGGTTGAGAATGGTCGGTATTCTATTTGTAAAGTTGAGGCTTTAGACTTGGCTAAGTTTAGAAATGAACGGCAAACTAAATATCTGGTTAACAGAACGTATCGCTTGTCATACAATCCGTGCTTCAAGTTAAAGAAAAAAATATTTTGTTAATCTATAATTTTTCACTTCAAAATCGTTAATGCGAAAATGCCCGCCTGTTTTTAATGTCTCATCCTTCACTTCCTGTTTTATATTATAATTTCTGAAGATGCATTCTTCTCACAAGAAGTCGCTTTAACGTCAATTTCTTACGACATATGAGCAACACTAGGAGAAAGTGGTGTTCGTCAAATGCGTAGATCAGTGTGCCTCGGGCATTGGACCAAGTATCACAGCTAAAATGTTGCGTAGGTAGTTAAATCAACACGAACAACAGCAGTGGCGTACTAAGAGGGTCTGCCTCGGGTAACAGCCAGGAAAAACGGGAGCATGCCGACGGACACTATTATGACAGCAATGTACCGTACAGTTTAAAAATCTACTTGCAAGCATAATAAGTGTTTCTATTTGTTTCCTTATGGGGAAAGGGCTGCCAAAGGAAGAATCCGCCCTGGGTTCCAAATACTTTAAGTACGCCCCTGTTTAACAGCATAGACTCAGATAACCGGTTTTGTTGAATCACAGTTTACTGTGCAGTCAGCCACCTTCTCGTAAACAGGTTTAGGGTTGCGTTTAGCGTTCGTGACTACATTCGGTATAGCCCTAGCCCTAAATCCTAAGCTCTAAAACGTATTTTTTGTTTTTAGACAAGATGACCTACTGCACAATAAACTATAATTTAACTAGGGGTGGACTGAGCGTTGGGCATTTCGGGCATTGCTAAATGATCCATGTATAGAACTTAGACATTTAGAACCAGTAATCAATTTGGAATCAGTCATCTGCACTCTGTGACCTATTTTTTGCCCAGGGGCCTCGAGGATCAGTTCCACATTAGTGATCATGTCATGCCACTTCCATCTTTCTGTTCTACTCAAGCACTCATTTATGAATGTCTGCAACATGTTTGGTTGTTGTTGTTGTTGTTCTACGTGTTTCAGAGCTATACAATAGAACTGATTTGACATTTGAGTTGAAGATTCTTATTTTTGATTTGGACTTGATTTCTCTTGATCTCCATATGTTTCACAATGTAATGAAAGCTCCTCAGTGCAATGAAAGTTAATGTATGTTTCAGTGCACTAAGGTACTTGTAATTCATACTTGCCAGAAGCAATACGCTTTACTTGCGCAAGTTAATGGAAGTTGAAATATTTGGTGACAACATGAAATATTTGGTGACAATATGAAATATTTGGTGACAACATGACATATTGAAGGATGAACAGATAGAAACGTCAAATAGTGAAGATAGTGGACAGTTTTAGATTATGGCACGGACATAAATTAACAACAGAATGTAAAAAAACAATACTGGAAACAGGAAGTTGTGGATATACATGATTACTTATACTGGCTGGCAATATACTTGAAAAAGAAGAAGAAAAAGAAGAAGAGGAAGAAGAAAAAGAAGAAGAAAGAAGAACAAGAGGAAGAAAGAAGAAGAAGTAGAAGAAAAAGAAGAAGAATGAGGAAGGGGCAGGAGGAGATGAAGAAAGAAAGAAAGAAAGAAAGAAAGAAAGAAAGAAAGAAAGAAAGAAAGAAAGAAAGAAAGAAAGAAAGAAGGAAAAAAAGAAATCTCATTTTCTTGTGGGTAAATCTAGAAAGAACATAATTCTCCTGTCCGCTATAAACTCTATATCACATTCTTGGTTTCTCTTCTGTGTATACTAGTTCGTGCTTGTATTTATAATTGTTTCCTTCTTTTATTGTTAGCGCTACTTCCACACTACTACTTCTAATACTACTACTACTGCTGCTGCATTGCTGTTACTAATGTTAATGCTGCGTCTGCTATGACCTATATTCTTCTTCTTCTTTCTCCTTTGGTCCTTGGCCTCTAACTTTCAAAGCAATCAGGGAACAATCGTGCCTGGTGGCGTCTTGTTGGGCAGCAACAAACTGTCTCCATTTTGCTCTTTCGGCAGCCATCCTTTGTGAGATGCCCCCGCTCTGTTGCATCTCTGCCTCTACTGTTCTCCGCCAGGTTGCTTTAGCCGACCTCTCTTTCCCTTTCCTTCTGAAGTCCACAACATGGTACATCTGGTGATGGTGTCAGGGTCTGTTGTGAGGATGTGGATAAACCCAATTCCAGCGTCTACCTGCTATGATGGTGCGCATTTCTTCTTGGTGGTTCCGATTTAGCAGTTCTTGATTGGTGATAGTATTAGCCCGAAAATGAGAAGAATCGTTCATCTGCTGATGTTTCCATGTTGCTGCTACACTATCAACTACAACTGCTCCCATTAATACTACTATAACTACCACCAGTATCACTACAATCAATCGCCACCTACCCCTAGCCTTCTACTTCTGCTTCTCCTACTTCTAAAGTCTGTACTATAAGTAATGAGCCTTACCGCTACCGCAAGTGAAACTACGGTACTTGTGTGATATTTCACCGGGAAATTAAATTTGTGGCAATTTATAACCCAAACCGATCACCGTACTTTTTCTTGACTGAAAAAGGGAGGGCAAGTTAAACAAAAAGTGCGTTCGTCGTGCATTCTTAGGTGACACGAACTGCCGCCCTCAACCCCCCCCCCCCCCCCGCCCCCGTATTTTTTTAAAAGTATTGACAAAGACAAGAAATACGTTTTTTTTTTAATGTTAATTTAAACAGTAAGGGTAGTCACGTAAAAGATTCTACCGTAGGGGAGTGAAGTGTTGTAGACTTCGGTGTACTGGGCCCCAGCTGTATGAGGTGGGGTGGCCTGTTCCCTTCCTCGCTGCCGTTGCCTTCTCTAACTCAAGATCAGAGTCATGTACCCTTTTACAGCTGGTTAGACTGATGCGTGACACTACCAAGCTTTGAACCCGAAACCCGGTAACTTATTGCGGTAGTGGTGTGTTAGAGACTTCACCATACTAGGTCCAGCATCGAGAGGTGGGGAGACCAGTTTCCTTCCTCGCTGTCTTTTCCTTCCCTAACTCAAAGTTAAGTACCCATTTATAGCTAGGTAGGCCCCACCTCTCGATGCTGGACCTAGTATGGTGAAGTCTCTAACACTCCACTACCGCAATAAGTTACCGGGTTTCGGGTTCAAAGCTTGGTAGTGTCACGCATCAGTCTAACCAGCTGTAAAAGGGTACCTGACTCTGATAGGGACTTGAAAGCTGTTGATGATGATGATGATGATGATGATGATGATGATGATGATGATGATGATGATGATGATGATGATGATGATGATGATGACTAGAAATTCCCTAGACTTCAACAACTACTTTCCACTGTTCTTCAAGTACCATGCTTTGTGACCTAGGTGATCAATTCTCTCCACAATTTCCTGTCTACAATATTAATTAATTCTGATTTTGACTTCTGTCCATGTCATGATGTCAAACTGTTCAGTATTTTCTTTCACTATCGCCACCTGTTTCTTTTTGCTTCAATCTTTGCTATTGTGACAAAATGTTCCTTCCTTCTTATTTTCATAATTTTCTCGAAGAAAGTGGATTATTTCCTCCTTATTAGTCACATTGGCCTCTTTCATTGCTCTTTTTAGCGGTCAATGGTATTTTTAACATTCTTCTGTTAAACCACATCTCTTGTGTCCCAAAGTGCGTTTCCTACTTGTTGACTAATAGTTCAACACTCATTTCGGTATGTTAGGATTGGTTCCATATAACATTGAAGAGCTCTTTCTAGTAGCCTATAATAGCTTCTACTTCAACTGTTTCTACACTACCACTACTAATATTATCACTCACGTTGCTACTACTACCGACTAGTATAATTACTCCTGTTACTACTACCACATGCTAGTAGTATAATTACTCCTGTTACTATTACCACCTACTAGTAGTATAATTACTCCTGTTACTACTACCACATACTAGTAGTACAATTACTCATGTTACTCCACCACCTTCTAGTAGTATAATTCCTCCTGTTACTACTACCACCTACTATTTATACTATAATTACTATATAGTATAATCACTCCTGTTACTCTACCAGCTAATAATAGTATAATTACTACTACCACCTACTAGTAGTATAATTACTCCTGTTCTTCTTCTTCTTCGATCCTTAACCACCGACCGTCAAAGCAGTCAGTGGCCATCACGCCTAGTGGCGTCTTGTAGGGCAACAACAAATTGATTCCACTTTGCACGGTCGGTGGCTATTCTTCGTACAGTGCCCCAACTCTGGTTCATTCTTTGCATCTCAGCCTCCACAGTCCTCCGCCAAGTTGTTTTTGGTCGGCCTCTCTTTCGTTTTCCTTCAGGGGTCCAAAGCATAGCTGTTCTTGTGATGGCATCGGGGTCTCTTCTGAAATTACTCCTGTTACTCTACCACATACTAGTAGTATAATTACTCCTGATTACTACCACCTACTAGTAGTATAATTTCTTCTGTTACTACTACCACATACTAGTAGTATAATTACTCCTGTTACTATTACCACCTACTAGTACTATAATTACTCCTGTTAATACTATCAGCTACTAATAGTATAATTACTCTGGTTACTACTACCACCTACAAGTATTATCACTCCTGTTACTACTGCCAGCTACTAGTTGCCATTAACTTCTACTCCCGCTGTTTCTACTACTGCCAGTAGGCCCTTCAACCACCTTCACACCTGATAATACAGTTAAGATTTTTACTACTGGTACTTACAAGAAACCTATAACGGCATCTATTTCTACCGTTTCCATACCACTAATACTAATACTATACTATTACTACTACTACTACTGCTACGACTACTACGACGACGACTACTACTACTATTACTACTACCACTGCTTCCACTTCTACTACTAATACAATCCTACTACTACTACTACTACTACTACTACTACTACTACTACTACTACTACTACTACTACTACTACTACTACTACTACTACTACTACTACTACTACTACTACTACTACTACTACTACTACTACTACTACTACTACTACTACTACTACTACTACTACTACTACTACTACTACTACTACTACTACTACTACTACTACTACTACTACTACTACTACTACTACTACTACTACTACTACTACTACTACTATTACTTCTACTTCTACTACTACGACTACTACTACTACTACTACGACTACTACTACTACTACGACTATTACTACTACTGCTACGACTACTACTACTTCTACTACTACTACTACTACTACTACTACTACTACTACTACTACTACCACTTCTACTACTAATACAATCCTACTACTATTATTACTACTACTACTTCTACTACTATTACTACTACTACTACTTCTACTACTAATGCAGCTACTACTACTACTACTACTACTACTACTACTACTACTACTACCACTTCTACTACTAATACAATCCTACTACTATTATTACTACTACTACTTCTACTACTATTACTACTACTACTACTTCTACTACTAATGCAGCTACTACTACTACTACTACTACTACTATTACTTCTACTACTACTAGTACTACGACTATTATTTCTACCACTAAGACTATTACTTCTAATTCTACTACTACTACTACTACTACTACTACTACTACTACTACTACTACTCCTACTACTACTATTACGACTATACTTCTACTTCTGCAACTACTACAACTATTACAACTTCTACTACTACTACTATTACTTCTACTACTATTACTACTACTGCTACTACTACTACTACTACTTCTACTACTACTACTACTACTGCTGATACTATTACTACTACTACTACTACTACTCCTACTACTACTATTACGACTATACTTCTACTTCTGCAACTACTACAACTATTACAACTTCTACTACTACTACTATTACTTCTACTACTACTACTACTACTACTACTACTACTACTACTACTACTACTACTACTACTACTACTACTACTACTACTACTACTACTACTACTACTACTACTACTACTACTACTACTACTACTACTACTACTACTACTACTACTACTATTACGACTATACTTCTACTTCTGCAACTACTACAACTATTACAACTTCTACTACTACTACTATTACTTCTACTACTATTACTACTACTGCTGCTACTACTACTACTACTTCTACTACTACTACTACTACTGCTGATACTATTACTACTACTACTACTACTACTCCTACTACTACTATTACGACTATACTTCTACTTCTGCAACTACTACAACTATTACAACTTCTACTACTACTACTATTACTTCTACTACTATTACTACTACTGCTACTACTACTACTACTACTACTACTACTACTACTACTACTACTACTACTACTACTACTACTACTGCTGATACTATTACTTCTACTACTATTACTACTACTGCTACTACTACTACTACTACTACTATTACTTCTACTACTATTACTACTACTGCTACTACTACTACTACTACTACTACTACTACTACTACTACTACTACTACTACTACTACTACTACTACTACTACTACTGCTTCTACTTCTTCTTCTACTTCTACTACTACTTCTACTACTCTTTCTACTACTACTACTACCTCTGTTGCTACTACTAATACTGCTGCTGCTACTACTGCTACTGCTGCTACTATACAACTACTAACCACTAGTAGATTATAACTGCTGTTACATTGTGTTTCTACTACTGGTTGTTGAGGACGTTTAAGTTCTGACACCAGTTGTTGAGGCGGACTAAGGACTCACACTATATGTTTAGGATGACCAAGATGTTGGATGCGTATTCTGTTCCTAGAGTCAAAGTCCTTCGGGTTCTTATATCACTTTTATAGGATTCCGTAATACTCTTCGTTGGTATCGATATTGTCTGTATTAACCCGTGTGATGCATTGATAGCTGAACATGTTTCATATTAATGATATGAATATTGACTGACCTGTATTAGTCTCTTGTCTTATTAATCATATTAGCAGTGTGAGATGCAGCGTGTTCAGGCATTAAGTGTCACTGGTCATTATAGTTGAATATAAACAGTATTTAACTCAACTCAGAATACGCCAGTTGATAAGACCAGGATTCGACGACTCAAAACATTTTAATTAATAATATCATTCCATGAGCAGACACAACTACATGGAAACATAGTTCACATCACATTTATGTACGTCTTGCAAGAGTCCTTGTTCTTTCATTAAAAAGCACTGTTGCTAGTAATATAATGTTCCTTTGGCATACCACGCCAGGCAAATCTGCCATAAATATACAAACTGCGTTAGGAACGACACGACTTACGTTTGATCCACGAATACACTGCTCAATTGGCTTCCCAGCCACACAGATCCATTAAGTGGACAATGCCACACTTTCCGAAGTGGTTATACCACACATATCATAGTGGCGATGCCACACATTCCAAAGTGGCTATGGCCACACATGCCATACGCTGCCGTTGGGGCCGGAGCCCACACGTGGAATGACGTTACCAAGACATACGCGTCATGCATAGAGATATGCATACTATTGTAACCGAGCTGGTTACGGCACCAATTTGAAGATATGTGCCCGCGTCAGTTGAATGCGGCACTAGTAGTTATATTGATTTTATGTAGTCAGAGTTAATCCTTCATATGTTGTTGTGGTTCAAGTGCTGACTGGCGTTCCGCCAGAGATGGTGATACTTGACCTTTTGTTATTTGTTTCAACCCAGGAATGTTCTTCCCTTTAAGTTTGGTGATAAGCAAAACAGTTTCAGCACAACAACGTATATCCACAAGAAATTATTGTAAAGTTCCCCAAACAGCAATGTAGAAAAATTCAATTAGAGTTTATTGATGTAATTAGACAAACACTGTAAATTTCACAATGATGATTGGTTATCCGATATGAAAAAAATATGTAATCCAACTGAATAATGTAGGTACATCCATATAGAATAATATATGTATATCCACAAGAAATAATTTACTGATTTGTTTACTCAAAAACTTGTCTTGGTATCCTCAAAGACGAAGTTCACCTAACGCTATCTGTAAAAATCCTCTAGTCTAAAATCATGGTATCCTTGGAATCATAAATCCTAAAATCGCTGCCAATCGCCCACAACTCTTCTATTTATACTATTTCTTCTTTTTTCCCGCCTTTTTTCACACGACTCGTCCTTTTTTCCACACGACACAATAGTTAACATTTGCACTCCGTTCCTCAGCTTTTAGACCTTTTTTGCTCACGACATTCTGTTATTTCGACTTTATTTTCACATGTGTGATCTTTTCCAACTTAACATTAGGATTAAAAAAAACCCAGATCACACAAACATTCATTTCCCACTTTCGCGCTTATAAAACCCATTCATTATTACCTGTGATTGACCTACGTTTACCCTGTCAGAGCAGTAACGGCAACTGAACTTTGAATGAATGCTGCGTTTTGTGTAAAAACGTCTTATTTGCATTTAAGGTGTCATTCTTACACGCATCATCTTCTAGCACATATAAACGCTTAGCGTTAAAGTAGGAGGGACAAAGCTAGGGAGACATTTGCGTACTATCAACTAAGTACCTCATGCTAGTGACTGTTATAAACGACTAACCTATTGGTAGAGTCTCTTAGAGAAAAAAAAAAAAGAAAAAGTGTTAAAAAAAACAATGTTCGTAAAACGAGGGATCCCAGTATATTTATAATGCGTAAAACGGGGATATATAAAATTTGTTAATACACTTCGCCATTGAACAGTATTGATGTACACTACTTCTTAACAATATCAATATGAACAACGAATGCTTTGGCAATATTTAACAGAATTGACTAATATTCATTAAGTATTTAACAATCTTAAAATGTAGTTGCTGCAACGAACATCAGCCTAACAGCATAGAACTAATGGTCAAACATCAGACCGTGGGACGCAAAAAAAATGTAATATACGAGCTCGTATATATATATATATATATATATATATATATATATATATATATACATATATGGGAATAAACATACATGGCAATGTTAATCTATAAATTTATTATCAACAAAATATGAACTTGAGCTGTACGCTCTCGTAACTGTCAATATAGAACGTGGTAAATATAATACAATCATATGACACAGGCGACCCCAATCCTGCCACTGCGGTCAGTGATTTACCAGGATGTATATGGGTCTTAAACACCAAAAATCTGGACAAGTTTGGTGAACTGTCTATGTGTTGGTCGTAAAATATAAATATAGCATTATTAATCTGGTTACATGGAGTTACAAAGTATTTATTTAAAAATGTCTCTAATCTCCAACTTATGTAATAGTCGTTACTATGAGGGAGGACAACTATACCGATACAAAAAATTATCGGGTGTTGGAGTATGAACTATCTCAGTTACCCTGAACCAAGTACCAAACTGTTTATAGGTTCGTCATCAAATATAAAATCCGCATACAAATGCAAGTTCATAATAATGGACAACAATTTGTCAAGAAAATATACTGTAGCGTTCCGCTTACAACGTGACAAATGGTCTGAAAAATACAGGTACATCAATATGTGATGTTTATTTCTCAATACAAGGTTTATCAACATGTGAACATATCCGTTACTATGTTACCGATTTCTCATGAAATCGTCATCGTTTGCATGTAACAATGTAGTCTTTCGCAAATCCGCGAACTGTGTTGATTAGCATATAAGTTTTACCCAACTTGCAAAATACTTGTATATCACCAAGTCAAATTTAGGTGAAAAAATATATATGTCTCAGTTATTTAGTGGAGTGGGGTGTATATCGGGATTAATGACGGAGTATGGTTTATCACCGTGGGCGGGTGTTGAGGATTGTGCGCGATTTTCCAGTACTCATTCAGCTGAGGTGGTTGTGGTGCAACCATGCGAATGCTGCAGACATTCACATGCTTGCAAACCCCGAAACAATCCTAAACAGAGGGGAACAATGTCCTCATTATCTTTTACCGATGTCCGCTGTGGACATTTCATCTTCTTGTACACATGGTATTTATACACTAAACCGCTTAAAATTCAAAACACCAACTATGCTAGGCACAATCAATAGTCCTGACACTCTAGTTCGTCGGGTCATGACCTCTGGTGTGTCTCACTGGATTCAGGAATGCGAGAAGGGGTGTTTCCCAGACTACGAAGAATTATTTATAGAATTTGATAGACACGTCAACATAGGTAAATTCCTTTTGAAGTAGGGGATTGCTCGAAAAGGAGCGTCGATTTAGAAACGGTCCGTCTGTGATGACGCATGTCGGAGAAGGTGACAGGAAATGAAAAGGCGTTTGGATGTGTAGGGAAGAATAAATTTGACGTCTGATTCGTCGTATATCTGTGAGAAATGGTCGTTGGCTTGAATAACGTGAGAAGCCTTATACGATCATTCAGGTTGTAAAAAGCATCATTAAGAAAAAAAAATCGCCAAAATACATGCTCGATGCGATTGAACATTATAAAACGGCTTTTCCATAACACAAAAGGAAAGCGGTGAGTTAACACATTTTTTAAAAATCTCTGATGTGTCAAAAAGGAAAAATATGTGTGTGCATATAGTGTGTTTGATTTTGTCACAAGATTCACCAAGAAGGGGAAAAAGAACAAAAAAAAAATAAAAACCGTTGTAAAGCATGTCATTTATAAAGATTTTCAAAGGCAAAAGTGGTGTAATTTGTACAGTGGGTACTCTTCTAATCATAAAGATTTCGTACCTAACACTTGTAAAAAAAAAATTTTTGTATAACTAGAGAACTGTGATAATTTAAAGTTCTGTTTAACCGGGATAATATAGTGTTATAGAATGTTTGCAAAAGTTCTTCAATTTCTTGACATAGCGGTGTAAAAGATGTAGTCCTAATGACAGTCCATGTCGACGACGAAGAATCTGAAATAATTGTATACAATTAAAACACAGTGGTGTGACGCCATAATAACTTGTTAGTATATGTGGGTGTTGCAGACGTCTTAACTGTCAATATCGTCAGTATCATCAGTATCATCAGCAGGATCTTGACTGAGGCTGACATATTTCTGAAAAAATAAAATTTCCTACCCAAAAAAAATGGACACTAGTGACTTTAGATGATGGGGGTAACGAGGGAGAGTGCTATTTGTAGAGAGAGAGAGCACTCGTTGGGTACTTTAGCTGGGGTAGTACCTTTTGTTATTAGAGAAGATTGATTCTCCAATAAACTAATAATCGTTGAACTGGACGCTTACGAATGTTGACATGAGGAACTCGGCGATTTCCCTCAAGGTAGCTTTTGTCAATCGTTGATCACAAGAGGATGGCGCATTTCGCACCGTCGAGTGGGTGGTGGCTGCAGTTGTCGAGAGTAAGGACGAAATAGTGTTGAAATGGTGCACCTCATGCTGCGTGTTGTGGGGCTGTCTGCGTTTTCCACGCAATTTCTTACGTATGTGCTCCTGAGGCAACTGGACAAATCCCGTTAACAGTGGGGAGTCATCTGCTGCACCAGAATGTGGGCGCTTCGTTGTTGTGCGAGATTCAGTGTTGTCTGGACTGTTCATGCTTTCGTGGTCACTCTCGGGATCTGCTGTATCTAGGTCAGATTCGTGTCTCAATGGAGGTGATGGAAGAATAATATCTTCCTCAAGTGTGCATGTAGCGCTGTCTGCGTTTTCATCATTAGGCGGTGCTGTGTGTCGAGTATCATTATCTTGTTCAGATGTGTGCCGTTCTGCTTGTGAAACAGCGTTGTCTGTGTGTTCGTCGCAATTTCTATTGTTGCTCTCTGATTCTCTGCGGCAATATGTATTTATGTTCTCAGATTCTCTGTGTGAGGTTTTTGACGTATCTGTGGAATGATAGTGGTTCAATGTGGCTTTATGTATGGGTCTGCCATTAGATAAAACTGGTGGTGCTATCGGGCGATGAGTAGCTGTCTTAATTTGTGCTGCATGAGCTTTGGTGACTATGTTCTTCTCGTCATCTTGTTCAAACGCATTTATCACCAACTTGAAATTGTTCTAATTTAGCTCTTTTATCATGTTGTTTCTGCCATTTCTTGAAGGCTTTCTGTGCATTACGATTAGCTATCTGATGTGCTCTATACTTCTCTTGTAGTATGACTTCGATGGGATTTTCACCTTGATACTTCCTATGAGGTTGCAGGAGATTATCTAATGGGAAAGTAGGTTCACTGGTCGTGGGCTGTTCAAATCTGTAGTATACTTGTCCTCTGGGTTCCATGGTATGTCTTCTGTCATCAAATGTTCGCTTCACATAATCACTGGGGTTGCGACGGGGGTCGCGTAGGGAGTATGTTGGGGCTGATGAGGGGGTAGGGAATTATGGTTGTGATCATGTGAATAACGTTGCGAACACCGATGTGTTGTTTCTGTGTAGTGCGGCTAGGCTCTCATATCATCCTTGTTTCTTTGTTTCTTCTTGACTGTGTCTTCATACTCCTCTTGCATCACATCGATCAGAGGCTGTATTACTTCCTTCTTTTCTTCATTGTCTGACTTCGATTGCGATTTGCCTGCTCTATTCTGTGTCTCTTCATGTTTTCTTCATCTAACATTTTTGTTAGAACCAGATCTATTTCAATTCTTGTTTGTGGAAAGTTTGTATGATATTTTTCCTCTAGCAGTCTCCATGCTAGTCCCCTTGATAAGTTAAAATCAGGCCGTGCTATGATGGCTGCTATCACCGGTTTCAACTCCTCCATGTTTGGTTCATCCACTTTAACCATTTTCTTACTCGTGTCATTCACTTCTTCTCTCACTTCTTTTCCCAACTTTTCCACCATTTCGCACCTCTCCGTGTATTCTAACTCATCCTCCTCATCTGACGATACCCCGTCTGAGTAACTTGATGAATCTGAGAACACGGGTCTTTCCACTATTTTGATTCCCCAGTAATTAAGTTCCTCCATTACTCTCACCACAAGTCTGCAAATTTCTTCCTTCCTTTCTGATAAGTCTGTATCAAACTTTCTCTCCAGAAATCTTTGTGCATATTTTAGTACTACTGTGTCAGGTTTAGTTCCCTTCAGTTCGTCTTTGAGTGCTATCTTCATCTCCTCTGTGCTTACACCTCCCTGTTTCGTCTTCTGTACTGTTCTTGTACGCCTATAAGATGTATCCATGTCCTGTACTTCTTGTGGATCTGTTTTGATAGGATTCCTTCTTACTGCTGTTCCTATACGCCTGCATGATGTGTCAGTGTTAAGGTCAACATCTGTTTGTGTTGCTGAAATTGCAGCTCTATTCTCTGTTTGTGTTGCTGAAACTGCAGCTCTATTCTCTGTTTGTGTTGCTACACTGATCATAGTAGTTTTCTTCACATGTGGTTCTGGTTCATTGACCTGACTTGACCTGTCAACGTTTGTTTGTGTCGCAACACAACTGATCTTTGTTTTCTTCATTTGTAAGTCTGGCCTTGGTTGACTAGTAATCATGGGGGCCCAACGTGTGTCACTTGATGTTACAAAACCGACCTGGTGATGTATGTTAGGTGGTGTTCTCCATTGCTGTATTGGTCTGATATGTACCCTCATTCCATCTTCTGTCGTAATCATACATGTTTGTTGATCAGTCGTTGTGACATTATTTACTTCCCATATCTTTTGTTGTTTGATTCCGTTGATAAAATTTCTAACAGCTATGCGACAATATCTTTTATTGAGACTGTTCCAGTGGCTGTCGACAGTGGCTATGCGACCCGTTTTGTTGCTATTGTCTCGATATGTGATCTGGGATCTTCTATTGTAGTTATGTGGTGTGCTCTCTGATTCACTCCGGCAATATGTATTGTTGCTCGTATATCTGTGTCTGTTCATTAGCCATCTCCGAAATGTGTTAGAATCGCCCGTGAAGGGGGTTATAACCGAGCGAATTTGGTTATATTTATTGTAGTGATCTACATTGGATAGCGTGTCTGTTATCCATTGTAACGCGGTCATTGTGGGTTCGGACTCTACAGGTAAGGGTATGTTAGCAGGATGGACGTTTGCCTGTTGCATTTCCTGTTGCTGTTGTAGCTGCTGTGCATATAACGCATGTTGTTGTTGCTGTTGTTGCTGTAGTGTATACAACGCCTGTTGTTGCTGCTGTTGTTCTAGGCTTGGATCCATTTTATTGATTATGCCTGTCTGTCTTCACCAAAAAAAAGGGCAGGTCACGGCGCCAATTTGAACATATAACCGAGCTGGTTACGGCACCAATTTGAAGATATGTGCCCGCGTCAGTTGAATGCGGCACTAGTAGTTATATTGATTTTATGTAGTCAGAGTTAATCCTTCATATGTTGTTGTGGTTCAAGTGCTGACTGGCGTTCCGCCAGAGATGGTGATACTTGACCTTTTGTTATTTGTTTCAACCCAGGAATGTTCTTCCCTTTAAGTTTGGTGATAAGCAAAACAGTTTCAGCACAGCAACGTATATCCACAAGAAATTATTGTAAAGTTCCACAAACAGCAATGTAGAAAAATTCAATTAGAGTTTATTGATGTAATTAGACAAACACTGTAAATTTCACAATGATGATTGGTTATCCGATATGAAAAAAATATGTAATCCAACTGAATAATGTAGGTACATCCATATAGAATAATATATGTATATCCACAAGAAATAATTTACTGATTTGTTTACTCAAAAACTTGTCTTGGTATCCTCAAAGACGAAGTTCACCTAACGCTATCTGTAAAAATCCTCTAGTCTAAAATCATGGTATCCTTGGAATCATAAATCCTAAAATCGCTGCCAATCGCCCACAACTCTTCTATTTATACTATTTCTTCTTTTTTCCCGCCTTTTTTCACACGACTCGTCCTTTTTTCCACACGACACAATAGTTAACATTTGCACTCCGTTCCTCAGCTTTTAGACCTTTTTTGCACACGACATTCTGTTATTTCGACTTTATTTTCACATGTGTGATCTTTTCCAACTTAACATTAGGATAAAAATAAACCCAGATCACACAAACATTCATTTCCCACTTTCGCGCTTATAAAACCCATTCATTATTACCTGTGATTGACCTACGTTTACCCTGTCAGAGCAGTAACGGCAACTGAACTTTGAATGAATGCTGCGTTTTGTGTAAAAACGTCTTATTTGCATTTAAGGTATGTCATTCTTACATGTATCATCTTCTAGCACATATAAACGCTTAGCGTTAAAGTAGGAGGGACAAAGCTAGCGTGAAAGGTCAAGCGGTCACACTATGTCGTTAATATATATTCAATTGCGATGTTCCACGATGCAGCAATTCGAGTCGGCCAAACTCAAATGCCTGCACACATGCAACAATCATCGACATCAGTCGCGGAGATATATGTCTATTCATTTGAGGTGTTCCATGATACAGTCATTCGGATCGTGCACAAATCCAAATGCCTGTAAACATGAAACAATCCTCAACACTGGTATCAGGCCTTACAACTACCATCACAACTGACAACAACGATAATTATTTGTAATACTGCTACCTACAAGTAGGCTTATAGTGGCTTCTATTTCTGCTATTTGTTATACCAAAAGCACTGCTACCACCCCCATCACCACTGATGCTACCACCTCGATTGCCACTTTTACCGTTACTATTACTATATAAGTTATATATATATATATATATATATATATATATATATATATAACTTATATACTTGTATATCATCATGTAGCATGTCCTTTGCAGAACGTCGCTCTCATCACAGCCCGCCTGAAAGACTCTCGATCTCTAGCCAACCCTCCTGCCTCCTCCATTGTCATGTTCAAGGTGTCTTCAATGTCCTGTGTCCACCGTCGTCTTGGTCTGCCCCTGCCCCTGCCTCGCCTTCCGGGTACCATGCCCTCCATCACTGTTCTCTTCAAGCCACTATGACGTTTAATGTGGCCAACATATTTCAGTTTCCGGGACATGATATTGTTTATGAGCCAGTTTTCCTCGATGTTCAGGTCGTGTAGTATGTCTATATTTTTCTTCTTCTTGGTCCAAGATATTCTGAAAATTTTTCTGTAACACTTTGCTTCGAAAGATTTAATTTTTTTCTTTAATGTTTGAGTAATGGTCCATGACTCACATCCATACGTTGCTACCGGAAAGATGCACGTTCTCAGAAGTTTTACTTTTATTAATTTGCTGGTGTTATGCCATAGGTTCTCCATTTTATGTAACCTGTGAAAAACGGTGGAAAATCCCACAAATTATTCGAAGAATACTCATGGAGAAGAAAGAACTGAAATGACCACAGTAGAATTAGTGAAACAGCACAACAGATTTATTTCCCTTAATGTTTTGGTGAGTTATTTGCTCGTATTATTAATAATAATAATAATTGACTTGCGAGTAATAATTGACTATTTACTAATTAACCGCCGTTACAAGAGCATGTGAATGCTTGGTACAGGACCCTTGGTACATGAATCCTGGTACATGACCCCTGGTACATGACCCCTGGTACAGGACCCTTACAAGAGGACCAGCTACAGTGGTGGATCCATGATCCGTAGGGGGCACAAAGGAAAATAAATGATGATCATAATGATGAGGATAATGACAATAATGAGGATTTACTAATTGTCTTACTGAAAAGTCTGTAACCAACAAGGACAAAATTATGCCAGCTTTTAGGGAAAATATACAAAAAAACTCTGCATTGCACAAGCAAAGCTACATTTAATACCCTTTTAAATAGTAAGGTAAAGCATCCCGTTTCACGTCCATTGAGGCATGTTGTTAATATGGTATTAGGCCAATATTTTCTTGACCATCGGCACACTAGGGGTGACGTGGTCAGCATCACGCCGGCCGCCTTAACCTTCCCAGAGTTGCTCTGGTACCCAATGAGGCTGGGTCGAAACAGTAAGAAGGCCATGTAATCTTTTCATAATGCATTTTTGAGAAAATACTGAAACGGCGCATTGCACAGTGAAAGCTAATTTGAAAAGGTATACCCATTGTATTATCTATTCTCTTGTATTGGTGTGAGGGCTGACACTCATTGCAGATACGGAGCGAAGGATTCAGGCTTTCGAGCATAAATGTTATAGAAGACTTTTGCGCATTTGCTATAAAGAGCACAAAACAAATGTCTATGTTAGAGAGAAAATAAACACGTATGCAGGCCACCAAGAACCACTTTTGTCAATAGTGAAACGTCGAAAGCTTGCCTGGTTTGGGCATGTAACTCAGCATGACTCCCTTTCGAAAACGAACCTCCAGGGAACTGTCGAAGGTAAACGGAGAAGAGGAAGGCAAAGAAAATCCTGGGCTGATAACATCAAAGAATGGGCAGGGCACGGTTTTTCCACACTTGTACGCATTGCTGAGGATAGAGAGCAGTGGAGGACCTTGTCTGCTGATGCTTCCATCATGGCACCCCTACGACCTATGACGAGTTACTGGTTAAGATGAGATGATCCCCATTAAAGTAGTAAGCAGGTCTTTCAATTATTTTTTTGTTTTTTTTTGTGAGTGGTGAATTGATCATTGACCATGTCATGATAAGCTTGATTACAAAGATCCAATAAAGTTGAAATAGAATGAGATGACCACAGAAGAACTAGCTCCCGTCATCAGGTCATGCAGCTGATAAAAAGGGTAACTTAATTATGTCCACGTCATATTTTTGCGGGTTACGTTCTAGCTAACATGAGTAATGAGGATGTCTTGACAGAGGCCAATGTGCAAAGGAAGTTTATTCCTCAGGTTAGAAGGAAGCAATGCACTTTCTTTGTGCACGTTACGAGAATAAGGAAGCTGGACTGTATCGTGACAACAGAAACGATAGAATGAAAAAGAGACAGAGGATGACAAAGATAGAAGATTCTGAACAGTTTGACATTCGTGGCAAGTCAACATCAGAAATGATCAGTAGTACTGTAGACAGGAGGTTGTGGAGAGACGTGATCACCTACGCCACGGGGCAAGGTACTTAAAGAAGACTTTCTCTCAATAATAACAACTTTTCTTATTCTTCATCTTTCGCTGTGTCACGGAGTGTTTTGAGGGTATTTTGCATGAGTGAATGTTCCCATGCTCCAGCGGGAGTTTATTAGTCATGTGAGTTGTTGTGAGCTGGGAATGCGTGCATTGTAATAATTTAGCTACAGGGTTGTGAGCATTGCTTGAGACAAGCTGTTAGCTTTTGTGATGCGTGAATGAAGATCAGTGGAGTGTGGAAGGGTTTCACGGGTTTTAGTGAATACGCATGACAGGGGCAGTCAGAGAGAGGAGTGTGTTGGTTGAGACGTGTGTTGAGTCAGTAGAGAGTTGAGACAGTAGACAGGAGACAGCGAAGAGCGTAGAGAAGAGAAAGGTGGATGTCTATAGTAGTGCGCGAGTAGAGGGCCAGAGCTGTGTTGTAGATGTTGCAGTAGTTATTCATGAAGTAGCCTATTTGTGGTTGTAGTTATTCCGAGGAGCAGAGTGATTTGTGATGTATCTAATATTTGTAATGGCCCTACGTCCATTGTGACTTTTTGTGAATATAATATATTGTTGGAGATTGACATAGCTGTTGGAGTTGTTCCTTAGACAGTGAGCTATACGAGCGGTGTATAAGTGTTGTCTGACTTTCTACACATCCACCCACATACACCCTACTCGTCACACGCTGTCATTTTACCACATCTATTTTTTTCTCATTAAGTTGGCGGTCTGTCTCAGCCGTCCTTCATTGCCAGGCAGCTTCTTCCTCAAAAGTGTTGCCGAGTCCAGTTTGGTAGATCTTTAAGTGACGGAGCGAACAACGAATTTGTAAGGTAGGGAAATTACGGACTAGACCAGGAGTTCTCAACCTTCCTTTTGCTCATGAACCTTTTCTGGGGCTCATTTACCCCTGCGACTCCCTCAACTTATTGTAAAGGGGTAAAGGATCCCGTTACATACCCATTGAGGCATATTGAGAAAATAGTGTTAGGCTCATATTTTCCTGACCATCGGCACACTAGCAACTTACTGTGGTTCCTTAGAAATGTAGCATGGCCCCTGGTGCCATATGGATCACTCTGAGAACCACTGGACTAGACCTCTCCTGTATCCATTTAAAAGCGTGCTATTCCCAGAATTAAAGGTTTTTCTTTTTTTTGCGTTCAAAGTTAAAACTCACGAGCTCGCGTATAGTCTAGTCGTGAACTGTATAGTGAAGTTAACATTCGACAGGGGCGTACTTAAAGGATTTGGTACCCGGGGCGGATGCTACCTTTGGCACCCCTCACCCCTAATAAAGAAACTCTCTTGCGAGTAAATTATGAACAGTAATTATTATTATACTAGCAATAACCCGTCAATAATGAAGGAAGTAAATCAAAAACTGTAATATAGTTTTTTTAATATTTTTTTAATTGAATATAAAAGTTATTTCATGACAACATTTTTTGTGAAAGTGCATGGATTTGCTTCAAATAAAATAAAAAGTGATAAAAAGTGTTTTTAACAAATACTTTCAAATGTTTATGATTTGTTCCTCGGGTGAAGGCGACAAAGAGCTGGCCGTGTCCGAAAACAGTTTCAGGAAGGAAAACTCTTAAGTGATCAAAAGATTGTCCTTGGGCCTTATTGATTGTCATTGCAAATGCTAAAATAACTGGGAATTGACGACGTCGTATCCTACATGGTAAACTGCGCTCGCTCGGTTCTAAATCAATGCGAGGAATTATGACCCGTTCTCCCTTATAGTGATAATTTCTGCATCAATGGAATTCCGATGCAAGACTTTTATGACCAAACGCGTGCCATTCAATAGTCCGTTTTTTGCGTTCAGATTTCGCAATAGCATGATACATGCAGCAACCTTTAATTTCAGCAAATGCTGTGGCATTCCTGATGGGCACTGCTCGTTAAGGAACTCGGTTGGGAAATCAACTGCGTCGTCGAGATCATCAGAAATCATGGTATCTATGCTCCAATAAACCGTTTCATTTCCAGCGAGTAGCTCCAACAATAAGTCTGCAATACATTAAATTAAAATTTTGTCTTGAAGAAACAATCAAAAACTTACATTTTAAGGTTATTTTTAACAAAATGATCAGTTAAATCAGTTTCCGGAATGAAACTGGGTTCTACAATCAAAAACTTACATTTTATTCAAATATCACTGTCACTCACTTTGTGTTGCACAATTCACCGACTTTTCTTCGTTGAGTGTTACTATTTTCGGGAGAGTACATATAAGGGAAACAATACAATTAATGTCTAACTTCCAACCACAGTTGCATCCCTTAGATGTGACCGACGTACAAACGACGAGAATTATAGAGTTTTATTAGTGTCCGATGGCTCCCTTTTCCTGACTGTCACCTAGGGCGGACCGCCCCCTTGCACCCCCTAAGAATGCCACTGACATTCGATGAAATTTTTAATTAGAATCTTTCACTACGCGGTTGACTGAACTGCCCGAAGCACATCATCCGGCAAAGATACATGTTGCATTGCTTTTAAGCTGCATTTATTCCTAATAATCTGAAACCGGAACACATACAATTTTAGCAAGATAGATCTTTGGATAGCTCAGTGTTTTTAAAGTAGATTCCCCCGCAGCTCTGGCTGCCTGCCGCTGGTCTACATCCATCTCTATTTTACCTTATTTTGCTAGGTACCATGTCGAGCACAAGGACAAAGAAGAAGCAAAGAACGAGGACTCAAAGATACACCTCCAATGTCTTTGCCATGTTCAACCAAGCTCAAATACAGGAGTTTAAGGTGGGTACTTTGATTGTTAACGCCGTTTTTTATTCTTTTTTACTTGATTGTTAATGTCGTACTTACCATTTTATTGTTTATGTCGTATCTTACCACTTGGTTGTTAATGTAGATTTTTTTTTTTAAATTACGTTTGTTAATGTAGATGTTTTTTAAAATTACGTTATTGTTAATTCGATTCTTACCATTTGATTGCAAATGCCTTTTTTTAATGACTTAATTGTTAATGTTGATTCTTCCCATTCGATTTTTAGTGTCGTATCTTACCATTTGATTGTTGATGCCTTTTTCAAATGACTTAACTGTTAATGTTGATTCTTCCCATTCGAGTTTTAGTGTCGTGTCTTACCATTTGATTCATGTCGTTTCTTACCATTTTATTGTTAAAATCGTATCTTACTCTTTGATTGTTAGTGTCGATTCTTACCATTTTACTGTTAATATCGTTTCTTACTTTGTGATTGCTAATGTCGTTTCTGAACCATTTAATTGCTAATGTCATTCCATACCATTTGATTGTTAATGTAGTTTTATACATTTGATTGTTAATATCATTTTTTAACCACTTGATTATTAATTTAGATTTTTTACCACTTGACTGTTAACCTCAATGGCGTCTTTATTCATATTATTTGGAATTGAAAACAATATTAATATATATCCCAAATATAACGCATCAGAGGTTGAATGGGATATTTCTCATCAAATTTAAAAAAAAAACAATTTTTTGCTGATTGACTGTTAACACTGTTTTGTATGGAAAGAACAAATTAAACACAAATGGAACAACAGATGCGAAAAAGATAGCGCTCGGTTGGAGACATTGAGGAAACCGGCTAAAAAAAGATTTACAAAGTCAGTTCTTTATCGGGATTCCCCAAGGTAATAGAAATAATGTGATGCTCAAAAATGCAAGAAGCGACCTGCAGGCAGAATTTTAAAAAGGATAAGACGGCAAGGAAAGAAGACACGATGGCAAAGGCTGGGAGTAAAGGATATTTTTTGACTGGAGGCCTGTGCTCCAGTGGAGGAGAAAAGTAGTGAATGAATGAATCGGTAACAATAACATGGTCGTACAAAATATATAGTCTAATTACATTTCTCATTGTTTTCTCCCTAATAAGATAATAACACTAAATGCAGGAAATGATAACAAGATTGTACTGGAAGAAATACCACTAAAAGATGTAGAATCATACATATAACTTATCAGAAATATAGACAAGAGTTGGAGGGTCATACAATGATATCAAAATAAGAATACAAAATGCCTTAAGAAACTTTCATTGCATTTGGAAATATATGGAACAACAGATGGGGAGATCAAACGAAATCAGGTCCAATACAAAAATAAAAATTGTCAACTCAAATGTCAAATTAGTCCTATTGTTTAACTCTTAATCATAGAGAACAACAAAAACAACAACAAAAAAGCTAGACTCTCATAAATGGATGCCTACGTTTATCTTTATGGTACATTGACATTTTTTATGTCCCTGCTCTTAATGGTAAACAGTAAATTTTCTACCGTTTGTCTTTATGGTACATTGACATTTTTATGTCCCTGGTCTTAATGGTAAACAGTAAATTTTCTACCGTTTGTCTTTATGGTACATTGACATTTTTATGTCCCTGATCTTAATGGTAAACAGTAAATTTTCTACCGTTTGTCTTTATGGTACATTGACATTTTTATGTCCCTGATCTTAATGGTAAACAGTAAATTTTCTACCGTTTGTCTTTGTCGTAGATTTTGATAGGAGAATTAAGACTTGGGTGGGTCCCTTCTGAATAGATTGGAATAGGTGATCGTCACAGTGTGAGATAGTAACAGGAATAGATTCCACGAGTGAGATGATAGAATGTGATATAGAGGCTGTCTCTGAAAGCGGAAAAAATAAAGAATCTTCTCCCTCTCACCTATCTTCTACGACAACTTTACAGCGTCAGACAGTCTACACACAGATATATCTATTACCTATATTTCTATCTACTCACGGGCACGCACATACACGTGACGACCGTTAAACACACAGACGTGGGAAATCTATAAGAATGATTATATATATATATTATTTGAACGAGCTGACCAACGCACTGATTTAGTTCAAGAGAGATTTTTATTATTATCATCAAAAAAAAATCTTCTCACAACACCAAAAAATACATCAAGGAAAAACATATACAAATAGTCATAGAATTCAAGAAAAATGCTACAAGGATGATAGCCCGTTAGAATCTTACTCTAGGTTTAGCCCACAGCCCCGTTAAGAGAACAGATGATGGCCCAAAGAGTTATAGATACATAGGGTTTAGTCTAAGAGGTTTCTTCTTTTCTCGTAAATGTATGAACAGAGTTGGATAATCTGATTTAGCCTAAGAAAAAAAAGAAACTCTAGCATTTGTAACAAATCCTGCAGATTAAAAAAAAGTTAAGACAGCAAATGGGTGACAATAATACACCGGTAAAATAACACTCAGACCTGTGTACTCTCATTCATCCAGCCATGGCCTTTCTCTCACATATACTCACAACTTTGCTCGTTGCCTCTGGGAACATAATAATTCTAGGACCTTCGCACAGACCCGAAAAATGCAGTCAGCGACCAAGAAACCCCCAGTTCCAAAAGACGTACTGAACTCTCTGTCTCAGGGAACCGATTCCTTGGGTGTTCTAATTTTTCTCGAATGTCTGATTAAGTCACATAAAATTTGTCCAGACACGAAAGTTAGCAGAGCACAATGTCATTAGCTTTGGATTCTAGGATTTAAGGAATGTCAGATCGGTGTCTTCTTTCAGGCAGGTACTATATTTGGTCACCACAATACTAGTCACAATCTCTGTCGGAATGTTACTGTGATTCTTGTAATATTCTCGCCGCCAGGCAGCATGTACATCTAAATTTGTGGAGCAATATGAACTGGCTCAAAAGCCCAATATATATTTCTAGTCTTTAGAAACCGTTAGTGGGATTGCTATTACTGTCTCTCTCTGATGGCTTATGCACTGTCAGACCCGTGTTACTTGAAACAAAAAAACCCCACGTGGTTAAAGATAGGAAATGTCTATGTTTCTCACAAATATGTCTCTCAGGCTACTAAACGCTGGTAAGTTGGGTACCACCGTTTCACTCAAACACAGCACTACAGGATATCGCACAATTAAGAATTATACGCTTATATTTATGGAAGTATAGAAGTTCGACAAATTGTCGCAACAAACTAAGAAACTTCGCTTATACAGCTCTACTCTTCGCGAACCACCTGTCTACTGCGATTTATTGAGACAAGAATCAAAATAAAGTTTCAAACTAGGTTTAATATCTGAAACAGACAAAGGATGAACTATTTCCCCAACCCTGATCTCTCCCCTTCTCATAACACCTACGTTTCACTTAGAAGCATGTCGTAACTGTCCCCGGTGCGATTACGCACCTGCGTTAACAAACTGACCGGGAAAAGCGCGTGTCAGTTGCAAATCTCAGACAACCGTCTACAACTGCGTCGTAGAGATGCCGGGTTTGACACCTTAAGCTAGTGACAGGTGAAAAAATGGTAGACCAAAAGTCTGCTCTATGTCCAGCGAAACGAATTTCTCACACCCCAGGCCCAGAAATCTGGTCGGGCCGCGCTCTGACCGGGGAAACTGCAGACGTATGCCTGGCGAGAACCGTATATTCACAGCTATCTGCGCGACTGACATCTGATGCGATAAGGTTACTAGTCAGTATGAGAAAGAAAAACGATGATGGGAAAGAAATATATTTTTCGCAACAAGTGATGCGAAAAAAATACAGGAAAAACAAGTACGGAAAGATAATAAAATAAAAGGATGCGGGTGAGAGAATAGGAAGAAGATGTAGGCAATTTAATGATCAAAACCCACGTGACAGGACGTCCCCCCTTAAGATATGGAAGCACTCCATGTCTAAGTTATGGAATTAAATTTCCTATAACCGTAACTTCGGGGTCTCTGTCTTCTTCCTTCTCATCTTCCCCCTCCATCTCTCTCCAATTCCTACTCAAGTCTACTCCCCAAAGTTTTCTTTCTCTGGAATGTTTCCCATGCGCGCTTGAAAGAGCGTCGCTGCTTCTGACATTTTTGAAAGATTTCCTGTGATAGCGGTGGAATATCCCTGCCACTATCGTCATCTTCGTCAGTTTTGGCGATCGTCAGGAGATGGTCGGAGGTTGGCACTGGTTTTTCCAAGTATTTCTTTAAGAGATTTAAATGGAAAACCTTCTCCACTCCTTGAATAGATATCTGGTAGTTAGCCTTAGAAATCTTTTTCAGGACGATAAACGGCCCTTGCCATCCGATCTTCAGTTGGTTGTTCTCGGTAGGGAGTAACACCAAAACTTTCTCTCCTGCTCCCAGTTCTCTCTCTTTCGCGACTTTCCTGTATCGGTTAGCGTGCTTTGTGCGAGCTCGCTTAAAGTTAGTCGTTGCTAGGTCCCACCCTAGTTTCAACCTTTCCTTTAAAACCGACACATATTTACTGGCTGAGACAACTGTCTCATCCGCCTTCTCGTCTGTCAGAGACTGAAGTAAGGCTTCAAGAGGGCCCTTAATAGGTCTGCCGAATAAGAGTGTAGCTGGCGGAAATCCTGTGGAAGTATGAGGAGATTCTCTGTAGCCAAATAATGCTGCAGGAATACAGAGATCCCAATCTTCAGGTTTCACTTGTGCCAGTTTACTTAGCATCATGTTGAGGTTTCTATTAGCACGTTCCACGAGCCCATTTCCGGCCGGAGTATAAGGCTTTGTGTAGATGTGTTTGGTCCTCAAGATCTTCACGATCTCATCCATCAACAGGTTTTGGTATGGGGATCCGTTATCCGTCAACACTTGCTGAGGGAATCCCAACCGAGTGAAAATCTGCACGAGGGCTTCTGCGACATGCTTGGCATCTGCGCATGTTAGCGGGATAGCTTCTGCCCATAAAGTGCATGTATCGACTAAGGTCAGGATGAACCTGTTCCTTCTTTTAGTCCTGTCGAAAGGCCCTAAAATGTCGATCACAACCCGTTCGAATGGTGTTCCCACTATTGGCATTTCACCCATGTGGACTGGGGGTGTCCGTTCCTTGGGTGGTACACGTTGGCACTGGGCACAGGATTTTACGTACCTCATAATATCAGTGTTTACTCCTGGCCACCAATAATGAGTGGTTATACGTTGGTTTGTGGCGTTCTGTCCCATATGTCCGCTGAAGGGAACAGAGTGCCCCATTTCTAGGATTTGGCTTCTGTACTGTTTCGGTACTAGGAGCTGGTTGTAACCTTGGTCAGGCTTGCCCGTTCTCCGATAAAGTACGCCATCCTTAGAAAAAATGTCCCCGTGCTGTGTGGGTTCCTTAGCCATGGGCAGTTTCCTAAAGCAGGGTGCCAAAGTAGGATCCTTTTGTTGCGCTTCTCTAAGTTCCATAGGTAACAAATTAGGCGCAGGCTCCTGTTCCTTTTTGGTTTGCCCTCTTGTAGTTACTGCTGCCACAATCGGCTCTTCCGGTCTCCCAATACACACGTATCTCCCGCCAAGTATGACTGGGTAGATGGGATCATCCATAACAGCCGCTTTGATCACACCTCTGACAAAATCAGAGTGGATCTCCACCAATGCAATGGGAAGCGCTGTAGATGCATCACTCTTACGAACTCCACAAAGTTGGACGGTCTCTGCTGTCTCTTGACCGGGTTTGACCAGGTTTCTGGCAACAATGCAATCGTAAGAAAGCCCCGTGTCAAATAAGCAAGAAGTTTGAGAACCGTTCAAAATAACCGTACCTCGCGTTGAGGGTCTTTCCCCAACAGGTTGGGAATCACTGTCAATAATTCCGCCTTGCGAGACTGTCAATAAGCATCCTATGCGTTTCGGCTCGGTATGCTCGGTCTGATCATATGTCCCGTGTTCAGGGGTTCTCCCTTTGCCACCTTGTCCTTTCTGGCTACGCTGCCATGTAGGGCGGTCGGGTTGATCAGACTGTTTGGGGTGGTTGGGGTACTTGTTCTTGTAGAACTTGGATTTTTCAGGAGGGGGGTTTTGAGGTCCAGTTTCTCTGTGGTTATTTTGGTTAGAAGCCTGAGAAGATTGCTCTAGGTTATGTTTTCGAAAATGCTCCTCTGTTGGTTTCCGCTTTGTGGCCGGTAGTTCAGCCAGCGCATTGTGGTAACGCTCAGACTTCTCTAAGATGTCTTCAAGTTTTTCTGCCCCCTGCTCAGCTAAAAATCTCCGGGTGTCCGCAGACAAAGTGTTCTTTATTTGTTCTGTTAGAACAAATTCCTCAAGACCTTCATAGGTAGAGGGGAGCTGCGAGAGCTCTAGGCACTTTGTCAGATAACCCTTCAAACGAGACGAGAACTGCTGAAAAGTTTCAGAATTCTCTTTCCGGCTGTTGCGAAACAGTTGCAAAAATTTGCGAGCGTTCATTTCAAAGCGCTCCAGTAACGCTTTCTTCAACAGATCATAGTTGTCTTGTTGGCTGCTTTCCAGTTTGGCGTACACATCATACGCAGAACTTTTCAAAGCCTGGGAAAGCTTCATGTTCCAACGCGACCTCTCTAAACCGTACAGAGTTGCAATTTTCTCAAATTTTTCTAGCCAAGTGTCAATCTTCTCATTTGGACACGGGAAAGATTCAAGCGGAAAAGACATAGCAGTGAGATGGGTAGATTGAGTGTTAGAAGGATCAGTTAAGGAAGAATGAGGAGAAGACTCTCCATTGCTGGAGGTAGAGGCTGCGCCACGACTTTGCACTTCTAGAGCTTTAAGAGCCAACTCATGTTGTCGCTCCTTCTCTCTTTCCTCATGCTGTCTCTCCTTCTCTCTTTCCTCATGCTGTCTCTCCTTCTCTCTTTCCTCTCTGTCCTCCCTCTCCTTCTCATGCTGTCGCTCATTCTCTCTTTCTCTCTCCCTGCGGATTTCCATTTCTTCGTCCATCTTCTTCTGCTCTTTAGCTTCAGCTGCTTTCCTCTCCGCATCATATCTCTCAAGTTCGTCTCTGACAAATGCTTTCGCTTCCTCTCCTTCCAGTCCCTCCTCTCTCGCTTCGTCCCTGAGGAGTTGTCTAAGCTTTGCCCTCTCGGCCATATTATGTCAGTGACTGAGACTAGTGGAGAAAGAAAATAGGAAAAAGGATACACTGACTCCTACCACTTACGAGAAAAAAAATACCAAAAATTCAGAAGATGATATCCTTTTTCCTGGGATACCTCCTCCAAAGTAAAATCTAACTATCGCTGCTATTATCGGCAATAAAGCACTTAATGCAAAACACGACTACGCCAACTAAATGGTAGTTAAGATTACTTCTGAAAAATAAGTTGCTACAGTGGAAAAGCAAAATAATTATTGCAAAAATTAAAGAGAAAAATAATCCCTTAATTATAAAATCCACTATAGTTCACCCCTGAAGACAGTTAGGGTGAGGGAGGCAATTAATCTGGACAAATAGTCCGAAACGCACTCCTTAACTTTAGTTCAAACACCTTCCTGCTTCAGAACCCTTGTGAATGTTATACACTCACAAAACTTTACCAGCGTTTAGTATTACAAAATCATTAATTATCATGTATTCCGACAAAATCAACCTGTAAACCAAATGTATAATGCTTCTTAATGCTGTGGAAAAAACTTATCAGTTTGTGTGGTCAGCACGCCCGTAAACAGATCGTTAGTCTAGGGGATAAATTATTTTAAAAGATACAAAACTCACAAGACATCACACTCTTACTCTATATCAGAATAAAGAATCTTGAAGACGAGCTGATATTTGTCGTCTCGTCTTCCTATTCAAAGTTCAAAAACCGGAAACGAGCAACCATTTGTCGTACTCGTCTTCCTATTCTAAGTTCAAAAATCCGTCGGGCGAGACCCCATTTGTCGTAGATTTTGATAGGAGAATTAAGACTTGGGTGGGTCCCTTCTGAATAGATTGGAATAGGTGATCGTCACAGTGTGAGATAGTAACAGGAATAGATTCCACGAGTGAGATGATAGAATGTGATATAGAGGCTGTCTCTGAAAGCGGAAAAAATAAAGAATCTTCTCCCTCTCACCTATCTTCTACGACAACTTTACAGCGTCAGACAGTCTACACACAGATATATCTATTACCTATATTTCTATCTACTCACGGGCACGCACATACACGTGACGACCGTTAAACACACAGACGTGGGAAATCTATAAGAATGATTATATATATATTATTTGAACGAGCTGACCAACGCACTGATTTAGTTCAAGAGAGATTTTTATTATTATCATCAAAAAAAAATCTTCTCACAACACCAAAAAATACATCAAGGAAAAACATATACAAATAGTCATAGAATTCAAGAAAAATGCTACAAGGATGATAGCCCGTTAGAATCTTACTCTAGGTTTAGCCCACAGCCCCGTTAAGAGAACAGATGATGGCCCAAAGAGTTATAGATACATAGGGTTTAGTCTAAGAGGTTTCTTCTTTTCTCGTAAATGTATGAACAGAGTTGGATAATCTGATTTAGCCTAAGAAAAAAAAGAAACTCTAGCATTTGTAACAAATCCTGCAGATTAAAAAAAAAGTTAAGACAGCAAATGGGTGACAATAATACACCGGTAAAATAACACTCAGACCTGTGTACTCTCATTCATCCAGCCATGGCCTTTCTCTCACATATACTCACAACTTTGCTCGTTGCCTCTGGGAACATAATAATTCTAGGACCTTCGCACAGACCCGAAAAATGCAGTCAGCGACCAAGAAACCCCCAGTTCCAAAAGACGTACTGAACTCTCTGTCTCAGGGAACCGATTCCTTGGGTGTTCTAATTTTTCTCGAATGTCTGATTAAGTCACATAAAATTTGTCCAGGCACGAAAGTTAGCAGAGCACAATGTCATTAGCTTTGGATTCTAGGATTTAAGGAATGTCAGATCGGTGTCTTCTTTCAGGCAGGTACTATATTTGGTCACCACAATACTAGTCACAATCTCTGTCGGAATGTTACTGTGATTCTTGTAATATTCTCGCCGCCAGGCAGCATGTACATCTAAATTTGTGGAGCAATATGAACTGGCTCAAAAGCCCAATATATATTTCTAGTCTTTAGAAACCGTTAGTGGGATTGCTATTACTGTCTCTCTCTGATGGCTTATGCACTGTCAGACCCGTGTTACTTGAAACAAAAAAAAACCCACGTGGTTAAAGATAGGAAATGTCTATGCTTCTCACAAATATGTCTCTCAGGCTACTAAACGCTGGCAAGTTGGGTACCACCGTTTCACTCAAACACAGCACTACAGGATATCGCACAATTAAGAATTATACGCTTATATTTATGGAAGTCTAGAAGTTTGACAAATTGTCGCAACAAACTAAGAAACTTCGCTTATACAGCTCTACTCTTCACGAACCACCTGTCTACTGCGATTTATTGAGACAAGAATCAAAATAAAGTTTCAAACTAGGTTTAATATCTGAAAGAGACAAAGGATGAACTATTTCCCCAACCCTGATCTCTCCCCTTCTCATAACACCTACGTTTCACTTAGAAGCATGTCGTAACTGTCACCGGTGCGATTACGCACCTGCGTTAACAAACTGACCGGGAAAAGCGCGTGTCAGTTGCAAATCTCAGACAACCGTCTACAACTGCGTCGTAGAGATGCCGGGTTTGACACCTTAAGCTAGTGACAGGTGAAAAAATGGTAGACCAAAAGTCTGCTCTATGTCCAGCGAAACGAATTTCTCACACCCCAGTCCCAGAAATCTGGTCGGGCCGCGCTCTGACCGGGGAAACTGCAGACGTATGTCTGGCGAGAACCGTATATTCACAGCTATCTGCGCGACTGACATCTGATGCGATAAGGTTACTAGTCAGCATGAGAAAGAAAAACGATGATGGGAAAGAAATATATTTTTCGCAACAAGTGATGCGAAGAAAATACAGGAAAAACAAGTACGGAAAGATAATAAAATAAAAGGATGCGGGTGAGAGAATAGGAAGAAGATGTAGGCAATTTAATGATCAAAACCCACGTGACAGTCTTTATGGTACATTGACATTTTTATGTCCCTGATCTTAATGGTAAACAGTAAATTTTCTACCGTTTGTCTTTATGGTACATTGACATTTTTATGTCCCTGATCTTAATGGTAAACAGTAAATTTTCTACCGTTTGTCTTTATGGTACATTGACATTTTTATGTCCCTGATCTTAATGGTAAACAGTAAATTTTCTACCGTTTGTCTTTATGGTACATTGACATTTTTATGTCCCTGATCTTAATGGTAAACAGTAAGTTTTCTACCGTTTGTCTTTATGGTACATTGACATTTTTATGTCCCTGTTCTTAATGGTAAACAGTAAATTTTCTACCGTTTGTCTTTATGGTACATTGACATTTTTATGTCCCTGATCTTAATGGTAAACAGTAAATTTTCTACCGTTTGTCTTTATGGTACATTGACATTTTTATGTCCCTGATCTTAATGGTAAACAGTAAATTTTCTACCGTTTGTCTTTATGGTACATTGACATTTTTATGTCCCTGATCTTAATGGTAAACAGTAAATTTTCTACCGTTTGTCTTTATGGTACATTGACATTTTTATGTCCCTGATCTTAATGGTAAACAGTAAATTTTCTACCGTTTATCTTTATGGTACATTGACATTTTTATGTCCCTGATCTTAATGGTAAACAGTAAATGTTCTACCGTTTGTCTTTATGGTACATTGACATTTTTATGTCCCTGATCCTAATGGTAAACTGTAAATTTTCTACCGTTTGTCTTTATGGTACATTGACATTTTTATGTCTCTGATTTTAATTTTAAACAGTAAATTTTCTACCGTTTGTCTTTATGGTACATTGACATTTTTATGTCCCTGATCTTAATGGTAAACAGTAAATTTTCTACCGTTTGTCTTTATGGTACATTGACATTTTTATGCCTCTGGTCTTAATTGTAAACTGTAAACCTTCTACCGTTTGTCTTTATGGTACATTGACATTTTTATGCCTCTGGTCTAAATTGTAAACTGTAAACCTTCTACCGTTTGTCTTTATGGTACATTGACATTTTTATGCCTCTGGTCTTAATTGTAAACTGTAAACCTTCTACCGTTTGTCTTTATGGTACATTGACATTTTTATGCCTCTGGTCTTAATTGTAAACTGTAAACCTTCTACCGTTTGTCTTTATAGTACACTGAATATTTTCTTTCTCTTGTCTTAATCATCATTATTATCATCATCATTTTCATCATTAATATCATCATCATTATCATCATCATTATCATCATCAGTATCTCATCGTTTTCATCGTTATTATCATCATCATTATCATCATCATCATTTTCATCGTTATTATCATCATCATCATTTTCATCGTTATTATCATCATTATCATCACCATCATCATTTTCATCGTTATTATCATCATTATCATCATTTTCATTGTTATTATTATGATCATCACCATTATCATCATCATTTTCATTTGTGCTCTTTACATAGCATGGAACCACTACTGTAGCTGGTCCTCTTGCCGGAGCCTGGACCAGGCAGTTACAAACTTTTGTAGTAGGGTTTCTATGGCAATTAGTTTTACATGAAGAGGTTGCCCGCCCCATGCACAACCTCATATTAGTAGCCTTGTACGACATGCCTAAGGGAGGTAGTAATCCTAGTCTTTCTTTTGCTTCGTGAGTGATACGGAAACTACGGGAAGCCTTTTGCCTTAATAGTGCGCAGAAAATTATAACTGTTATTACAATTACAAATCATAACATCAATAACATTACAATTTATAGTACTGTAACCAATCATAACGTCAATAACATTACAATTTATAGTACTGTAACCAATTATAACGTCAATAAAATTACAATTTATACTACTGTAACCAATCATAACGTCAATAACATTACAATTTATACTACTGTAACCCATCATAACGTCAATAACATTACAATTTATACTACTGTAAACATTCATAACGTCAATAACATTACAATTTATACTACTATAATCAATCATAACATCAATAACATTACAATTTATACTGCTGTAACCAATCATAACGTCAATAACATTACAATTTGTACTGCTGTAGCCAATCATAACGTCAATAACATTACAATCTGTACTGCTGTAACCAATCATAACGTCAATAACATTACAATGTATACTACTGTAACCAATCATAACGTCAATAACATTACAATGCATACTACTGTAACCAATCATAACGTCAATAACATTACAATACGTACTACTGTAACCAATCATAACGTCAATAACATTACAATGCGTGCTACTGTCACCAATCATAACGTCAATATCATTACAATGCGTACTACTGTAACCAATCATAACGTCAATAACATTACAATTTATACTACTATAACCAATCATAACGTTAATAACATTACAATGCATACTACTGTAACCAATCATAACGTCAATAACATTACAATTTATACTACTATAACCAATCATAACGTTAATAACTTTACAATGTATACTACTACAACCAATCACTACATCAGCCATTGAGCGTCCCACTGACAGAGCAGTTAGAGCGCTAGTCTCTTGAGACAAAGGTGCATGGTTTGATTCACGGTCTAGACACACTCCAGCTGTAAATGTGTACCTGACTTTCCTCTCGAGTTAGGGAAGGAAAAGATAGGGAGGAAGGAAACTGGTCACGCCACCTCACAAAGCCGGACCTAGTATAGTGAAGTGTCTAATGCTTCACTCCCCTACGTCAGTATCTGTTATGTCTTTACCACCTTTACATCAACTACATCAGAGCTTAAACCACCAACCATATCAGAGCTTAAACCACCAACCATATCAGAGCTTAAACCACCAACCACACGAAAGCTAAAACCACCAATCATATCAGAGCTTAAACCACCAACCATTTCAGAGTTTAAACCACCAACCATATCAGAGCTTAAACCACCAACCAAATCAGAGCTTAGACCACCAACCATATCAGAGCTTAAACCACCAACCATAGCAGAGCTTAAACCACCAACCATATCAGAGCTTAAACCACCAACCATATCAGAGTTTAAACCACTATCATCTTGTACCAAACTCTCTTGCTATAGGAAGCCTTCAACATGATCGACCAAAACCGAGACGGTTACATTGACAAAGAGGATCTGATTGAAATGTATACTTCTCTGGGGAAAAACCCAACAGACAAAGACCTCGAAGTGATGATCAACATGGCCCCTGGACCAATCAACTTCACCATGTTTCTCACTTTGTTTGGGGAAAAACTCAACGGGACAGACCCTGAGGAAGTCATACGGAATGCTTTTGCTTGCTTTGATGAGAGAAACGCAGGTATGGTTCATTATTGATGGTAGTGATGGTAGTGCCGGCCAATTTTAGACAGGAACAGCGTAACAGTATGAAATATTTTAGTAAAACGTTATATATTAAGGGGGCGAAACACTTGGTTGTACGGGTGACACCATCTGATGATCACATTGCCTCCTGCTGTATCGCTCTGAATAGAGTTTCCTATCATCAGATATGTATGAATATATTCTATCTCTATCCCGTTCTCTTCTAGTTTATTTCATACTACTGTCTTTCCCCTATTCTCTTTTAGTTTTTTTTTTTAAATCACTGTGTCTGTATCTTGCTCTCTGCGGGTTTTGTTTTGTTCATTCTTCTATCTGCCTCAGTTTTTCACAGATTTTGTTTTTATCCTTCAGGTCTCCTCTTGGTTTTTTTTTTTTTTTCATCCTTCTGTCTGTTTCCAGTTCTCTCTTCGTTTATCCACAATTGTGATTGACACCAGTACACCTATATTTTTTTCATTTTATTTTTTTTTTTGTTTTTGTCTCTCTATCCCCAGTTCTCTTCTAGTTTCACGAGTGAGTTGATACGTTCTGTCCTGCTCGTACTGTAACTTACAACATTCTAGGCATGATAAATTCTCCAGTTTTGAAAACTCTCTGGGATCAAAATACGGCCTCTCCATAAGCTGTTACAGTTTAAACCCCGCCAAAACCATAACATATTTCTTTTCACGATGATTTTTCTGTCACTCACAATTTATTCATTTGCACTGTTAACATTTTTATCATTATTGTTTTTTTTTTTCTTCGTCTATCTCATTTTCTTTTTAAACTGATTAATTACAGTAAAACTTGTTTTTATTTAATCCACATGAAGGTTACATTCCAGAAGATTATCTAAGAGAATGTTTGATGACTATGGGTGACAGATGGACCGAGGATATGGTGGAAGAACTGCTCCATGGAGCTCCCATTCAAGATGGCCGTTTTGATTACTTGGAGTTCACTCGTACCCTAAAACATGGCGCTAAAGAGAAAGATGACGTTCAAGGCCAGACTGAAGGTCAAGATGGTGAAGGTCAGAAGGAAAGCGGCGCATGTCCTGAAGCTGGGACTGCTGGTGTTGAGGTCAAAGGTTGAATCTCATCCATAGTTCTATTTTATGAATTTGTAGCACAAAATATATACAGTATGGTCTCGGGTTACGAACGAGTTCCATTCTTAAGGGTTAAGAGCGAGTTCCATTCTTAAGGTTGTTCGTAACCCGATTTTGTACGCAAGTCGGAATTTTACATCCAGTTATTGCACATAAGTATTCGCTAAAAACACTTCAACAAGAATAAACCTTTAGAACATTTATTTTACCGAACAAAACCTAAGACCTTAATCATAATGACAATGTAATAAAATACAGTAAATTGCAGAACACGCAATTCAAACTAAAAAAAAAAAAAAAGTAATATTTTTGGTATCTCTACCCTACGCGAGACAAAAGTAAACGAGAGAACGAGCTGACTTAAAATTATGACACCCGTTTCTAAGTCTTAGCGTCAGTGCCGACCGGCGTAAATTAGTGCCCTAGATGAATGGATCTAGGGCACTAGCGTAAATGTGCTTTCAGCGTTGCCACTCCTAGGTGGATTCACATCTAGTTTTTTTTTTTTTTTTTTTTGTGGTCCCGTTGACTCCCGCTAGGTGTCATTTTCCTTCATTAGTTGAAGTTTTATTATTAGTCTTCTTGTTATGAGAAGAGGAAAGCTGGAATATATCGTAACAGCATGTAAGATTTAAGGAAAACGAGATAGGGGAAGACAAAGAGAGCAAATACCAGACAGTTTGACATCGTGGCATGGAAAGAAGTCAACAGCAGAATTGATAAATTGTACTGGAGACAGCAAATTGTGGAGATACATGATCTCCTACGCCACTAGACACGGTACTTGAAGAAGAAGAATTTGAAGAACGCCGCCTAGATCAACTTTCGGTTTTTCGCCTAAAGTAGTCAAAAAAACTGCATAAAGTAGCCTAAGTCGCCCAAAAGTAGCTCAAAATTCTAATTCTAGGTATATCTAGGTGTTTTTAAGGTACCATCTAGGTTTTTTTCCAAATTCATGGTGGCAACACTGGCGCTAGTCACTTGCGTCAGAACTAGAACACTTTGTTCGTAAGGGAAGGAACAGATGTCGCAGTAGAAGTCGAGAAAAGGCTTGAACTAAAAACTTACTATAGAAATCACAATATAGACTTGACAGGTGATAAGGTTTTAAGTATAGATGCCCCAAGAGATGCCCAATCAATACTTAAAAGATATACCGTGTACGTAAAACGAAGGAAAACATTTAAGGCTAGTAACAAAAAAAAAACACACAAAAAAAAAAAAATTACTAACTACTCATAGGACAAGGAAAGACAACAAGGTATTAAAAAAAAAACAACTCAACAAGAACAAATACTAATACAAAGTAAAACCAAGTGTAAAGGACGATAGTTATCAAGAAACAATACAAAAGAGAAAATAAAATGGACAAATACTAATATAAATTAAAATCAGCAACTACTAAAGACAATAGCTATTTAAATTGAATACAAAATTTAAAAAATAAAATGACACTAAATACCCCAATTATAACCAAATTTCATGTTGAACAGGGTAGACCAAGATGGAACGAGAAGAGGCAATAACGGTCAGCTGTTAAGTGCCCGCTCTCCACCCATCACCTCATCAAAACAACAACAAAATCGGAACTTGAAAATGGTTCTTATGTGCTCGACCGTAATAGCAGGTTGTCATATGTTGAGACCACCGTAACCCGAGACTTTGCTGTACTGTGGTTTTATAATACCAGTAAAATATAACCGGCTCTGTTAGTGTCACATACTAGTGGTGTCATTCTCACTTTTTAATAGCCGAGTCTATTAGATCATGGCTTTATTTTCCATCAACTTAACATCAGACGATAAGCTGTCTGAAATAGAAGCATCAGACAATGTGTTTATATCAGTCTTATTTATGTACACCAGAACCACTACTTACTAATTTTATTATGCTGCTTTAGTGTTTCACGATCTGACAACAAGGGCATAACCCAGATAATTGTAGATGGCCTACTCAACACTGTGGGGAGCATTCTACCTCCGTCTAGTTTATATTACTTTTATATTACATTCTTTTTGTACCAACCATTAGATCTTGGCTTTATTATTCATCAACTCTTACTTACTTAGCCATCCTTCTTCTACTCTGAGTCGTAGAGGTTTGGAGGAGGGAGAGCCATACTATCCTATCGGCTGTCTTCCTTCTGGCCTGGATTCCAGTCTAGTCCTCGGTCCTTCAGAGATTACTTAATGTTGTCCTCCCAGAGGACAGGGTCGTCCTGGAGGTCTGGATCCCTGGCTCTTAGTTTCCCATATTTGTCATGGTACCCGATCTTCTTCCATTCTGCAGACATGGCCAAACCATCGTAGTCAGGACTGTTCTACTTGAGTCTGCAGTGGCTGGGTTTTGAGGCTTGCCGTATCATCTGGTTGCGGACCATATCTCTTCTTGTTACTTCAACCACCTTCCTCAGATACCCCACTTCTGAGGTTTGGAGCTGGGTTTTGTAGGTTGTAGTCATTGCCAATGACTTGCATCCATATGTCAAGACTGGAATACAGGTGTTTATAACACATAAGGAAAGGAAACCTGAGGCCTGTAAACAGTAAATAAATATAGGTGGAGTGGTATACAGCCATCTTCATCAACTCAACATCACAAATAAAAACATCAGCTACTTTGGTCATATCAATTTTATTTATATACTACTTACAAATTTTGTTATGCTGCTTTGGTGTTTCACGATCTGACAACAAGGGCATAACTCAGATAATTTTACGATTGCCTACTCAACACTGTGAACAGCATCCTACCTCTGCCTCATTATATTACACTAATTTTGTAACCTAAATAAATTCAACAAGCAGTTCTGCGAACCCGGCTACTGTTAACGAAACATTCGAGCAAACAGATGTGAACTGCCAGAATGACACCACTGCATACTGGGTATCAACAAAGTCACATTTTATATGCAACACAATGTATTTTTATTTTATTTCAAACTATGTCAATTTTTTTTTTAATAAAAGAATTTATACATGTATATACCACAATCTCCATGTTTTAATTCTGTTATTTTCACTACGTGTGAACAGATAAAATCTTGTTTTCAATCTTTGATGTACCAGGCACTATCTTGACCTTCACACAATATCTGTTCTGCATCTGTGTTTAGTGCTTCAGCCTCAGCTTTGAAGTTGTTTGAAAATACAAATAGTATATTTTGTTTATACGTTTGAAAAGCATATAGCATTCGTACATGAAGATAATCTGATGATGTTTCTCACTTTTTATCATTTTCCTTTGTGCTCCTTATGAAGCATAGAGCCAACACTGTAGCAGGTCCCCCCTTGCAGGAAGCCTGGACCAAGTAGTCACATGCTCTTATAGGAGTGGTTTCTGTTTTACATGATGAGGCTGCCAGCCTCATGCACAATCTCATATTAATCACCTTGTCCGACATGTCTGAGGGTACAGTCATCCTATTCTTTGTTTCATCAGAGACCCTGAGAACTACACGAGGTTCATATGTGCACGGCAGGAAGAATAATTAACATAATATTATTTAAATCACATCTGAAAAACAATACTTGTTTACTTATAATTGTCAAAGAATAAGTTTAAAATGCAGCAAAATCTTGTTATCATATTTAATGTTTTTATTGGTCTGATTGTTTCCCTTGGGAAGTGATGGTTAAGAAAGTTACATCCCTTGTAAAGAGGGACATTTTTTTTTCAAAACTTTAATCATAATGTCATATCCCTAGCTAAAAAGTAGAGAAAAGTTAAAATTCATTTTTCAAAACTTTACAGATATTTCATTCAGAATCAACACATTGAGTTCTAGTCAAGATCCTTAATCTTCTAAATTACAGCATCCTTTCAGTGTCCATTCTGCAGCCTTCTGTCTGTGTTGTCAGTGAACTCAAGGAATCGTGTTTTCCTCCATGGCGAGATGGCAAAGTGCCGCTTATTGTTAGGGACTCTGCTTTTGCCTGTGCAGAGCAGCTTCTCTGCCGTCTATCACAGCCATATCTTTTCTGTCTCTCAATCATTAGGTGGTTTGTGAGCCATTAAAATTTGCCTGCTTCTTGTTGTACTCTGTAGTAATGAATCTCTCAGCCGAGATGTGTATTCTGGCTGTTCTGCCAAAGTTGAGCACTGAAGGAGTTGCCCAGGATGGGATTCCATATTCCAGTGCTAGTCTAATATTTCCTTTATACATCATCATCCTATAACTCCCCAAGGAGCATAGGCCTTCAACAAACTTATACCAAATCTTCCTGTCCTGTGCCATCACCTCAAGGTCTTTCCATGACTTCTTCACATCTGGCTCCAGTTCTCTATGGTATCCCTCTAACTCTCTCACCCTGGGAAATTCTAGAATAAAGACTTCTTGGTAATGTCATCAATAGGTTTCCTCAACATGTGCTCTATACATCTCCAGCGTCGTCTTCTCATCTTTTGTTCCGCTGGCACTTATCTGGTTCTTTCCTGTATATAACCATTTCAGTATTTGATGGTCTGCACCCCATGTAGGTCATGTTAGTTTTTTTTAAACCAGGTTGATACGCTGCCTAGCATTGTTGCTGGCACTTTTAAACTTGATTTGCTTCATGTTAGGCTGTCGTCTACTGTAATTCTAAGATTTGTGGAACTCATTTCTATGGACAGCTCATGTCTTTTCGGTTTTAGTATGACTTTTTTACTCCTTGTTTGACAATGTGAAAATTATTTATGTAATTTTCATCTCATTTACTTTTAGTAGCCATTTTTTAAAGTCAGTTTATCTAGACTTTTCTTGCATCATGCTATATGCTGATCTGATATTTTATTCTCAAAGCTCTAACTAGTTTCCACAGTTTGTTCCCTTCTTTATCTAGGTTGAGATTTTCTGTTGTTTGCTTCCAGCAGTCTCTTGATGTTTGATTTAATGTTCTTTTGTACTTTGCACTGGTTACTTTGAGCAAGATGTTTGCTTCAGTTGTCTGTTCTGTTTCTGCCAAATAATACCCATTATTCTACCTATATCACAAGAACAGCTATGCTGTGGACCCCTGAAGGAAAGCGAAAGAGAGACTGAACAAAAACAACTTGCAGAGAATTATGGTGGCCGAGATGCAAAGAATAAATCAGAGCTGGGGCACTGCACTAAGGATGGCCTCTGACCGAGCAAAGTGAAAGCAATTTGTTGCTGCCCTACAAGACGCCACCAGGCGTAATGGCCACTGACTGCTTTGACAGTCAGCAGCTAAGGCTCAAAGAAGAAGATTCTACCTATAGTGCTAGGTCGTCAGTGTTAAGTGAGCTGTTGGCTCTCTGTAGTACTGTGTCCACAATGTCACTGATATAGACCAGATCATTAAAGTGGAAATGATGGAAAGAACCAGACAAATGTCAGTGGAACAAGCTGTGAGGAAAAGAACCTGGTGCTGTGTGTAGGACACACATTGAAGAAACATCTAATAACATTACAAGGCACATGAATAAATATGAATGTTGTTTTTATCATTCTTCTAAAACATTTTTTTAATTGCTGATTATATATATACATGTGTGTGTGTATATATATATATATACTGTTAATATTATGGTGCTTCATTCCTTCAAAACATGAAATTTAAAGAAAAAAACAATATAAGGACATAAAATAAGTTGTTATTATATGAACTAAACTAACATTACAATCATTTAAGCACGTGATTTAAAGTAGCTTCTTTAGTGAACATTTTTCAACGTATGAATGACATAAGTGTTACTGTATCACATTTTGTGAAAAATACATATATCAGCCAATGTCAAAGAAAAACATGTCAAAGCTGATAAACTCTGTGAAACTAAAACACATCTGCATCATCCAGTTCTATGACAAAACTCAAATGTAATGTTAATCTGCCATGTCTAATTCCCAGGGGGCTCTTATCCAGTTCTATGACAAAACTCAGATGCAATGTTAATCTGCTCTGTCTAATTCCCAGGGGGCTCTTATCCAGTTCTATGACAAAACTCAAATGTAATGTTAATCTGCCCTGTCTAATTCCCAGGGGGCTCTTATCCAGTTCTATGACAAAACTCAAATGTAATGTTAATCTGTCCTGTCTAATTCCCAGGGGGCTCTTATCCAGTTCTATGACAAAACTCAAATATAATGTTAATCTGCCATGTCTAATTCCCAGGGGGCTCTTATCAGACAAAGAAAGAATAGGACTACCACTACCTGAGACAACTAATACAAACGAGGTTGTGCGTTGAGGTTGTGCAACCTAATTATGTAAACCTAATTGTTACAGAAACCACCGCTGTAAGATCACATGAATGTTTGGTGCAGCTTTCCTGCACAGGGACCAGCTCGCAGCGGTGGTTCCGTGCTCCCTAGGGGGCAAAAGGGAAAATGATGACGAACATTAATTTATCATGCCTCTTTTCTTCCCTGCTTACGTGATCTAATTTAATCATGGTTTACTGCGCTTACATATACATGGAAGCATATCCGGAGTCATCGTTATATGACCACCGGCTATGCACATTGCTATAATATACATGTGTGGAAGTGAACCTCTGTCTGTGAGGCTAATTACACCCTCTTGAAATCGTTCACAAACTTCCAGGGATTCCCCCTGTGGTGAAACTTGTTGAGAACCCAGCATTGCACACTAAGCTTGGAGGAGTCACTTGAGCCCCAGACGTAACTCTTTGGCTTTGACCTGGTTGACTGCATGCAGGAGGATCTCACTATGGACCCAGTGATAGGCAGGGGGAGCTGAGAAGTGGCTCTGTGCAGGATGTAACAATTCCTTGGAAGAGCCCAGAACCAGAGCACAGTATTTTAGCTCTGCGTTGCTGGAGTCCCCCCTTGGATAGCGGGGAATGCACAGTTTGCCACGCGCTTCTTCCTCCTAGCTTGGGACCAGATGTGACGTTCCTTTGAATGCTAGCCAAGCTGGAAAAACTGGAGCTCACGACTTCAACTCAACACGTTTCGGAATGGCAGAAAAACGACAGGAAAGGCCTAGATCTACAGTGTAGATAATACCAAGGAGGCTTCAACTTAGTATTGGCTGCAAAACAGCGAGAAGCTCAGCAGCCCTTGTTAAGCAACAACAACTGTGCTTACATGCAACTTTATACCTTGTGAAGATTATCAATAAGAACATACAGTAGGGCCCCGCTCACATGGCAGGTTAGGTTACAGTTCCCCCCGTCAAAAAGCAGAACATAGCCTTTTTTAACTTGCAAATGCATATAAAATCCTAATAACATATTTACATTATAATATATTAAGTGCACAATAGAGCTAGGCCTAAAAAAAACCATACAAAAGTAAAATTAATGTACAGCATTTAAAGTAAGAGGCTTACGACTTCTCCTTTTATCACTACTACACTTAGATGCCATCATAATTAATTCAAAAAATATTTGATATAATATAATATGTTTGGAAAACTGCCAGAATACAGAGAGACCGATCACACAACTGCCAGAATACAGAGAGACCGAGCGCACAACTGCCAGAATACAGAGAGACCGAGCACACAACTGCCAGAATACAGAGAGACCGAGCACACAACTGCCAGAATACAGAGAGACTGAGCACAAAACTGCCAGAATACAGAGAGACCGAGCACACAACTGCCAGAATACAGAGAGACCGAGCACACAACTGCCAGAATACAGAGAGACTGAGCACAAAACTGCCAGAATACAGAGAGACCGAGCACACAACTGCCAGAATACAGAGAGACCGAGCACACAACTGCCAGAATACAGAGAGACCGAGCGCACAACTGCCAGAATACAGAGAGACGGAGCACACAACTGCCAGAATACAGAGAGACCGAGCACACAACTGCCAGAATACAGAGAGACCGAGCACACAACTGCCAGAATACAGAGAGACCGAGCACACAACTGCCAGAATACAGAGAGACCGAGCACACAACTGCCAGAATACAGAGAGACCGAGCACACAACTGCCAGAATACAGAGAGACTGAGCACACAACTGCCAGAATACAGAGAGACCGAGCACACAACTGCCAGAATACAGAGAGACCGAGCACACAACTGCCAGAATACAGAGAGACCGAGCACACAACTGCCAGAATACAGAGAGACCGAGCACACAACTTCCAGAATACAGAGAGACCGAGCACACAACTTCCAGAATACAGAGAGACCGAGCACACAACTGCCAGAATACAGAGAGACCGAGCACACAACTGCCAGAATACAGAGAGACTGAGCACACAACTGCCAGAATACAGAGAGACCGAGCACACAACTGCCAGAATACAGAGAGACCGAGCACACAACTGCCAGAATACAGAGAGACCGAGCACACAACTGCCAGAATACAGAGAGACTGAGCACACAACTCCCAGAATACAGAGAGACCGAGCACACAACTTCCAGAATACAGAGAGACCGAGCACACAACTGCCAGAATACAGAGAGACCGAGCACACAACTGCCAGAATACAGAGAGACCGAGCACACAACTTCCAGAATACAGAGAGACCGAGCACACAACTGCCAGAATACAGAGAGACCGAGCACACAACTTCCAGAATACAGAGAGACCGAGCACACAACTGCCAGAATACAGAGAGACCGAGCACACAACTTCCAGAATACAGAGAGACCGAGCACACAACTGCCAGAATACAGAGAGACCGAGCACACAACTTCCAGAATACAGAGAGACCGAGCACACAACTGCCAGAATACAGAGAGACCGAGCACACAACTGCCAGAATACAGAGAGACTGAGCACACAACTGCCAGAATACAGAGAGACCGAGCACACAACTGCCAGAATACAGAGAGACCGAGCACACAACTGCCAGAATACAGAGAGACCGAGCACACAACTGCCAGAATACAGAGAGACCGAGCACACAACTTCCAGAATACAGAGAGACCGAGCACACAACTTCCAGAATACAGAGAGACCGAGCACACAACTGCCAGAATACAGAGAGACCGAGCACACAACTGCCAGAATACAGAGAGACTGAGCACACAACTGCCAGAATACAGAGAGACCGAGCACACAACTGCCAGAATACAGAGAGACCGAGCACACAACTGCCAGAATACAGAGAGACCGAGCACACAACTGCCAGAATACAGAGAGACTGAGCACACAACTCCCAGAATACAGAGAGACCGAGCACACAACTGCCAGAATACAGAGAGACCGAGCACACAACTTCCAGAATACAGAGAGACCGAGCACACAACTTCCAGAATACAGAGAGACCGAGCACACAACTTCCAGAATAAAGAGAGACCGAGCACACAACTGCCAGAATACAGAGAGACCGAGCACACAACTGCCAGAATACAGAGAGACTGAGCACACAACTGCCAGAATACAGAGAGACCGAGCACACAACTGCCAGAATACAGAGAGACCGAGCACACAGCTGCCAGAATACAGAGAGACCGAGCACACAACTGCCAGAATACAGAGAGACCGAGCACACAACTTCCAGAATACAGAGAGACCGAGCACACAACTTCCAGAATACAGAGAGACCGAGCACACAACTGCCAGAATACAGAGAGACCGAGCACACAACTGCCAGAATACAGAGAGACTGAGCACACAACTGCCAGAATACAGAGAGACCGAGCACACAACTGCCAGAATACAGAGAGACCGAGCACACAACTGCCAGCATACAGAGAGACCGAGCACACAACTGCCAGAATACAGAGAGACTGAGCACACAACTCCCAGAATACAGAGAGACCGAGCACACAACTTCCAGAATACAGAGAGACCGAGCACACAACTGCCAGAATACAGAGAGACCGAGCACACAACTGCCAGAATACAGAGAGACCGAGCACACAACTGCCAGAATACAGAGACCGAGCACACAACTGCCAGAATACAGAGAGACCGAGCGCACAACTGCCAGAATACAGAGAGACCGAGCGCACAACTGCCAGAATACAGAGAGACCGAGCACACAACTGCCAGAATACAGAGAGACCGAGCACACAACTGCCAGAATACAGAGAGACCGAGCACACAACTGCCAGAATACAGAGAGACTGAGCACACAACTGCCAGAATACAGAGAGACTGAGCACACAACTGCCAGAATACAGAGAGACCGAGCACACAACTGCCAGAATACAGAGAGACTGAGCACACAACTGCCAGAATACAGAGAGACCGAGCACACAACTGCCAGAATACAGAGAGACCGAGCACACAACTGCCAGAATACAGAGAGACCGAGCACACAACTGCCAGAATACAGAGACCGAGCACACAACTGCCAGAATACAGAGAGGCCGAGCACACAACTGCCAGAATACAGAGACCGAGCACACAACTGCCAGAATACAGAGAGACCGAGCACAAAACTGCCAGAATACAGAGAGACAGAGCACACAACTGCCAGAATACAGAGAGACCGAGCACACAACTGCCAGAATACAGAGAGACCGAGCACAAAACTGCCAGAATACAGAGAGACCGAGCACAAAACTGCCAGAATACAGAGAGACCGAGCACACAACTGCCAGAATACAGAGAGACCGAGCACACAACTGCTGTAAAAAGAATTACTGACAATAAAATAAGAGCCACTGTAGCACAGTGGTTAGTGCACTGGCTTCCTAGCTCGGTGGTCCATGGTTCAATTCCCAGCTGAGGTTGGATTTTTTTAGACCGCAAACCGCTGCGGGGTCGACCCAGCCTCATGAATTGGGTACCAGAGTAACTTTGGGAAGGTTAACGCGGCCAGCGTGATGCTGACCACATCACCCCTAATGTGCCAATGGTCAAGAAAATATGGGCCTAACACCATATTCCCAATATGCTTCAGTGTGCGTGTCACCTTCACAGAGAATAAAATGGAGCCCAAAGCCATCCTTGGACTCAGCTGCTGAGTGTGAAATGCAGAAAAATGCTGAAAAAGCAGAACAGGTGCCGAACATAATGAATAAGTAAATAACTGAAAACCCTCGTATTAGCGGAATGCCGAAAAGCGGGGCCCTATTGTATATCAAAAAAATTAAAGTTATGAATGTATTTCTATAAGAATATATCACTTAACTCTTTCTATCCCATTTTGATATTTCTACCCAGGATCCAAAGTAGGTGTCACAAATTTTTTTTCTCAAAAATAGGTTCTGTTTTAAAACACCACCGTGTCTCTGAGGCAACAAATACAGAATAGAACTACTGTTCCTCCAGGCATGTTTTTGAGGTGACTAATATGAAGTTAACGAAGGGGGGGGGTGGTAACCTCATCGTGTATGTGACGGTGCGAAGACGATGTGTGAAGAAGAATAAGGATTCGTGTGTAATGTTGTCGTCACTCTCTCTGGCCTACTTTCACACACGTTCCGCAGTCACAGAAAAACTCTTGATGACAGGGGTACCACTTTTATTAATGAAACCCTATCAGGTAGCACATGAATCATACAGAAAACAATGTTGTCCACAAGTTTACTTTTTGTAGGTAATTCCTATGCAACACCATTTAACCAAGATATTTAGGTATTTACTACGTAACACCATATAATAACCCAGCACAGACTGCTGGACTCTCTCTATGTCGTTAGTTCTCTTAGCACAGACGCAACTATGCAAAAGCACAAACCTCAGTTTGGTTATCGTACGAGGCGCGTTTTGCACAAGAACGATCTGGTTACTTCTCAGCTCTCTGACTGAAGCCTCTCACTGTTTCAGTTTAAATTTTCGTCTCCATCCCTGTACCACATGATAGCCACCACGTCAAAATGTCAGGGAAAGCTCCACCCATCCCTCTAGGGAGCAAATCAGGAGTCCTATGCTCAGTATGGATGACATGAGATCACATCTAAGTCAAGTATCTCCCTAATCGACACAACTCAAAGTCCGCCCACTAATGGGCTGTTACATCCCACGATATTCGTTGTCCTACTCACACTTCTTATGGTTTCGTGCTTAAAAAGGTGTTTTCTTCTGGTGTCAGACAGCGCCAGGATGTCTAACAACCGATGGCTGTCTCCCACGTCTGTCTTCTTCACGGATGGCGAAGGTGTGTTTCGTTTAAATCGCCCATTACCGGGTGAGAATGCCAACATGAGCACAAATTCACACCGTAGACTAGATCGACAACTAATTACTCAGTCTAAAATTACACTTTTCTGGCCACACGGTCACATGTTCCGCCCCTAAATTTTTTGTGGTCCCCACAAACGTACTCTGCTCCATTGTCATTTCTAAGTTTATGTCTCTTTGCTTGTCGTGGTCTGGGAGAATTGTCCGCTCATACAGCGTCGCTACTTGGTTGAGAGTTCAGCAAGTTAGTGCCTGCAGTTGTCGGCCTTGGCTGGGGATTGCTTCCAACGTGTTTTACACTTGTTTTCCATCGATGTTGGCATGCATTCCCCCCAATCTGATTTAGATTGGTGTCCTCTCCAGAGCGTCGGTGTGTATTCCCTCCTATCTGTTTAAGATGAGTTTCCTCTTCTGAACGTTGACTGCTTTTCTTGGAGCCCTTAAGGTAACAGTTGTCACGGCCATCTCTTGGCCTGCACCCTGAAGGCAACCTAGATGTGTAGGTACGTTTAGAGAGGGCGCTCTTTGAGGGACAAACCGATATCAAGTGCTCTGGGGACTTACACTGAAAACATCGCTTCGGAAGCGGGCCCCGAGGGCACTTGGCTGCCATGTGGTCTGAAGTCTCCACAATTGTAGCATCTTATTTTTCTAGGCTTCCTCTGTGCCATGGGTCGCCTCCTGCTGCCCTTACATTCCTGGCCGCCAATGCCACATACAAAGACCGCTTCAATGCCCTGAACAGATGGTTTGCTGTCAAATTCTACTTTCTCATTTCTCTCCAGACTACGGAATCCCTTTCTGAAAATCTTAGTCTGATGCACAAAAACATCAACACCTCCATCATCCGGTGTAATAAATCCCCATCCTTTGTTGACATTATACCATTTACAAAATCCTTGCCGTCTTTTTGGTGCATCTGTGTTTTTACTTACCTCTAAATCACTGCGTTCACTATCAACTGCCTGACTCTCACCTGCAGGAAGGTCTAGTTTTGGTTCCAGTTGATCCAAACCTTGGTTCTGCTCTAGGTTTTCACGTGGTTGGCACTGTTCCCTTCTTCTTCTCGTCTCCTTTTGTGCTGGCATCATACTCTGTGATAGCTGTGCTATCTGGGACTTTAGACTAGCTACTTCTGCTTTGAGTTCGTCCTTCTCAGTGTGGGCTTCTACACTGGCTACCTCCACTGGTGCATCATGCTTTTTGCCTTCCCAGAAAAGGGCATAGTCCCTAACTTCCCTAAATGAAACACCAGGATTCTTTAGCACATGTTCCTTCACAAATGTCCTGCTCAGATCATTACTAAGCAGGGCAACAAAATGATCTCTGAGCATGGATTGGTCTGCGGGAGCCAAGCCTTTCTTCACGCGCGTTGCATTCAATCTCAGAAATAATTCATGCAACATGTGAGAGAATTCCATTACTGATAATCTAGGCCCCTGACTCGTGGCAAAGAAATCCCTGGTCTTCTCATTGACTAGTTGCCATTCACTGTAGGCTTCTTCCACTATTTCGAGTAACTTCTCAGGGCTGGCCTTGGCTCCGCCACGTATCCGTAATTCCCTAGAGACCACTGGTGTAACATTATTCCACACAATGTCTAACCTATCTTCTACAGTTAAGGGCCCTACCTTCCATGCAGCTTTTACCTCCTTCACAAACTCTTGCCAAGTGGGGCCTGCCTTTTCACCAAATCTTCTTACCTCTGGCACTGTTATGTAAATCACCTTCACATGCGCATTGCTCGGGCTCTCTCCTGGTGTGAGGATTTCTTCACGGGAGCCACCTTCAGCTGTCGAGGTGCTCCCAGGCTCTGACTGGCATGTTGCGTCTGCGCATTGAGTTGACATCTCTGCTCTACCCTAACCTAGTACAATACAATGCAAAAACAGATGGAAAGAAAACACTTATTATAATATTACAATAAATAATAGAAAGTGTCTCTTATTTTTTTTTTTTTTTTGCTTGCTCTTGTCTACTCTTCGCTTATGTGGCCTGTAGCAGTTTCAGGTGCTGCCTGGTGATACGATTGAGTCCCTGGCTGAATGTCAATCGTGGTAGGTCGGTCACTGTTTTGGCATAATAACACTGGCGTAGAAATAGTGTTCCTGTCTGTTGTGATGGAGTATCATTAGCGAGGATACTAATGCAGGAAAATTGATATAACTGTAAACGGCTGGTCCCTGGCTTGATAAGATATTCAATGGATGTACGGTGGTATGATTCTTCTCTGGGCCTGCGTTGGTGCAACTCTTCAACTGGCCTACGTTGGTGCGACTCTTCAATGGGCCTATGGTGCTTCGATTCTTCTTGCAGTGGTGCGATTCTTTGCTGGGCCTATGGTGGTGCGAATCTTCACTGGGGAGATGTACTGGGCAGATGTGCTGCTCCGTCTGTGCTGGGTGTTGTAATACTCTTGCAAGGTTTAACTCAGGTATCCTTGGTGCTCACTGGTTGCAGTGCTCTATTGCAGCATTGAACATTCCGCGTATGACTATACTACACTGCCTGTCAGTATCCTGCCGACGACGCCATTTGTGACGGTGCGAAGACGATGTGTGAAGAAGAATAAGGATTCGTGTGTAATGTTGTCGTCACTCTCTCTGGCCTACTTTCACACACGTTCCGCAGTCACAGAAAAACTCTTGATGACAGGGATCCCACTTTTATTAATGAAACCCTATCAGGTAGCACATGAATCATACAGAAAACAATGTTGTCCACAAGTTTACTTTTTGTAGGTAATTCCTATGCAACACCATTTAACCAAGATATTTAGGTATTTACTACGTAACACCATATAATAACCCAGCACAGACTGCTGGACTCTCTCTATGTCGTTAGTTCTCTTAGCACAGACACAACTATGCAAAAGCCCAAACCTCAGTTGGTTATCGTACGAGGCGCATTTTGCACAAGAACGATCTGGCTACTTCTCAGCTCTCTGACTGAAGCCTCTCACTGTTTTAGTTTAAATTTTCGTCTCCATCCCTGTACCACATGATAGCCGCCACGTCAAAATGTCAGGGAAAGCTCCACCCATCCCTCTAGGGAGCAAATCAGGAGTCCTATGCTCAGTATGGATGACATGAGATCACATCTAAGTCAAGTATCTCCCTAATCGACACAACTCAAAGTCCGCCCACTAATGGGCTGTTACATCCCACGATATTCGTTGTCCTACTCACACTTCTTATGTTTTCGTGCTTAAAAAGGTGTTTTCTTCTGGTGTCAGACAGCGCCAGGATGTCTAACAACCGATGGCTGTCTCCCACGTCTGTCTTCTTCACGGATGGCGAAGGTGTGTTTCGTTTAAATCGCCCATTACCGGGTGAGAATGCCAACATGAGCACAAATTCACACCGTAGACTAGATCGACAACTAATTACTCAGTCTAAAATTACACTTTTCTGGCCACACGGTCACATGTATAACAAACTGCTTCAGAAACCACTGCAGCAAAAACACATGCATGCTTTGGTGCAGGCTTTCTGTAAAGGTGCTAACTACAGTGGTGGCTCCATGCTCCAAGGGAGTCAAGGGGAAAATGATGTTTTGAAAAAAAAAAAATAATAAATACATATATGTAAAAAAAATACCTTAAGATATATATGTATACACACACATACAACTGTTGTAAAGGGGCTGAAAAATATTTTCAAGTGTTATACGTTTTAAATACACCAAGTCTGTTTATATGGCGTAAAGTAAAAGAGATGAGAAAATCTGACTATAACCAGGCGATGGTTCCATGTGGTAACCCTTGGCAGAAAAGAAAAAAAATGCACCATATCCTGGATCATGGGGTAGACAGAGTTAAGGAAGAAAATACATCACAGAAGGAACATACCACTATATACAAAAATAATTAAAGTTATGAACATATCACTTTAAGAATATATCACTTCTGGAAGAATACAAACAAGGAATGAACATATCAATATCGGCATTATCACTGCTCAAGTATGAACACATAACATAATAAACATATAAAAACTCGACAGGCTTTTTTTCAAGTTTTGCTTACAATATGAATTTTCTTCTCAACCCTGTTTCAACAACAGGCTGACTGTTTACAAGTTTTGCTTACAATTTGGATTTTCTCCTCAAACCTGTGTCAACAACAGGCTGACTTTTTTTAGGTTTTGCTTACAATTTGGATTTTCTCCTCAATCCTGTTTCAACAGCAAGCTGACTTTTTCCAGGATGCATAACTCTATTCTGTTTCTACATGAAGAAAGTTCATGTTTCAGCTACTGCAGACCCCTTTATGAAATTGTATGAAATCAGTTTTACAAGTAAACAATTCACTAGAAATACAGTATGTTTAGGGATTACTCTTTGTCATCTACAGTTACAAACAGAAAACAAATATAGAAAGGCTAGGTGGAAATGACAAAGGACACAGCAGACGTATGGAAAAACATTATAATTAATTAACAAATAACAGTCCTATCGGCTGATAGCCGATAGGATTGTCTGGCGCTCTCTCTTCCAAACCTCTACACCTCACGGTAGAAGAGGAATGACTAAGTAAGTAACAAATAACAATACAAAACACAAATGAAATATAAACATGATGGAACTAACTGCAAAAACACAGCAAAGAATATCAAATACAACAAAACAAAAAGTATGGCATGATGATAATGTATAATCCAGCGACTGGATTATATCTGTACACTCATATTACAAATGACAATTTTGATTGACTCTAATATACATAAGCTCAAAACTAAAATTAGACAAAACTACGAGCGGATCATATCTGTATAATTAAAAACATAAATAGTATCTATTTTTGACAGGATCTTATTGTAACAAAAAACAACATTAAAAATGACATTGTGACTGGATTATATATCTAAACTTAAATTTAAGAAAACATTGTTACTGGATGACATGCGTACAATCATATTAAAAATAATATCTACCATTGACTGGATTATACTTGTATTATTTTTTATAGATAGTTTTTCTCTGACCGGATCCTTACTTCAACTCATGTGTTACTGGGGCCTGAAAGGGGAGCAAAGAATAGTAACAATGTAATCTACCACAACAATGTAATCTACCACAACAATGTAATCTACCACACATGTCGTAAGAAGCGACTAAGGATCCGGTTGCCCCATCCTGTAGACAATATTAAACCACAAAAACTTCAACAAACAGCACGGTCACATGGAGAAGAGAACTGGAGACAGACATGAAGGGGATGAAGAAGACAAGGAAAGACCTTGACCTGATGGCACTGGTCAGGAAGGCCTTGAACCTTGGGGAGTTGAAAGGTGATGAATGAATGAATTCATATTTGTGCATTAAACATGACATCTTTTCTCTGACCTAATCATATTTGCATATTAAACAAGACACCTTTTCTCTGACCTAATCATATTTGTGTATTAAACAATACATCTTTTCTCTGACTTAATCATATCTGCACGTCTTAAAATAAGATATCCCTTCTCTGGCCTCAGCATGTCTGTACAAAAGACATTTCTGCTCCGATCTGATCATATGTGTAAATTAAAATACATCTTTTCTCTTACCTGATCACAGTTCCATCTAAAATAAAAATGGCACCTTTTTTTGACTGCATATTTGCTCATACAAATTAAATATGCTGTCATTTCTTTACTGGGCGATATTTTTACACTCAGGTGATAAAGGACGACATCTGGGCAGTTTGACATCATGGTCGTGGAAAGAAGTCAATAACAAAATTGATAACCAATCCTGGAGACAAGAAGCAGTGGAGAGACTTGATCACCTAAGCCACCAGGCATTGTATGCGATGAAGAAATTTATCTGAACACTCTGATTAGAAATGCTTTGGCACACAGCAAACATTACAAATGACATGTTTCCTCAACATTGTCTTACAATTAAAACAAAGCAGAGAAAAAAAGGACAAAAACATATTAATTTACATTACATGAAGTCCTTGGTCTGGAATGCCCATAACAGAATAGATGGAAAAAGACAAAGATGGCCACAAGCAAAATTAAAGCAGACAAAGCAAGAAGAACTCCAACAAATTTCCTGGGACTGCTGTGTTGTGCTTCATAGGAAGTTGATGGTGAGATTAAGAAGAATAAATATAATATTCTTGAATTTAATTCTATGGAAAGCATTCCCCTATTCCCAGAGGTCTCTGGGGAGACAAAGAAAGAATAAGATTACTGGTCGGTCAGGTACGCCATAAGTGGCGACATCTATGGGGCTGGCAACCTGATATCTTGGTAGTAATATAGACAAAGTTGGAGGGACAGATATCAAAATAAGAATACAAAAAGCAAGAGGAGCTTTCATTGCATTGAGAAACATATGGAGATCAAGAGAAATCAAGTCCAACACGAAAATAAGAATCTTCAACTCAAATGTCAAGTCAGTCCTATTGTATGGCTCTGAAACATGGAGAACAACAAAAATAACAACCAAAAAGCTAGACTTTCATAAATGACTGCTTGCCTAGAATAGAAGGATTGAAATGGGTTGAACTGATGACAAGAACCAGACAAGTGCCAGTGGAACAAGAGTTGAGAAGACGCTGGCAATGGATAGGACACACATTGAGGAAACCTGTTGATAGCATTACAAGGCAGTCCTTGTTCTGGAATCCCCAGAGAAAGGGAAGCAGAGGCAGACCAAAAAACACATGGAGAAGAGAACTATATACCAAATTGAAAATGATGAGGAAAACATGGAAAGAACTTGAGCTGAAGCCACGTAACAGGAAGACTTGGCATATGTTTGTTAAAGGCCTATGCTCCTTGAAGAGCTAAAGGGTACTGATTGATTGAACCTAATCATGTAAAACACATACCAACAGAAACTACCACTGCAAGTGCACATGAAAACTTGGTGTAGGTATCTGGCAAGAGGATCAGCTGTAGTGGTGGTTCCATGCTCCGTATGGGGTCAAAAGTGGAAGAAGACTTTTCCCTGTTCACTTAATTCTCACACGAACCTCTCCACCTGCCTAAGTCTGTCATATACCCCAGTGGTCCAGGGCTTTCAGCTCCTCTTGACATAAGACATACTGCTGTAGGGCCACAGGCAGACGAAGCTGCTTCGACTCTGAGACAATATTTGTGGTAAGGCATTTCCGAATGACCTTCCGACAGGAACTCTGAAGCGAATCAACCTCACAGAAAGAACTCACAAGACTATTGTACAGCAGTCTGTAATGTTTGCAATACTCCAGCACCCATTTGTAGTTGTACTGTCTGTACTCACAGCCACACGCAATCATTACCTCTACCAGCACTCTGTCTGCCATCTTGATCGCAATCAGAAGTGGGATTTCATTATGAAGACGCAGAGCCTGAAACTGGTCAAGCTCCACTCTGGAATTTCTCAGTTGTACATTTACATCACAGTTATGCAAAATCAGCCACTTTATTAACCAGTGGTTGCCAGTTTCCACTGCCTTCTGTAAGCAAGTCTTGCCCTGAGACCCCCGTGAGTTTATATCTACCCTAAATTCAAGCAGAATATCCAAACAGGCAATTATGTCATCTCTGTGTGGGCGGTGAGCATGAAAAGCATGATGGAAAGCAGTGTCTCCATCAGAATCTGTAAGCATCATATCACAGCCTGCTTCCAGAAGAATCTAGAAAATGACAGAATACTCAGATACAGCACCATTAAAAAACAATGATCATCATTACCCTGCAGCTCTCTAAGGAGCATAGGCCTTCAACAAACTCATGCCAGGTTCTCCTGTCCCATGCCACACGCTCAAGGCCATTCCATGTCTTTCTCACCCTTTTCACTTCTGTCTCTTGCACTCTTCCCCATGTGTTATTGAGGACTGAAAGGGAGCAAAGAATAATAACACTGTAACCTACCAAACATGTCATAAAATGTGACCAAGGAGGGTTGGACATTGGGGCGGCTACCCCATCCTACTGTAAAAACTCTTAGCCATAAAAACATCAACAACAAAATGGACATGTCTACTAAAGAAAATAATTCAACACAGCCATCCAAGACAGAAAAAGGGTCCTCTAGTAAAGAGGATTATGACATAAAAATCATTAATGCCAAAACTATAAAAGACATTTCATGATGTCGTGGTTGAGTAAAGTGTAGAGTATTTGTCGAGTTGGACAATAGTAGTGAAATCGACAATGGATAGTGGACTGACAGAGTTATAGATTACACACACAGAAAGGTGTAAATAGGAGATGGACTTGAGACAACCTGGAAGAAGATTTATCAAAATGATCTCTCTCTCCAAGCCTCAACTCACTTATGTCTGTCTAAGCACCTCCTGCTCTCACTCTTTTCTCTTATCAAACATAGAGATTATAGTAAAGAGCTAAACAAGTTACTTATGGATGAAAGGGTCGGGAACAGCGCGTTAATAAATGAGTAAACTTTATTAAATGAAGACAAGCATGAAAATAATGCATCTCATCACAAACAACATAAAATTACATCAATAATCATCAATGATCAAAATATGCAAAATACACCAACAACCACACACACACCACCATTCATAAAACCTGTAGAACACAGAGAGATGAAATAACTGAGTGTCAGTCCGTCCGCTTTCGGGACCATATGAAATAGCTCCAGTAAGTGGTTTTTTCGTACATATCCTCCATGGGTGATGGAATTAACCTGAATAAAATCACTGTATAGGCGCTATCATTGGTGATTCCTCCCTAATTGCGCGAGGTGGTCTGGAAGACTCTATTTATCTCCTGCTGATCAAATAAACAAACTGAGCGACAGCCTGTCCGCGGTCGTGGGACCAAATGCTAGCTCCAGAAAGTGTATTACTTGTAGATCCTTCGTGAGGGACTAGCCTACAAAACTTTCTTTGTTGGTGCTAAACGTTGGTGACCTCTAATGGCGTGAGGGAGGGCTGGAACTCTGTCCATAGATGGCTGCTCATACGTGCGAAGTTCTACATAGACCCAGAAATACACCAGACGAAGTTACTTGAGGACAAGGCAGTCCCTAGCGCTCTTATCCGGCGCTTTTGACCTTTCGTACTAGGCAGTAAATCCTGGTTGGGCTTGCTTGACCGTGGCTTGGCTGAGTGCCCCGTTTAGGCACACAAAGGCTTGGTGCTATCAGATTCTGCTATAGACATGCTGGGCAGTTTTGGATATTCTGGAAGCCGCAATGCTCTGACTGGTAATCCAATAGGCGAGTAGAGAACTACTACTGCATTCGATGTTTCCAGATTTAGCGTTGGCTCGTTGCATTGCGTGAGCTTAACTTGGCGTTGACAAAAAGGGGTTTGGATTCAGGAACAAGTTGACGACTCGTGATGCTAGATGTACTCAGAATCCCTCTAGAACGAAGAGCATGTGACATTCTTCGCCTGACTGGAGACTTGACTCTAGCAATTCGGTATACCTGGAACTGAGACCCAAAAAGAGACACCCTTTTACATCAAGCAAATAATAAATCACACTAACTTTATACAGAAAGTTTCGCTCCACTATGGGATTAAATTTATTGTAGTTATTGCTATGATAGTTTAGGGCTGTCTTTAACCATGTCTCCTGTTCCTTAAAAAATATCAATTATCAACACGCGCCCGCATAGGCTTAATATCTATTGTACATCCATGTACCTGTCAGTAACATGTTCTAACAGCAAAATCTACCCCTCTTCTCCAAAATAAACATACAGCTGAATGGTTATGTTATTCATCTTACAACATTAAATGAATTTACATAAGCAGATTACAGCATGTGACATTACACAAATAAATCGTATGTCCCCTTGGGGAAATATATTAATATTCCACAAAATGAGTACAAAGAAAATGCAATGTTCTTGCTATAATACAGTTGTGACTGAGTCATAAGGTAAAATGTTTTCTATGGCTGGTGGCTGCTCCTGTGAAAGTTATGGCTAGAGTCTAGCTACACAAGTAAGCATAAAATGATTCTCCCTTGCCACTGGAAATATCTATCAAAAAAGAATAAGTGACTATCTCCTATAATTCAGTGTTTAAGTGAATAATCCACCTCTGACGTTATCTTACAGAAATGACAGTTAATGCCTATTCTTAACCCATGATAAGTATCTGTTATTGTAAGTTTAACATTTAACCCATGATAAACCAAAAACAGCTTAAACACCACTTAATTAAGGCTGAATACGGCAAACACTATCACTGAATTAAATTACTAGATGAAGTCACCTCCCTATCAGATATAAATATAAACTCTGTAACATGAATATATCATATTATAAGATAGGTCAACTCACCCCGAAAATGACTAGAGAAAGGCCTTAACATTTTAGTTCTGTTAAAGTCTGCCTAATTCTCATGATGGTCCATCTCGGGCCAGGAATATCTTCACGAGTGTGTTTGTTGTAGTAAAATTTCAAATCTTATAGCTTACAAACCATTCTACCCGGAACACCTGCATAGCCTGATTCTACAGATGTATCGGCGTAATGCGTAATACCGGGTAAGACAAAGGTTTCGGAAGCAACAACTTTGCGAAAATTCCCCCAGAGAGACAATCATAATATTATGTGCTCTTTGCTCATCTAAGGGCAAACAACCCACAAACTGACCGCAATTGTTATCTCCCCCTGAAACAGATCAAACTCGTTACCCAGGCCTCAAAGGGTACTAGCCGCTCGTGATCAAACGTTTTAAAGCGACCAGAGAAATTCCCCTGTTCGGACCACAGAGGGTACCCGCCGCTAACGAACCATTTCTTTCACAGAAACCGTCTTTGGCTCGTTCTAACACTTTAAGCGTAACAGACGTTCTTCTGATCAGGCCAGGTGTGCTGACGTAACATTATCGTTCGCTGACCGCTGCAGGCTCGAACGTAAACAACCTCGGGTGGGGTTTGAGAAGGAGAAAACAATTGGGCCACACAGGTAGCAAAGCAAAGAGAAACAAAATGTCTGGGAAAACAGAACATTAAAGAGTAATAACATTGAGACGAGATGGAAAAATAAATTAAGTCACTGTCTACGTGACACATGATAATTTCCGTTACACTGCTAACAATTATCCCATAACTTGAAAAACATGATATTTGAAAATGACAGGAACATAAATAGCACAGATGTACATTAAAATAGCTGGAGTTGGGTTGGCCACGTCCTCAGAAGAAACCCTGAAGCCATTGCAAGAACAGCTATGATATGGACCTCTGAAGGAATGCGAAAGAGAGGCCGACAAAAAACAACTTGGCAGAGAACTGTGAAGGCCAAGATGCAAAGAATGAACCAGAGCTGGGGCGCTGCACGAAGGATGGCCGCCAACTGAGCAAAGTGGATGCAGATTGTTGCTGCCCTACAAGGCACCACCAGGCGTGATGGCCACTGACTGCTTTGACAGTCAGCAACTAAGGATCAAAGAGGAAGAAGACATAAAATAGAAGACATATCTCAACTAATCAGAGCACAATACAAAATCGTGAAAAACAAAAATCAACGACTGCTTACTAGTAACTATAATGTACCCTTCACATAGCAATGTATGAAACTTACAAGTCTTGGGAAAAACTTCAATGAACAATGAATCAAACAATTTTCAGCCATGGTATTTCCTAATGACTTTGTGTAGTTCCTTGGGGGTGTCTGATGATAAAAGAAAGAAAGAACTGCTCCCTCAGTCATGTCATAAAAGGCAACTAATATGAGGATGTGCTGGCAACCTTATCATGCAAAACAAACTGCTAAGAAATTACTATTGCAAGCATTTAAGCTTTAGTGTAGACTTCCTCCAGGGAACCATCTGATGTGGTGACTACACTAGTGTAGACTTCCTCAAGGGAACCATCTGCTGTGGTGGCTCCAGTAGTGTAGACTTCCTCAAGGGAACCATCTTCTTCTTCTGCATTCAGTTTGTAGTCATGCTTCTTCTTCTTCTTCTTGCGATCGCATCTTTGTTGTTTACACCGTCAGACGAGTTCTCATGATGAATTCGACTGTTGTTTGAAGTTCCTCTTTAGCTCCATATAGCTTTGAGTTTAGTGTTGAGTCATTGGGCCAGTATATCTTTCTTAACTGGTCATACAGAGGACAATCCTGTAGAACATGCTCAGCAGTTTGTTCGTTTAATCCACATGTGCACAGTAGTGAAGCAGACAATCGTAGCTTGTGCATGTGTTTATTCAGTTTGTTATGCCCTGTCCTGAGGCGAAAAATAGTTATCTGTCCCTGCCGATCAAGAGTGTGGTAGTCGTCTTTGGGTTGGTTCTGTTCTCTTCTGATAGTCTGGATAGCTCTCTTTTTCTCAAAGTATGTGACTTCATTATCTTCTTGTTCACATTCTCCTCCCTTTTTTGCAAGTTTATCTGCCTTTTCATTTCCGGGTACACCACAATGAGATTGTACCCACTGAAGTATGGTTCTCTTTAGTGTAGACTTCCTCAAGGGAACTATCTGTTGTGGTGGCTCCAGTAGTGTAGACTTCCTCAAGGGAACCATCTGATGTGGTGGCTCCAGTAGTGTAGACTTCCTCAAGGGAACCATCTGTTGTGGTGGCTCCAGTAGTGTAGACTTCCTCAAGGGAACCATCTGCTGTGGTGGCTCCAGTAGTGTAGACTTCCTCAAGGGAACCATCTGCTGTGATGGCTCCAGTAGTGTAGACTTCCTCAAGGGAACCATCTGCTGTGGTGGCTCCAGTAGTGTAGACTTCCTCAAGGGAACCATCTGCTGTGGTGGCTCCAGTAGTGTAGACTTCCTCAAGGGAACCATCTGCTGTGGTGGCTCCAGTAGTGTAGACTTCCTCAAGGGAACCATCTGCTGTGGTGGCTGCAGTAGTGTAGACTTTTTCAAGGGAACCATCTGTTGTGGTGGCTCCAGTAGTGTAGACTTCCTCAAGGGAACCATCTGCTGTGGTGGCTCCAGTAGTGTAGACTTCCTCAAGGGAACCATCTGCTGTGGTGGCTCCAGTAGTGTAGACTTCCTCAAGGGAACCATCTGCTGTGGTGGCTCCAGTAGTGTAGACTTCCTCAAGGGAACCATCTGCTGTGGTGGCTCCAGTAGTGTAGACTTCCTCAAGGGAACAATCTGTTGTGGTGGCTCCAGTAGTGTAGACTTCCTCCAGGGGACCATCTGCTGTGGTGGCTCCACGCTACATAAAAAGTGAAGTGGAAATGATGATGATAATGACTTCCAATAGTCACACATAAAATTCTTGTGTCTCATTTCACTATTATCTTTGCACACATCCTGCCAAGCATCATACAGAGATGTAGTTCATTCTTGTGTGAGGCTTGCTACTATGACTAGCATCAGATCATGCCCTGAAGCAACTAACAAACTCAGAAGCCTTATCCAAAAGACTTATACCTTAAGACATCTGGGCCGTCCTTCTGCTGCTTCCATCAAAGGAGTTCGCATTTCAACATCATATTTGTCTTTCTCCACACCAGGAAGAGACAGCAGAAATGCAAGCATGACCTCATTGGAAACCTACATGAGAATAAAATATGTCTATGAGTCATGTCAAGTATCATTTACATCTCAGGTGCAAGAGAAAACAAAAATACTTGATGAGAGGTCACAGCTATTGTGTCAGAAAATACTACTACTAGTGTTGTAAACTCAAGTCGATGTACTCGAAATCAAGTTGGACTTAAGTGACAACAACGACTTGACTCAGGTTTTTTTTTTTTTTTTAAACTAGTGACTCAGTTCAGGACTTGTTAGTTTTGGTGAACCACCTTCACTGTCCTCATTCATAACACATTCATAGGGAGACAATGAAAATGGTTTTGTTTAAATTGAGTCGGCGTCTGTGGCCTAATGGATATGAACGCAGTTTCATAATCCAGATATACCAGGTTTGAAACCTGCTGCAGGCGGTTTGGTAGCAGATCGCTTTGTGTGGATTTTTGACAATGGTATAAGTGCCGTACGGTCCAGAAAGCAATGGCAAACTACTGAATGAAAAAATTGCCTAGAAAAATCAAAAACAGCCAATAAAAGCTGGGGTTGATTGCCACATCCTGTAAAGGATAAGCAACAAACTTTAAATTGATAAATACTCGTAAAAGCGGTCAATAAATAAAATTCTAAAACAAGAAATTATTTGTAATTATTATTTACAGTGGTTGATCTAATTGTTCGAATAACAAGCAGTAGTGACTATAAACAGTTTTTGATCATAAATCAGACTCGACTTGACAGCTACTGTTAGGTACTTGAGACACAACTTGAGACTTGTATTAAGAGTCTTAAGATCAGACTTCTAGGAAAGACTTGAAGACAACTCTTGAAAATACACAGGGAAAAGACAAAGATTATGAGAATAAATACCATTAATGAAATCAAGATTGCACTTAAAAGACACAAAGTTGGAAGAACAGACAGTGATATCAAAATAAGAATACAAAAAGCAAGAGCTTTCACTGCATTGGAAAATAGGTGGAAATAAAAGAAATCAAGTCCAATGCAAAAAATCAGAATCTTCAACTCATATGTCAAGTCGATGAGAAGCAGACAACATGACTTTCTCCAACCCCTTTCAGGGGGAATTTCTATGGTGAGAGAAATTTGATGCAGGCCACTAACTGCATGATAGAAATTGATGTGGTTACATTACAGCTAATGAAAGAGAAGATAATGCTAGATGAGAATGGAGGAGGATAATAATATTGGAAGGACAGATCATAAACAAAACATAAATAAAAAACAGAGTAGAATGTCAACAAAGAATCTTATGGCTCCTAATGTGGGAAGAATGCTGGGGCTTAAATGTTAACCAAATGAAAACTATTGACATGTGAGCAAGGCATCATCAGAGAAATCAAAAAATCAAATTATGAGTCCTTACTTTAACAGCTTCATGGAGCATAGTGCGTCCCCTAAACATCATGTTGACATCAGCACCCTCTGACAGCAGACAGAGAATTATGTCCTGTCTAGCCATCTGGATACATCTCTAAAAAATAGATGACGAAGAGGAATTTTTTTTATTTTATGAGGAAACTTAGTAGGTTAGGTTAGTTTTACTTACACGTTTGAATGGAATAGGTGATTGTACACTATATGTTTGAATGGAATAAGTAATTTTACTTATATGTTTGAATGGAATAAGCAATTTTACTTACATGTTTGGAAGGAATAAGCTATTTCACATATGTTTGAATGGGATAAGCAATAGATGACGAAGAGGAAAATATTTTTTAATTTCTGAGGATACTTAGTAGGTTAGGTTAGTTTTACTTACACATTTGAATGGAATAGATGATTGTACATTATATGTTTGAATGGAATAAGCTATTTCGCTTATACTCGTATGTTTGATTGGAGGAAGCAATTAAAATTATCAGATCATGAAATATGGTTAGGTGATGTCAAAGGTTAGGTGCTGTCAAAGGTTAGGTGATGTCAAAGGTTAGGTGCAGTGAATCTCCAACTCTTCATATCTTCTTGCCTTGATTGCTCATTCTAACAAACTACTTTGCATCCATCTCTGTACAAACATTCCCTTTCCATTTAAATCATTGAAGCCTCTTCCTCATTTGCCTTCACCCTTTTTTATTATTATTCTTTCATTCATTACCCTCAGCTCCCCAAGGAGCATAGGCCTTCAGCAACTCATGCCAATAACCCTGTCTGGCACCATCCACTTCTTCTGAACTCCTGTTCCACTGGCACTTATCATTTCCACACTGGTGATCTTACATAGAATAGCAGGATTGAAATGATACAACAAGATCTCAGTAATGTATAAGCACTTTAAAACAGTATGCACAATAATGTGGGGGGGTGTTAATAGAACAGATGCTTATTATGGAAGTGAAGCTGGAAAGTGAATAAACAAATGCAGAGCTAATGAGGAGCCACTGAGGTATGCTTTCTTACAAGGCTGAAGAAAATACCATGGACAACTAAGAAGTTTAATGATGAGGTCCTAGGGAGGCTCGGGAAAAGAGACAACTTAATGCAAAGATAAGAAGGCAATCAAAATGTTTAGGTCATGTTCGGAGTAAAAAATGGGTGCTTGTTTAGAAAAGAAGGACTGAAATGGTATGACAAGATCACTAATGTGAAACTGATGACAAAAATCATATAATTACTGGTGGAACAACAGGCAAGAAGAAGATAGTGGTGATGGATAGGACACACTCTGAGGAAAACTGCTGATAGCTATAAAAGACAGTCCTTGTTCTGAAATCTCCAGGGTAAGAGAGGCAGAGAGGACAAAAAAACACAAGGAAAATGGAACTAAGACAGACATGGAAAGACTCAGAACTGATAACACAGAACAGGAAGACCTGGCATAAATTTGTTGAAGGCCTATGTTTCTAAGGGAGCTAAAGTGTAATGATGATGATGATGATTCTGAGAAGAAAAAAATTGGTACTAAAGATAAAAACATGACAGAGTAAGGGACAGATGAAGACAGAGAGGGAGAATACCAGACACTCTGACAGCTTGGTAGAGAGGAAATCACCAACTGTCCTCACTGGTAACACCAGAGACAGGGTGCTGAGAGCGCATCATGGGGTGAAGCGATCTTGGGAAAAAGGTATATTTAGAGAGATCACTGTGCAGAATGATGTTCCTCACCAAAACACTAAAACTATGGTCATTGACTATTACTAAGCACGTAGCGAAGCATGACGAAGGGTCCATAGCTACGCTTTTGAGTAGTGAAAATGTGTCGGCTTATGTGGCGTGGTCCACTCATGATGTGTAGAGAATCCTACTTATAAAATGTGTTCAAGAGTCCAGATTATGACTCAGAAATCAAGGAAAATTGTAATTCAATATGGGACAAACCCATTTCGTCAGGATATGTGTAATCCACGGTAAGGAATAGGCGAGGTTTCCCGAAGTATGTATTGAGAGACATGTTAAGGTTAGTATAACCTGCATGTATAGCTATAAACATTTGAGGAATACATTTATTAGCTGACTAAAAGAAAGTGTGCACGAAAGCACAAAACTATAATAGTATGGACATTGATGAAAATTACAATGCATCAAGAATGACTGGGAAAGAATAAACTAAACGAACAAAATTATAAATATGCTAGAAAAGCACAGGCGTAATATTATGAATAGGAGGAAGAAATTTGCAGAAGCGTGGAACTATTTATAAAGAAAATATCGAAGGAAGTAATTGGTATTCAATTTCAAGATATTGAATTAAGTTGGAGCAGTGTGTCGCTCATGGAAGTCTTGTGTCAAATAAAATGAAAGTCGTTCAAACAGAGGTCTTCAGAGAATCTTTGGAAGTTTTAAATTCTTTACTTATACATTCCAACAATTAACAGTTTGTTCCAGTTGGTTGACGAATATGACTATAAATACGCATAGGAACAATTACACTGAAACGTTCTAGCCAGTTTTTAAAACAAGTTGAAGAAAAAAACATTGTAAGGCGGTCGGAAATTTTATTAGACAATTTTATTGTGGCAATACATCAGTAAATTATGGAAATAGAGAAAACCCTAGACAACCTACAGACAACCAACAAATTGTTCTTAACACAGGGGCTTGTGGGGAGAAATAACTGCCTAAACCACATGCAACTGCACTTGATGATGATTCTGAGAAGAAAAAAATTGGTACTAAAGATAAAAACATGAAAGAATAAGGGACAGATGAAGACAGAGGGAGAATACCAGACAGTCTGACAGCTTGGTAGAGAGGAAATCACCAACTGTCCTCACTGGTAACACCAGAGACAGGGGCTTGTGGGGAGAAATAACTGCCTAAACGACATGCAACTGCACTTGATGACCGATGATTATGACAATGGTGGTGGTGGTGGTGATGATGATGACAATGATGATGACCTTACAAACAGAGTTAATCCTACGACAGGTGATGACATAAATCCCACATGTACTGCCTCCGTGTCTCGAATCAGAAGCCGCAACTTGTCACAATGCTGATCTTCATGTTTGAAGGCATGGGACACAAACCAGACAGCAAGGTCATGACCTCTGTGTCTTGGTGTGTCCAAAAAATATAAATTGTCAGCAGGCATAGCTGTAGAGATTCTTGACCATTCAGACAAAACCTTGGTCACTGCATAGCTACATATTTTAAAAAAAATAAAAATCCTGCAGAATTAAAGAAAAAAAAGGTAAGAAAAGGGTAGAAAAAGGTAAAGCAGAAGGTAAAGTAGATACTGCCATAGGGGGAAGTGAAGTGTTAAAGACTTCACTATACTAGGTCCGCTTTGAGAGGTGGGGTGACCATTTCCCTTTCTTGCTGCCTTTGCCTTCCCTAACTCAAATGCAGAGTCAGATACCTATTTACAGCTCGGTAGACTGGAGTGTGACTCCACTGTGTTTTGAACCCAGTACCTTCACCGCAAGAGGACGGCGCTCTAACCATCTAACCACTCTGCTATTTAGACATTCGTAGAAAACGGATATGTATAGAATATTTACAAAGACATAGTAAAATCACTAAGGTGCCTGACCTGGATACCAAACAAGAAAAAAATAAAGTAATTGAGCAACAGATGAAAAAAAAACTGCAAATAATGCATTCTAAAAAAATATTGACTACAGACAGTTCTTCCTACTCAGCTACCTTATAGCTAGATCTGATGACTTTCTGACCCAGTTAGCCAAAATAACTGTTACTGTCAGCTAGAGGTAACAAATTTGTTAGCCAAAATAATTGTTACTGTCTGCTACAGGTAACAAATTTGGCTACTTTTGGAACCAAATTTTGCTACCTCTGATCAGATATGATTTCCATGTAAAACCGCACTTTATAAGTACTATTTTAAATGGACAATTATAAATAGTTCTGTATATGTATTTCCCAATGAAGTTCTTTTTTTTTTTTTGGTTAAATATGGTATGTCTCTGTTGATAGGAAACTCTGTACAGAGCAACACAACAGGAGGTGATCTGATCATCAAAATCAGAAAATTCTCCCATTAGACAAGCATTTCGACACCTTTTTATCATCCTGACTCTCATAGGGGCGTTGAAAGTGCCAAATGCCTGTTGATTTTTGTGTCCCTTTTTTTTGCCTGTGTTGAGATTTAACCCAATCTACCTTAGTTGCAATTTCCAAACTGGCTTTTATCCATCCTGCAAACCTGAGATGGTTGTGTACATAATGTTTTTGCAGGTAAATGTTTTGTAAATAAACTTCCTGTTCTGAATTCCATTGCCCACTGCTTTAGTTTTGCAGCAAGCAAGATGCCTTTTTTTCAGTTTTTCCAAATCTGTTTAGTACCCCTGTTTTTGACTGTCCTTTCAGGCTCATCTGTTTCAGTATATACTGAGATGGACACTAGACATCTTGCAGCCACATCTACAGATATGACTTACACTAAGAAAGGCACTGAACTCTCACATCTCAATTCCATAGCAAGATCATTATGTTAGGCCATTTTGAAAGCCTGCGCCTCATCTAATCTGGGATTCAAATGTCCCTGTCAGCTCAATTATTATAACCTGGTGTGATCACGTGAGCGAAGCTGGTCACTTGGTGAAACTTCAGAGTATGCCCTTTTCCCAGGAAGGCCTATCTCCATTTCTCAGTTGTTCACGCCATCAAGAATAGTTGGTAAGCTAATATTTGTTGGCCTTGGGATGTGCTGACTATCCTGCTCTCAGAAAGCATGTATTTGTAACATTAGTTATGGTTTTGCTGTTTGCCTTCAACTTTGTAAAATCTGTTGCAGCAGCCGGCTCATTCAGAACTATTTTTTAACGTCACGTATATCCATCAGTGGCTTTCATAAATGAGTTAACTCACTGATGGCCAAGCTGGAATCTGGTCCTAAAGAATTCCAGCTACCTCACCAGATTAAGGTGCAGGCTCAGACTTACAAGGAAATCAAGAAGTTGGTTTGAAGAGGGGTAGGCACCAGCTGGCATGATAAGGTGGTCCTCAGCTGCCTATAGACAGAAAACTATAGACATCAAAATTAGACAAGTAGAATGATTGAAAACCTGGGACAAAAGGGAGCAACCTAATTGTAGCATCTATTGAAGAAACAACAAAACCATTGAAAATTACTTTGAAAGATAGACTAAGAAAACAGAAGCCTAAATCCTGCTGGTGATGCATAGTTCAAACTGCCAGTGATTCTCACACCACCAAAAATACATGCAGAAAAGAGACAGTTTGCAGGTACTAAGCAGGAAGTACACACTTAGTGACTGTCCTAGGGTGAAAGAAGATCACAACTATAAATCCCTGAATACAAACAGAACCTGCACAAACTGTCAGGGAAACCACGGGCAAGGTATTGCGGCTGTCCAGTTTTTCAGCAAACCAAACAAATACTGAAGGAGTCTGTCAGTAGAAACACCCTCTACACAGAAGCAAAACAAAGATTGACAACAAATACCATACCAACTAAACAGGATCACAATATAAAAACTCAACTCTGACAACTGACTACAAAGATTAGTGAGACAAAAACAAGCAACCCAATGATGCCACATAGAACAGAGGTGACCAAACGCTGGGAGACTTACAAAGCACCTTGGATATGACAAATTATATGAAAACAATACCACAACAAATATAAGCAGACATCGCAAAGCTAGCAGAGCTGAAAGAGGAAAATGAAGAAATCCTCAAAAGAACAGAACAAGAGAGAATGACCACTGATGACATTCCAACTAAAACCATGCATGGAAGCAAAAGTAATGAACAACCCAATAAAAAAATAATCATTTTTGCTTCCAATCATCATTGAGATAGTCCTACACCAGGTAGAGCCAAGAAAGATGACATAAACAATAAATAAGATGCAAAACACATAAAAATGAACCAACCAAAAATATACAAGGATCCATAATTCAGCTAATAGTCCTTTTAAGGACTAGCTCTCTTCAGGGCTAACAGCAAACTAGTGAGAACAAATGTGGAAAAAATAAAGCACACTTGCAAAAAAAGGACACAGCAACTGGTCGAACAAGTCAAATTATTATGAATAAGCAAAGGGCATGACGATTCCATACAGTCAGCTAGCGGTCCTTTTCAGGACAAACTCTTTTCACAGCTAACATCAGTCTTGCGTCAGTTTTCAATAAAAACTTTACAAAATATACCCTAACTAAAACCGAAGTGGCCCACCTCTAGTCAGGTTGAACAGGGTATCAAAGCTCTTCTCATCACTTTTCTACTACCCAAGAAGCATAGGCCTTCAACAAACTTATGCCAAGTCTTTCTGTCCCGTGCGATCAAAGCTCTATAATATATTTTAAATTTGTTTTTAAAAATGGGTGCTTGCATAGAATATGATTGAAGTAGCATGACAAGATCACTAATGTGGAACATGATCACTAATGTGGAACATGATGATAAGATTCAAACATGTGCCAGTGGGACAAGGGGTGAGAAGATGCTAGAGATGGATAGGATGCACACTGAGGAAACCTGTCAGTAACATCACCAGGCAGTTCTTGTTCTATAATCTCCAGGGTAAGAAGGGTAGAGGGAGACCAAATAATACATGGCAAAGAGAGCTGGAGACATACATGAGGGGAATGATGAAGTACATGGAAAGACCTTGAGCTGATGGCACAGGACAGGAAGACGGCATAAGTTTTTTGAAAGCCAATGCTCCTTTGGTAGCTGAAAGGTGATGATTTCTACCAGTCTATGTTCTTTTTCAGTTTTGATCCACTCTATTTGGACTGAGTGGAGATACTATATTTCGATATCGGAAATCTGATTTTATCATCTTGAATTTACTAGCCTAGCCTACACTAGGCCTAGGCCTAGGCTATATCCTAATCATAACCCATCAAGTGTTGAACTTTACAAAAAAGTTTACCAAATGCCAAGTTTCTCTATATCTCTTTTTTTTTTAAATAATATACTTTGAAACCCCATTTAACTTTAAATAACAACAAAGATGGCCAATGTTACTCTACGGCTCTTCATAAACTAACAACATTCAAAACACCAACATATCCTAATTTTAGACACTACCAGCTAAGTTCCTATGCTGGATCAAAAGCAGACATAGGTCAATTTTCTTGCGCATTTCCTTTTAATTATGAGAACTTGACTATCACAACAATACGATTAAGTAAGACAAGCTAAAGTCAAAATGATATAACAATACCCACTATTTTGAAGCGCAAAAGTACGTCTGCAAAGTATTTTATTTCCGAGGTATCGTTACGGTGACGGTGAAAAATATTTCTAGTTTTCTTCTTCTTCTTCTTCCGTCCTTAGCCAAAGACCGTCCAAGCAGTCAGAGGCCATCACGCCTTGTGGCGTCTTAAGGGCAACAGCAGATTGATTTTCTCTGTTGTAGTTTCCCATCACGCCTAGCGGCGTCTTTAGGGCAACAACAAATAGATCCATCTGCCGTTGTTTCCGTAATCGGTGTGACAAGCCAACGGGTGATCAGCCCATTGGGCCTCTAGTTTTCCTTTCCCGATATATACAAGTGTCGCTGCTGACTATTAACCAAAATTCAGTTTTCGACGTGTACATTCATAAAGATGTTGTTTCACATTTGCCTGCATCCAACCCACTTGAATTTAAAGATGTACAGAGAATTATTTTGTTTGTTTTTACATCCGTTGATGGAGGTGGACAGCCCAGTTACGGAGACAGCCTTTTTTTGTATTGCTATTTCAGAATAGAAGAACCTTACTGTACAGGATGTCTTCAAGACAATAATATAGAAAATTTCTTGTTAAAATGTAAGAGGTATGAACGAATGAGAATACCAATATAGGATTATTTGCAAGCATCCAATTTAGCTATAAATATAGAGGAGGTGATAAGAATAGACAGACCTAGGGAACTCCATAATATAGTCAAACAATATTTAACACGAACCAATGTTAATATATAGTGGCTGGGAATGTGAAGGTCTGATGCTGTTCTTATAATGTATACGACTTTTAACAGATGAAAGTCAGTTAAATATCTGTTAAAGTCAGTTATATAACTGGAACCACCAGGCCTTTACACCCCTCCACTTTAATATTATTCTTGTTCAGAGTTTCTTCTTGATTTTTATTTTTTTTTTAACGTATAAGCACAATTGTGATTGTCCCTTTTTATAATGATTTTGGAAGATGGCTGTATACCGCTCCACCTATGTCCCAGTCTTGACATACGGATGCGAGTCATGGGCAATGACTACAACCCATAAAAGCCAGATCCAAACCTCAGAAATGAGGTATCTGAGGAAGGTGGTTGACGTAACAAGAAGAGACATGGTACGCAACCAGACGATACGTCAAGGCCTTAAATCCTACCCCTGCAGACCCAAGTAGAACAGTCCCAATTAAGATGGTTTGGCCATGTCTGCAGAATGGGAGAAGATCGGATACCACGACAAGCATGGGAAACAAAGAGCCAAGGATCCAGACCCCGAGGACGACCCAGAGTCCGCTGGGAGGACAACATTAGACAATCTTTGAAGGACTGAGGACTAGAATGGAACCAGGCCAGGAGGAAGCAGCCAATAGGATAGTTTGGCGCTCTCTCTTCCCTACCTCTACACCTCACGGTAGAAGAGGAACGACTAAGTAATAAGTATAATGATTTGACAAATGTGATGCCACTTTCTCATATCGGCAGTTGTTCATATTATTTGGAATTGAAAACACTATGTATCCTAATTATAACCCATCAGAGGTTGAACGGGATATTTCTCTTCAAAAAAAAAAAAATTATAAAGGAAACAGCCGACTACAGATAAGGAAAATGAGTTTTGAACTGAAATTATCAGATTTACATTGGCACAAACCAGTTGATTCTGCTTCTTCTTCTTCTTCCTCGTTCGTCCTGAAAAAGACGTTGGTTGCGTTGTGTCATTTTACAGCGTGGCTGCGATATTGGCCCCTTTCGGCCGACACATCCGACTTCCGCACGGCATTTTTTGGGACCGGGTTTGCCTTCCGTCTGCGATCCCTACTCTCTCAGCCAGACTGCAGTGATACAGTCTGTTTCCAGGACCACCACTTGGAGGTGGAGTAGGGTCTTGGTCAGCTCTTGTTCGCTGACCCTGACGCAAGCAGTCAAACTATGGGTCGCTGACTGCATTCACTTTTGTTGCATCTTGGGTCCCAAAACCAGTTGACTCGACTTGTTCGACGGGGGACGCTTCTGATGATCAGATTGCCTCCTGTTGTATCGCTCTGTATAGTTTCCTGTGTTCTACTTCTTTATTTCTTACGATTGCCTGATAACATACCTTTATGTTTGTCTAATATTTATTTACTGTTTATAGGCCTCGGGTTTCCCTTCCTTATGTGTTATTACTGATTGCTTAGTAGGTCGTAATGTTCCTATTTTGTTTTGTGTTGTTTCTTTTGCAGAAAAAAATATCCAATATCAGCCCTTAATGAGTTATAATTAGTATACATAGTGTATGACGAATTCCCCCTCCATAGCCCCATTAAAAAGCTACCAATTTCGAACACCGCCTCCATAGCCCCACTTTTCCGTCAACTTATTCTAGTCACTATTATTTACCTTTCAGCTCCCTGTAGAGCATAGACCATCAACATATACACGCCCAAGCCCTCCTGTCCTGTGTCATCTGTTCAAAACCTTTCCACATCTTTCCTCCCTTCATGACTATGTCTAATTCCCTTCTCTGTGTGTTTTTTGGTCTCCTTCTATTTCACTTATCCACAGGACTCCAGAGGAAGAACTGTCTTGTAATGCTATCAACTGGTTTTCTTAAAGTATGTCCTCTACAATGCCAGAGTCTTTTCCTCACATCTTGTTCCACTGAATTTTTTTGCTCAGATTACTGTATCCTTTTGTGTGCTCTTTTTCCCCTTGGGGAGCTGTCTATGTTTTTCTATTTGTTTTTTTTTTTAACTCAGGGTGCTGTCTGTTCTTTTTTTCCTCACAGTACTGTCTTTGTTTTTCTATTTTTTTTCCTCAGGGTCCTGTCTATGTTGTTCTGTTTTTGTTTTTTCCTTCAGAGTAGTCTATGTTCTTCCATTGGAATACTGTCTGTTTTTCTATTTTTTTCCCCTCGGAGTACTTCTAATGTTCTTTAAGGTTGTTTTCATTGAAATACTGTTTTTCTTTCTGTTCCCCCCCCCCCCCCCCCCCCCCCCCCCCCCCACCCCCCCCCCCCCCCCACCCGCCCCCCCCCCCCCCGCTCCCCCCCCATCCCAGTTTTTTTCTATGTTTTTGTTTTTCCTTGGAGTACAGTCAATATTTTTTCTATAATTTTATTCTTGGAGTACTATTCCCCCCCCCCTCCTTCCCCCTCCCGAAGTACTATGTACCGTCCAGGATCTGTTTTCTTCAACATATGATAACATTTTCACTTTATGCAGCTGTACTGTACATGATGCTGGTTTAGTATATGTAACTCATAGGCTCTGTGTAGAGTCAGTTACATCTAAGTTGTTCTACTTTAAATGTTAAACAAGTGTCCATTCATTTTATCTTAACATGTTTCTATATTGCAGAAGGGACCCCAAGATGCAGCAATAGTGAATGCGGTCAGCGACTCATAGCTTGACTGCCTGTGTCAGGACCAGCGAACCAGAGCTGGTCAAGACCGTGCTCCACCTCCATGTGGTGGTCCTGGAAACAGTCTGCAGCAGTGCAGGCTGGCTGAGCGAGCATGGATCGAAATGGGAAGGCAAACCCGGTCCTTAAAAAATGCCGTGCAGAAGTCGGATGTGTCGATCAAAAGGTGCAGATATCACAGCTTAGGCGCAAACAGACACAACGCAACCACCGTCCTTTTCAGGACGAACGAAGAAGAAGAAGAAGAAGATATTGCAGAAGATCAATTCTCCAGATTGTGCATGGTGTAATGGTTATTGTACGAGTATGTTGGTTTTTATTATTTTTTTTTTCTGCTACAGATACTGCAAAGTTGAAAATAAAGTATAGTGTTAAAATATTATGAAATGTCAATAATCCAAATGAGCCAGCAATGTCACTACTTATCACATTTTCAAAGGGCTTGTTGTCACACTGTGACATGTTTTTAATTTAAAATTTAATTTACAGAAATATGTATATTTCTGTTGGTGTTTTACCTTATTTTTAAACTTTTTACTATTAGTAGACATTTTTATTTTCAGATTTAAAGCAAAATATCTGTGTACAATTAAAATGGCTAAAAGCTTTAGATAGCAGACACACAGAGTTGCTACTCTAGCTAACATTCTGTGAGCCATTAGGCAAGTCCTCCTTAATAAGTACTTGGTGAGCAGCACAACCAACCACTTCTATATAGATAGTATAGATCTTTTGCTAGAAAATGTAATATAGTACAATGAGAAGTACTTTAACCAACTGTAACAGTTTCAACCTTTATTGTTGAATATGTAACAGGTAGTCAAGTATTTCCTTGTGAAAATGAAATTTTACAAGTAGAATACCTGTTCCTGACATTCAGCACAGATGAATTCTTCTATGTGATAAAATTAACCGTGATACAACGTTAAAATATCTCCAAAGATAAAATGTAGGGATAAAAATAATGCGTAAGCTACTAGACGACATGATCGCCCACGCCGCGGGTCACCACCCGCCATGGAAACTAACTTGTTAGACGTGAAGGCAAAACATTTACCCTTGGAACGGGATGAGAACGGAGATCAAAAGGAAAAAATATGACTGAACACGTGCTTGAAACTAGCAAGGCTAAAAAGACGCAATTGGTGGGGAAAGAAAAAAAAAAAATTCACGTCCCCAAGTTGACACAAGGTAAAGAAATCGACAAAAGGGACCTTAGCTATTATACGCAACAGTCATTTCTTGGACGCTTTTGCGATAACTTAGTCCGTTTATTTGAATTCAGCGGCAAACGCATTACAAGAAGATGCTCGAAAATATTTCAGAAAACCAACTAACCTTGAAAAGTAACTTTTTCTTAATAATAATGTTAGGAATATAAAACCTAGCTGGCCGGATGGCCCATCTTGAGCAGTGAAATAATATGCTTTCATTTATACAGACGGATAGATAATAAGAAAGATATTGACAAAAGACTGTGTTGTTCATATCAGCGAGCGACTGCATTGAAACAAAAAATGTCCCTAATTTTCAAAAACTGCGGCCTTGAGACTCAAGTGCTAAAATCTAGTTGGAATGAAAGAGAGGGAATGGGGTGGAGAATTGTGGCTAAAAATAACTTTAAAGGCAAAATTGTGTAGGGGAGGCAGAGTTGGTGTGTTTTTTTTTTTTGTGAAACGCAAGTAGAGACAGACGGACCAACAGACAATAATACATACTTGACTGAGGTATGACTGAATTGACTTTTGGTAGGAGGTTTGAATTTGAAAAGGAAAAAAGGCGGTGATTGGCCACAGATAAACATATTATCGGCGCTCAGACGCGCATTTTTGCCATTCATCATAAGTTGTCCAGTAGTAGACACAGTAAATTATTCAGTGGTGTATTTCCCAGAAGCTAATTGAAATATTTAGAGGGACGCCATACTAAAGCCAGCAGCTCAGCTGAGTTTTGCTAGCATATAACTGTGTTCTATATTCATAATTCTGGTAAGACTGAAAGTATTTCTTTGTATATTTTAATATTTGTTTAATGTTTCGAGTGATTTGATACTGCCATATCAAAATCTATCCCTTACAACAAGTAAGGATTCGCTCTAGACCCCCCGCCCCAGTTCAGGGTCTAGAGACAAACAAAATACATAAACTCCAGCAAGGATTATGAAGGGCGGATCAAGTGTTGAGATCAGTGGAACATATCACCTATCCTATTCTATGGCAAGAAGCTAATGAACATATTTCAGAATATGTAGTCTGGGGGAACTTATCCTATGTGAAACCAACTTGGTAAGATGTGTTGTATGGTCAAAGAGATCTGACCCGTCTATGTGGTGTTGTTGTGTGTAGTGTTGAGTCCAGAAGTGGCTTTAGGAGGGAAGTTCTGACACATGACCAAATACTTTTATTTCAGAACTGTGAGTTTTTTTTATTTGGCACCAATGTGGTGTCAAATGAGGTGTTTGAATAATACAAGAGTGGACCGGTGCAGTTTATATTTTGGCAGAGCAGCCTTATATTGCCCCCAAGCACGGAGAGGTGGGGCCACCAGATTCCAGCACCAGAACTACTCATTCAGATACGTGAGCGTCTGGCCTGCTGGACATTCACCAACTCAACTTTCTAACACACCAATTATATCCCATCAATAAATGGACAATGTTTAGTTCCATAGACAGGGAGTGATGAGGCCACCCCAACAGCACATCCATTAATCGTTCTCCCAGATAAATTACAACTATAAACAGTAGTAATATTAACTAGTCTTGTAAAATACATATGTACACACCTTTCATTTATTATGCCATATATTCATGCATTTCATTCATAATTGCAAAACCTTTCATATGTTCTGACCAAAATAAAACCTTGGTTCAGAACAAATAAACTTAAAGAAAATTTACTATCAAAATTTTACACAGCTTGAGTTAGTTCAGTGTGTTATAACATTTTATTAATATTATTAGACTTATTAAATATCTGTGTGTGTGTATGTAAACTACCACAACACATTACATATCAGTACCCTAGAATTTTAACGTAGCCACATTCATTAGAAAAAAAAAGATAGGTGTGAGGTCGTAGTGGTAGCAAGAAGGGCCTTCTGTAAATTCACAGCTACATTTATCTCAGGAGCCTTCACAGCTGACCTCATGCATCACACTAGGTAATATCACAATCATACAATACCATCAAAACCACTACATATATTGGGGTCTCTTGTCCCGGGATCATTAGCTCAACAGTAATATTAGGATCTCCTGGTGGGAGAATTAAATTAGGGGAACAAATTATAAAAATTAAAAGTGTCCCTTAAAATAAAAGTTGGTGAATCTTCACAGCCAGTGGTAGTTAATTGATTAATTAATTAATTAGAATTACTTTAGTGGTTGGAAATTTTATCTTGCTCATTGCTAAATTGTCTAAAAAGTATGGCGGAGCTAGCCAAATTCAGATCAGCTGCTGTGCTAACGGCAAAGGATATGGGAATGGATGGTCAGGTTTTAATTCAATATGTAACGGCTGAATGTGATAAGTATATTGAACGGGAAGAAAGAAGATTAGAAAAAGAGGCTGAAAGAAAATTAGAGTCTGAAAGATTAGCTGAAGAGAAGAGGCTACAAATTGAGGCTGAGACTAAGAGGTTACAAATTGAGGCTGAGGCAAGAGGTTAAAAGCATTGAGGCTGAGGAAAAAAAACGACAGCAAAGGGAAAGCATTAGAGGCAGAAGAAAAAAGATTGACAGCCGAAAGGGAGGCAGAAGATAGAAGGTTGCAAAGGGAGCACGAATTACGACTAAGGGAGCTGGAATTACAAGGCCAGGCTCCTGAAAATGGTGCCAGCCCTTTTGCCTCAGATGCTACGCCCAGTCTGGGAGCCTCAACATCAGCTATGGGGTTTCATTTAGACCATTTTGTTGAAAAAGACGATGACATAGAGGGGTACCTAGGACGTTTTGAGTTATTAGCTACTACATATGGGTTAGAGAGAGAGAGAGAGAGGAGGAGTTTAAAGTTATCACAGGGACTGAGAGGTACTTCTTATGAAGTCTTCGCAAAAATGAACAGAGAAGACCAAGACAATTATGACATGTTAAAGCAGGCTTTGTTATTGAGGTACGAAAAAAATGGTGAATTTTATCGTAAGAAATTTAGAAATGCCAAACTGTTGTCTGGGGAGACATACCACCAATTCTCTGCCAGACTGGAAACCTATTTGGAGAAATGGACTGCTCTGGGGAAGACCCAAGATCTTAAAGAGATGATCATGATAGAGCAATTGAGAGAGTCCATGGCTCCAGACATGAGAAAATTTCTCATGGAACAAGGTGCAGAGAAGTTGGGGGAGGTTTTAAATGTCGCTGAGAGGTATCAGGCAGCCCAGGCAGAGGTAAGTGGTGCTAAAAAGAAGCACATAGACAATTTTAAAGCTCCACAGCAATTTAATAAATTTGATAATAGAGAACAGGGAAATAAAGGTAGGACAAACTTTGAACGGCCAAGAAATGACTACCGAGACAGAAACTCACAGTTCAATGACCAAAAATCCAATGAAAGAAAACCGTTTAACCAAGGAAAAAGATGGTGTAAATGGTGCAAGAAAGATAACCATAACACCGAATTTTGTAGAAGGAAACCTTCAAACATTGCTGCAATGAAGTCGGGGACTCAAAGATTAAAGGTTAATCCTAATGGACAGCAGGAACCTTATCACCCCCCAGTTTGTGAGGATGTTATTTGTAATGGGGTCACCATAAGGTGCCTTTATGATACAGGTTTGGATTATGATTCAGTTGTGAAGTCTAGCCTAGTGGACCCAAGTCAGTATACCACAGAAACAGTGGAAATACAAGGGGCAACTAAGGACATACCACTCATGACACTTCCCATCGCAAGGATAACGGTGAAAACTCGCTATGTGGAAGGAGAAATCAGAGCAGCAGTGATAGATGAACCAATCTACCCTCTGATATTGGGGTGTAGATACGTCTTCTTGGGGAATCCCGAGAGACCTGTGATCATGGCGACAGTGCAGACCAGGTCACAGAAGAAGGAGGAAGAAGGTGAACCTATAAATGCTCATCCAGAGGAGATGAGGAAGGCGCAGGCTGAGGATAGGACACTCAAGCCATGTTTTAAAAAATTGCCCAAATGCCACACACCTCCGAGCAAGGGGGAATATTTTATGAAGAACAAACTATTATACAGGAAGGCCGGAACTGGAACAAATGGTCACAACCAGCTGGTTCTTCCCACTTCATATAGGGATAAAGTGATGGAACTCGGGCATGCGATTCCCTTCAGTGGTCACATGGGGATCAGCGCCACAGGACAGCGTATAGCTTGTCATTACTTCTGGCCAGGGATAACGGAGGATATAAAAAGATATGTCAAATCCTGTCCAGAATGTCAAAGGGTAGCTCCAAAGCATTGGACTGCTCCTGCAACTCTAGGGGAAATGCCCATAGTGGGAACACCTTTTGAGAGGGTTGCAGTGGATATTGTGGGACCTCTCACTCGGACCAAGAGGAGGAACAGTTACATCCTTACTCTGGTGGACACTTGTTCTATGTGGGGAGAGGCGGTAGCCCTGCCATCAATTGATTCAAAACATGTAGCAGAGGCACTACTTACAATATTCACCCGATTAGGATTCCCGCATCAAATCTTGACGGATAATGGCTCTCAGTTCAAGGGGAAACTAACGGAAGAAGTTTTTAAGCTATTTCAAGCCAGACACTTTCATTGTAGTCCGTACCATCCGCAAGGGAACGGCCAGGTAGAGAGGTTCAATGGCACTCTCATTTCTATCCTGAGAAAGCTGGCACACGAAAAACCGGATCTGTGGGATCAATTCCTGCCCGCCGCGTTGTTTGCGTATCGGGAGGTACCACATAGTCCAACCGGGATGGCTCCCGCAACTCTGCTATTTGGGAGACCCATAAAAGGTCCACTAGAAGCACTATTAAGGACCTGGACAGATGAGAAGGCGGAAGAGACTGTTACCTCATCTTACCAATACGTGAATGAACTGACCACTCGTTTGAAAGCTGGATGGAAACTGGCAAATGATAATTTGAAACAAGCCAGGAAGAAACATGCAGCATATTTTAATAGGAAGGCAAGGGACAGAGAACTAGCTGTGGGAGAGAAGGTGCTGCTTCTACTACCCGGTAGCCAGAATAAATTACAAATTGGATGGCAAGGTCCATATACGGTTCTAGAGAAGGTGTCTAGAACAAACTATAAAATTGACAAAAAGGGGAAGGAGAAAGTTTATCATGTAAACCTGTTAAAGAAGTATCTGGACAGACCACTCCAGGAAAGCACCCCCTTACTGACCTTGGCTATCGCAACTCAAATGCAAAAGGAACCACTCACCTCACATGAATACCCATTACATCCTTGTGAAACAGCAGCACAGGTAAAAGTCAGTAAGCACCTGACTAAAAACCAGAGGGAGAGAGTTCAACAGGTTCTGGAGGAACATACAGATGTATTAACAGATAAACCAGGCCATACAAATTTGCTACAGTATGACATGAAACTGGTAGACTCAAACCCAATCTGTATGAGAGCCTATTCTATTCCGTTCGCGAAGGAGAAGGCATTGAAGGAAGAAATAGATTATTTGTTGAAGGAGGGGATTATTTCACACAGTGAATCATCTTTTAGCTCTAGTGTAGTTTTGTTGAGAAAACCGTCTGGGGAACACAGACTGTGCATAGATTACAGGAAACTGAATGCTGTCACAGAAGGACAAGTGGATCCATTACCAGACACAAAACAGTTATTTGCCAGATTAAACAAGGCAAAATACTTTTCAAAGGTGGATCTTAGTAAAGGCTATTACCAGATTCCAGTGAAGCCTAAGTGAGACCTTATTTGGCTTTTAGCACTTCGGATGGACATTATGAATTCAACATGCTACCATTCGGACTGAAAAATGCTCCGAGTGTATTTTCGAGGATGATGCGCAAATTGTTGGATCCCCTGAATAACCCATGTATCACGAATTTCATGGATGATATTCTCGTCGCCACAGAGACATTTGAAGAACACATTGAAGCTCTAAAAATGTTATTTAATAGGCTTAGGGAGGCGAACTTAACTGCTAGGCCAACAAAATGTTGTATTGGATGCAAAGAGTTGGAATTCTTGGGACACACTGTATATCAGGGTAACATGACCCCTGACCCCAAGAACTTGGAAAAACTGCAGAGAGCACCTAGACCACAAACAAAAAAGGACGTGCGGTCATTCGTGTCGTTATGCGGATTTTATCAAAAATATATCAAAGATTTTAACTCTATTTGTGCTCCTCTGACTGATCTGACTCGCAAGGGACTTCCAGATAAAATTATTTGGACTGCGCAAAGTGAATTAGCGTTCCAAGACTTAAAGGAAAAACTCACTAGCAAGCCTATTCTCAAACTGCCTGATTTGACACAGGACTTTGTCTTAAGAACAGATGCAAGTAATGTAGGACTCGGGGCGGCTTTGTTGCAAAGATCATCTTCACCTGATGGGGAACTGAAACCAGTCGCTTATGCAAGCCGCAAATTGAATAAGGAGGAACAAGGATATTCCACAAGCGAAAAAGAATGTTTAGCGTTAATCTGGGCAATAAAGAAGTTTCAAATCTATCTGTATGGTAGGACTTTTGTGGTCGAGACGGATCATCAGCCTCTCGTATTCTTATCTCAGGCTAAGCATGAAAACGCAAGATTGCTGAGGTGGTCTTTATTGCTTCAACCTTATCAGTTTAGTATCCAATATATCCCAGGCAAATTGAATGTCGGTGCAGATTTCCTCAGTCGGCACCCCTGTGATCAAAATTAGAGTAATGGCAGGCGTGAGGAGTAATTTTATCTATGTGTATCACTGGTTTTGGAACTTGCCGTAGGCATGTTTTCAAGTGGGGAGATGTGTGATAAAATTAACCGTGATACAACGTTAAAATATCTCCAAAGATAAAATGTAGGGATAAAAATAATGTGTAAGCTACTAGACGACATGATCGCCCACGCCGCGGGTCACAACCCGCCATGGAAACTAACTTGTTAGACGTGAAGGCAAAACATTTACCCTTGGAACGGGATGAGAACGGAGATCAAAAGGAAAAAATATGACTGAACACGTGCTTGAAACTAGCAAGGCTAAAAAGACGCAATTGGTGGGGAAAGGAAAAAAAAAAAATTCACGTCCCCAAGTTGACACAAGGTAAAGAAATCGACAAAAGGGACCTTAGCTATTATACGCAACAGTCATTTCTTGGACGCTTTTACGATAACTGCTGGCTTTCCAATGCTGTGTGGCTTTCCAATGCTGGCTATTATTAGTCCGTTTATTTGAATTCAGCGGCAAACGCATTACAAGAAGATGCTCGAAAATATTTCAGAAAACCAACTAACCTTGAAAAGTAACTTTTTCTTAATAATGATGTTAGGAATATAAAACCTAGCTGGCCGGATGGCCCATCTTGAGCAGTGAAATAATATGCTTTCATTTATACAGACGGATAGATAATAAGAAAGATATTGACAAAAGACTGTGTTGTTCATATCAGCGAGCGACTGCATTGAAACAAAAAATGTCCCTAATTTTCAAAAACTGCGGCCTTGAGACTCAAGTGCTAAAATCTAGTTGGAATGAAAGAGAGGGAATGGGGTGGAGAATTGTGGCTAAAAATAACTTTAAAGGCAAAATTGTGTAGGGGAGGGCAGAGTTGGTTCAAAAAACAAGTGTGTTTTTTTTGTGAAACGCAAGTAGAGACAGACGGACCAACAGACAATAATACATACTTGACTGAGGTATGACTGAATTGACTTTTGGTAGGAGGTTTGAATTTGAAAAGGAAAAAAGGCGGTGATTGGCCACAGATAAACATAATATCGGCGCTCAGACGCGCATTTTTGCCATTCATCATAAGTTGTTCAGTAGTAGACACAGTAAATTCTTCAGTGGTGTATTTCCCAGAAGCTAATTGAAATATTTAGAGGGACGCCATACTAAAGCCAGCAGCTCAGCTGAGTTTTGCTAGCATATAACTGTGTTCTATATTCATAATTCTGGTAAGACTGAAAGTATTTCTTTGTATATTTAATATTTGTTTAATGTTTCGAGTGATTTGATACTGCCATATCAAAATCTATCCCTTACAACAAGTAAGGATTCGCTCTAGACCCCCCGCCCCAGTTCAGGGTCTAGAGACAAACAAAATACATAAACTCCAGCAAGGATTGTGAAGGGCGGATCAAGTGTTGAGATCAGTGGAACATATCACCTATCCTATTCAATGGCAAGAAGCTAATGAACATATTTCAGAATATGTAGTCTGGGGGAACTTATCCTATGTGAAACCAACTTGGTAAGATGTGTTGTATGGTCAAAGAGATCTGACCCGTCTATGTGGTGTTGTTGTGTAGTGTTGAGTGTAGAAGTGGCTCAGGAGGTAGAGTTCTGACACATGACCAAATACTTTTATTTCAGAACTGTGAGTTTTTATTTGGCACCAATGTGGTGTCAAATGAGGTGTTGAATAATACAAGAGTGGACCCGTGCAGTTTATATTTTGGCAGAGCAGCCTTATATTGCCCCCAAGCACGGAGAGGTGGGGCCACCAGATTCCAGCACCAGAACTACTCAGTCAAAGATACGTGAGCGTCTGGCCTGCTGGATATTCACCAACTCAACTTGTTTTCTAACACACCAATTATATTCCCATCAATAAATGGACAATGTGTAGTATCCATAGACAGGGAGTGATGAGGCCACCCCAACAGCACATCCATTAATCGTTCTCCCAGATAAATTACAACTATAAACAGTAGTAATATTAACTAGTCTTGTAAAATACATATGTACACACCTTTCATTTATTATGCCATATATTCATGCATTTCATTCATAATTGCAAAACCTTTCATATGTTCTGACCAAAATAAAACCTTGGTTCAGAACAAATAAACTTAAAGAAAATTTACTATCAAAATTTTACACAGCTTGAGTTAGTTCAGTGTGTTATAACATTTTATTAATATTATTAGACTTATTAAATATCTGTGTGTGTGTATGTAAACTACCACAACACATTACATATCAGTACCCTAGAATTTTAACGTAGCCACATTCATTAGAAAAAAAAAGATAGGTGTGAGGTCGTAGTGGTAGCAAGAAGGGCCTTCTGTAAATTCACAGCTACATTTATCTCAGGAGCCTTCACAGCTGACCTCATGCATCACACTAGGTAATATCACAACCATACAATACCATCAAACGGCATTTGACAGGGTCCCTTGGAGCAAACTTTGGGACTGTTTGGCAATGAAGAATATTCCAGCACCTCTGATTCATGCTATACAGAGCTTCTACAAGTCTTGCAGAAATTATGTGAGGACAGCAAACCATAAGTCAGAAGAGTTCAGGACCACCACTGGTGTAAGACAAGGTGATATCCTATCACCTTACCTCTTCATACTCCTTATGGACGATGTCATCAAGGCATGTAAGGAGAGAACAAGAAAGTATTCAGTGGGGTACTGGAAGATGAGACAGGTCTATATTTCAGAGCTGGCATTTGCTGATGATGTTGCCCTGATTGCTAAATCAGAGGCACATCTCCAATCCAACCTGCAAGTATGGAAGAAAGAGCTGGAGAAGAGAGGGGTGGTCATAAGCAGCTCTAAAACAAAATCCATGGTGATATCACGAGAAGAAAGAAGACATCAGATTAAGCTGGGAGAACAGGTCCTGGAGCAGGTCGACCACTTTAAATACCTCGGAGCTATTATAGACCGAAAGGGAGGCATCAAAGAAGAGTTGGCCACTCGAAAAGCAGCAGCTGGGAGACTTTTTCAGGCCATAAATCGAGGATTCCTCAGTAAGAGAGAGGTTGGTAAGAAAACGAAGATGGCTGTATACCGCTCCACCTATGTCCCAGTCTTGACATATGGATGCGAGTCATGGGCAATGACTACAACCCATAAAAGCCAGATCCAAACCTCAGAAATGAGATATCTGAGGAAGGTGGTTGAAGTAACAAGAAGAGACATGGTAAGCAACCAGACGATACGTCAAGGCCTAAAATGCCACCCCCTACAGACCCAAGTAGAACAGTCCCAACTAAGATGGTTTGGTCATGTCTGCAGAATGGGAGAAGATCGGCTACCACGACAAGCATGGGAAACAAAGAGCCAAGGATCCAGACCCCGAGGACGACCCAGAGTCCGCTGGGAGGACAACATTAGACAATCTTTGAAGGACCGAGGACTAGAATGGAACCAGGCCAGGAGGAAGACAGCCGATAGAATAGTCTGGCGCTCTCTCTTCCAAACCTCTACACCTCACGGTAGAAGGGGAACGACTAAGTAAGTAAGACTACAGCAGCGCATGTACATAGCCATGATGTTCATCTGACATATTGTTTTGACACGGACGGATACTTACTGGTATTATTTGGAATTCATTGTTATGCTGAACTGTACATGAAGTTTTGTGAATGTCGGATATCGTTTATATGAACGTCAATACATGTGGACTCAGAACAGAAGGCTTGATCTTTTACTTACGTTTCGGGTTCGGTTCCACAGCTGTTAATGTTTACGTTTTTCAGCACGATAACTCTCCCACAGGGGAAATCAACTAATATACAATATGCAAATCAGAACGTCGAAGGGATGTTCTGGTGGTCAGAGCTAACCATCAATAACAAACATTAACTATGTCAAAAGAGTGACTTTAATATGCAATAAATAATAAGAAAAGAACAAGGAACCGCAGCACCCGTCACAGTAAGGCATTGGTGGAACACATCCCACTTACTTTAAATGTTTTTTGAATGAGAAAATCCTGTTCCATTTACTCGATTTCTGTTTATGTGAGGGTCTCAGGCACAGATATACCACGTAAACAAAGAACTAACTGTTATTTTCTTGGCTTTATCACAGTAAATCAAGATTCTAAAAAACTATGGAATACCTTGGTATATTCTCTCCCTCTCTGTGCCAGTTAATATTTTCCTGTACCACAATGGATTCCAAGGGGTTTTTTTTTGGGGGGGGGGGGAACGGAGGAGAGAGCGGTTATTTTCTCTCTTGCTGTGCCACTATATGCTATAAGATCTATGCCCTCAGCACTACTTTTTTTCTTGTCCGCTGTTGCAATCCTTAAGAAGCAAAGGGCCTTCACTGCAACTGGCCCCTTTTGCAGGAAGCAAGCAACAAAGCCCACTATATCCTCCTGGAGTGGTGGTTCCTACTGCAATTTGTTTAAATCATGAGGCTACATACCCTCTGTTGCATTTTTATGATTTGTTTGTTAGGTTTAAATGATCCCATTCTATGCTTCCCGATATCAGGCTCAATATCCCCCACTGCAGAACACTACATTCAGCTTGCAAAGAATAAAAATCTGGAAATCTGAAGAACTTACTGTAAATATTTTATTTCTAAATGTTGATAAGAATTACAAAAATAATGTATGAGGTGTATAAAAAGTTAGCAAACCTAGCACTGTGCACATTGAGCACTACTGCTGTGAGAACAGACTACAGATTTATTTTATTGTCATTTGCTCATCTGAATTTGTCTTATTAAGATCAAATATGTCCAATTTGATTATGCCAAACTAAACTTGTGTAAGCATAACCAAATGTACACAAACACATATAGACATGTAAATGTGTAGACACGTGCATATAATAATACATGTGTATCTATATACACATACATATAAATATATACAAACATGCACAATGAAGACCAAATATGATGCATTAGCATTGTATGTATATACACATACATGTGCATGCATGGATACATGCAAATACACACATGGATACATACAAACACACACATGGTAGACCCAATATAATGTGTTAAAAAAGGGTCCAGGAAACCTGACAGCATTATTAAGTGATATCACATTACATTGAATTAATTCAGTTTTAAATAAAAATGACATGCTGAAAATCAGATTCAAACACTGATCACTTTTTATGCAAAAGTTCACATTATGTCTGGTCTACAGAGTACATCACATAGGAATATGCACCTATAAACAATAAAAACATGTATGTTACTATGAACAGTCTATAATGGAAAATATCAAGATATACATTTTAATGCAATACTTTCCTTACAGGACAGTCTTGATGCTGAGATCAGTTGGACACAAGCAATAACTTGACATGCGCACACACACACACACAAATTTGATTCCATCATTTTTATATTATCACTCCCCAAATGTCAAGTCAGTCCAGTCCTATTGTATGGCTGTGGAACATGGAGAACAACAAAAACAACAACCAAAAAGCTACAGACTTTCATAAATGGGCGCTTGCGTAGAATAGAAGGATTGAAGTGGTATGACAAGATCACTAATGTGGAACTGACAAGATCACTAATGTGGAACTGACAAGATCACTAATGTGGAACTGACAAGATCACTAATGTGGAACTGACAAGATCACTAATGTGGAACTGACAAGATCACTAATGTGGAACTGACAAGATCACTAATGTGGAAGTGATGACAAGATCACTAATGTGGAACTGATGACAAGATCACTAATGTGGAACTGACAAGATCACTAATGTGGAACTGACAAGATCACTAATGTGGAACTGACAAGATCACTAATGTGGAACTGATGACAAGATCACTAATGTGGAACTGACAAGATCACTAATGTGGAACTGATGACAAGAACCAGACAAGTGCCAGTGGAACAAGAGATTGGAAGAAGACACTGGAGATGGATAGGGTACACATTATGGAAACCTGTCAAAAGCATCACCAGACAGTCCTTGTTCTGGAATCCCCTGGTTAAGAGAGGTAGAGGGAGCCCAGATAACACATGGAGAAGAGAACTGGAGACAGACATGAAGGGGAAAAAGAAGGATTGGAAAGACCTTGAGCTGATTGCACGTGACAGGAAGTTAAGTTTGTTGAAGGCCTATGCTAATTGGGCCGCTGAAGGGTAATGATGACATGCAACATAAAAATAGGCATCTTCAACTCAAATATCATAACAACCCTAGCATACATCTCTGAAACATGCAGAACAATAAAAATTACATGAAGAAGTTACTTCTTCTTCTTCTTCTTTGATCCTTAGCCATCGACTGTCAAAGAAGTCAGTGGCCAACACGCCTAGTGGCGTCTTGTAGGGCAACAACAAATTGATTCCACTTTGCTCGATCATTGGCCATCCTTCGTACAGTGCTCCAACTCTGGTTCATTCTTTGCATCTCAGCCTCCACAGTCCTCCGCCAGGTTGTTTTTGGTTGGCCTCTCTTTCGTTTTCCTTCAGGGGTCCAAAGCATAGCTGTTCTTGTGATGGCATCGGGGTCTCTTCTGAGGACATGGCCAACCCAGCTCCAGCGTCTGCCAGCTATGATGGTGTGCATGTCCTCTTGCTTGCTCCGTGTAAGCAGATCTTGCTTGGTGATGGTATTCAGCCAAAAGATTCGGTGAATTTTTCTTAGGCATGTTGTGTGAAAAGAGGACAATTTCGACATTTCCTTCACTGTAACTCTCCAGCATTCCGCACCATAGAGAAGAACAGAAAACACACACCTCTGATATAATCTTAATTTTGTGCTTGTGCTGTACTGAGAGGACTTCCAGATGTTGTTTAGGAAGAAGTTACAGACTTCCATAAATGGGTGCTTGTGTAGAATAAGAGGATTTAAAATGGCATGGTCCAGACAAAAGTACAAGTGGAACAAGAAATTAGAAGGCTGAATAGAACACATGCAGAGGAAACCTGCTCATAGCATTACAAGGCAGTCCTTGTTCTGAAACCTCCAGGAAAAGAAAAAGAGGGAGACCCCCAAAAAAAAATACTTGTAGAATAGAACTGGAGATAGGGATAAAAAAGGCATTGAAAGAGCTTGGACGGATAGCACAGGATAGCAAGGTGTTGCATAAATTTGTTGCTACTGTACTAAAAAATTGACATACCCAGGGAGCTACACAACATAATAAAATTTTATATTACCAAAACAACAACCAACATATAACAACCAGCACAAATGAGGATGACAAGGAAAAACACAAAAAATATAAACTAAAACAATATATAACTTAAAAAAAAAAATAGCAACTCAAAAACCACCACATACATTTTAAAAAAACGTCACAAACGAGAGAGAGCAATACAGTTTCAAGGAAGAAGATACATTACAAACACCATAGACATTAAACGATGCACAACAAACGGCAGATACATTACAACCTGGAAGAGCCAACACACAAGAAAAACAACAACGCAATGCACAGTATAGAATTATGAACAATATATACGCTAATTATAACCCATATGGGGTTGAACTGGATATCCCTTGCACATGACAAACACCAGTTTTCAAGTGCAGGGTTAAAAAAAAACCAAACCAAAATTTGTTGTTGCTTAGGCAGCTAAAGGGTAATGAATGAATTATATTAAAAGTAAACCAATCAGAATAAAATATCTGTATCCGTCTCATGTGGGCAACATTAACATTTAACAATAACACAGCATACTCACCATACACTGATCACATTCACAGCTACAGTGAAACATAACGAAGTGTTGAGATAGATAGAGCAAAAACACTGTTGCCAGAACAAGTAGATAGTAACACATTTATATATATAAATTTTGTATATATAAAACAAAATCACTCTAGCCTAGCATATCTTCTTATTGGAAGATGTGAAGAAAAAAAATTTATTTGGAATGTCTAACCAAGATATGTATAGTTAATTGTTAAGGAGTTAAAGACTTTCATAAATTGATGCTTGCGTTTGATAGAAGGCTTGAAGTGGTATGACAGTAGGGCCTATCTAATGAGGATGCAGAATTACAGGGGCTTGTACTGCATTTAAGCGGTCAAGAATGGCAAGTCTTCAATTTTGTATGCCCAAGTGGATCGCCTTACGGAAAAAGGTAGGTGGGAGTTCCTGACAAAATTGTCCGAAGAACCTTAATGTGCTTAATTGCCGGCAACTTTAATGCTAGATCTATGGAGTGGGGGAACTCCACGGAAAATGGACAGGGTGTCAGACATTGCTGAGCTCAAACCTATCAATTTTAAATGATGGACACCCAACAAGACTGGAATCTAGACCAGGGGATACTGATGGTGTCACAGATCTGGCTTTTGATTTTTCTAGTGCTGCCACCACCTTTGCACGTTGGGATGTATTGCAAGCTCAAGAAAGCGATCACCTACCCTGTGTAGTCCTCAGTGCAAAGGGAAAGACCACCAGACACAGGAAACTGAAACAGACTTTCCAGTATCATACAGGCCCACGTGACAGTAGTAGCCCTGTGCACATATTGCATCAAATTGCAAAACAAAAGACAACTCGTACACATTTCACACACTGCCCTGGTAGAATGAGACAGTAGAGACAGCATGGCTGGAAAAGGAAAGAGCAACAAAGTTTTGGCGCATAGCACGGAAGAGAAGGACAATAAATTCTGAAGAGGTGGAAGATTTTAAGGAAAAAAAGCGAAGAGCCATCAATAATTTCAAGGGCTAGGCAAGAGAAGCCAAAGACGCAGTGTGGGAGGCCTTTGTGACACAGGTGGGCACTGACAAAACCCTACAGAAATTCTGTTTCTTACATCGCAGAATGAGTAGGAAAGGTACAGGTCAACCAATTCCTAATATTCTCAGCTCGACAGGAATAAGACTGATGGCGAAAAGAGACATGCATTACTCGAGCGCTATATTACTCAGACTGATAAAGCTGCCAGCCAAGAAATTAAAGACTGTATCCTGGGAAACTACGGACGTGGTGACACATTTCGACCTCATATCCGAAGAAGACGTTATGTGCACTTTAGAATCCAATAGGAACACTGCCCCTGATGGTGTACAGTATCACCACATTAAACAGCTCGACGACACAGGCATTAAGAATGTGGTGAGTGATTTCAACAACATACAGAATGCTGAGGTGCCAGAAGACAGACTGCATAGCTACCTACAGCCACTTCCTAAACCCGGTAAAGACCCCACACTTCTCAGCAGCTATAGAATTATCACAATGCAGAATGCCTAAGGTAAACTACTAGAAAAGAAAGTAGCACAAAAAATGATGAATCGCCTCGAAAATGCACAGATTCCCCCTGATACTCTAGGCAGCTATAAGCCCATGAAAGTAACATGGGGTAACGCTGGAACTTTTGCTTATGATGTATACTAGGGGTTCCAGGATACGTGAAAAACGGTTGCTGTAGTAATTGACCTAGAGGACGCTTATAATAGTGTGAACTTTGCAACATTTATAAACTGTGTAATGGCTTGCGGTGTTAACCCTTGGCTTACAAGATGGATAGCAGCTGCTTAACTGAGAGATCAGTGGCATTTCGCTTGGGAACATGGACATCAGACCCAATGCCCATTTGCCCTGGATTACCCCAGGGTTTTCCACTATCATCAGTGCTGTTTAATATTTATACAGGAAAAGCAGCCATCATTCAGCCAACTGGGTTGGGACGAACCTTGACTTTTGCTGATGATGTACTCATTTACAGAATTGGCTCTGACCAACAAGAAATGGTTAATAGCACACATGGGGCACTACAGGAGGTGTCTAAATGGTGCGAGGAAACTTGCTCTAAAGTCAATCCCAACAAGGCCTGTGTTATGAACAACTCCATTGTGAAAACATACCTCCCAGATACTACTCTCAATGGACAGAAAATTGAAAGGCACGAAAAGCTGAAATACCTTGGAGTTACATTCGATCGCGGGCTCTTATATAAGTACCATGCTGAACAATTCACACAGAAATGCAGGAGAGGTCTAGCTGCCCTGAAAATAATGGCCGCGACGCATCTGGAGCAGAGATTACTATTTCATCAGCTAGTCATATCGGCCATTGAGTATGGGCTGGGAATACTCACACTGTCAGTAACACAATGTGAATGTATGTCTTGATTTACAATATAGCCAAGAAAATAACAGTTAGTTCTTTGTGCATTCAAAATGAAGGGATGCGTATAGTCTTCGGCTGTACGCGAGATACCCCCATTGTGACAATGAGGTACATGCTTGAAATGCTGTCGATTAGATCCAGATATGTTATGGCCCAAGCAAAAGCATATATGCGAGTAATCACAGACAAACGGCACCCCTGCATGGAAACATAGCTGACATTTAGGGAGCAAGAATAATGAGAACGAATGAACGAATGAACGAACGAATGAACGAACTTTATTTTCAAAGGGTTGAGAATTGGGCACGCAGGCCCGTCTAACATTCTGCCCTTCCTTTCGCTCACCTTTCATTCTGAATTCATTTATTCTCATATGCATGTTACATATAAATTTCAAGAAATTCAACGTAAAGTAAAATAATAATAATATAGCACACTCATATTAACATTTACTTATAAGCATGACATAACATATGTTGAAAAGTACAAACATCATCATCAGAACCTACAGTTGATGTTATAAGAAAACATAATCCGATTACGGGGCATGTAATCAGAATTCTGAAAGTATTCAACAAGTCTATGATTGTATGAGTAGGGGCTGAGGTAGTTTCTTAGGTTATGTGGAAGACCATTCTAAAGATGAGCAGCAGAGTACACTAAACTTTTCTTGAATAAGTCAATCCTAGGCTTTGGCACTTGCAATCTGTTAAAGCATTGACTGCGTCTTTCATTGTAATTGAACATTGGCCATTGTGTGACAGGATTTTGTGAACAAATTTAGCTTTGTTAAACAGAAGGCGCTTTCTTAAGGGCAGTATTAGGAGGTTTTCATAGAAATCTACACACTGAGTTAGGCAGTTGTCAGAGACTGGACGCACTGCACGCTTTTGTAGTGAACGGAGTCTCTTTGTGTTGGACAATGAGCAACCATGAGAGAGTGATTTCGTGGATGGCACAGGCAGAGACAACGATCAAGCAGGTGGCCACAGTTGAAAATATATTCAAAGGGGCAGAGCGGAGTATGTCAGATGAGAATTGGATTAACTACCAGCAAGACATCAGCCTTGGCAGAGAATGTAGAACTTGGGGCAATGGCAAAGCAGAACTGGAAATTAATCAACTGATACATGATCATGCTGGGAATAATTATGCCATTGTATATACAGATGGGTCTGTGATCCATGGTGAGAAATTAGGTTGGGGCATCTCTGCTAGGGTACAAGGCAGAATCGTCGCGGAACATAGCGGGGCTCACAAGATAACAGCTTCCAGCATGTGAATGGAGGTCAAGGCTGTTACTGAAGCTTTAAGATGGCTAACTGAAACTTCATTAACAAAGGCAGTTAGTGTGTTAGACTCTCAGTCCATGCTTCAAAAGGTTCAAAGTGGTTGGTTGCGGCATGAATGGAAAACATTCATAGAAGCTTCGAGTCTACAAGAGCGGGTGTGGATCTACTGTCCTGGTCATGCAGGGGTATGTGGTAAAGAGAGAACTGACAGACTAGCATCAAGAGCACCCACAGTAGGGACACTGGATATGGATAAGGGAGAGATACTGAGAAGAATTAATGATCACCTGTAAGGGAATGACACCGCAACAGATGAATCATCAAGGTTAAGACTGTTGGAATTTGGCATCAAACGTAAGGCTAGCAGAGAAGGACGTATTAGAAGATGCATCCGTTGTGTACACAACCAGCGAGCTACATGAACAGTTAGCATTCGCACGCTTCGTCATATACTGAGGGAGACTGAGCACCTATGGGTTTGCCTGGAGTGCAATGATGTCGATTCTGTTCAACAATAACAATATGTACATTTATGAAAGAACTGCACACAGTTTTCACTACTGTTATTGCCCATTTCTTAAGGAACTGCATTCCTAAGAAAATAATGGCCCACTAAAAGCACCCACAACTCTTCACACTCATTCTGTCAAGATATTTTAGTTTAAGAGTATTAGTATCATCAAAGAACAAAAAGGGTATAGTCCCAAATGAATTTGGGACACAACATGGCATTGGGACCAACTCTGGGTTCATCAAATGAACTAGTGTCTGAATGACTGCATGATTAGTGGCATTCATGTCCATTTCTAGAGGAAAAGAGCACTTCCCAGCACAGAAGTCGGCCAGCGAACCCTTCTGGCGCAATCAAAAACTGAAAAGAGAATAAGAAAAATTTAGCAACAAATAATTCATTTCTTTATTTCCCTTTTCGCTCCTTATGGAGCATGCAGCTAGTGTTGCATGCTGGATCCCTCTTGCAGGAAGCCAGCACCTAAAACACTCACATGCTTTACAGCAGTGGTATCTGTAGCAGACACAAGGTAGCCAGACCCGTACACACCCATTTATTACTTGCCTCGTACGACATGCTTGAGGGAGCAATAGTCTACTCTTTTCTGTGAGGAGACAAGCCTTTATGAAGAGGGGGTGATCAGTTCCCCTTCTCGCTACCCTTTGCCTGTCCAAACTCAACAGCAGACTCATGTACCCATTTACAGCTAGGTAGACTGGAGCGTGACACTTTGAGGAGAGAGAAAGGACAGGACCTCTGCATTCCTTAGGCACATATAAGAGGTGACTAGTATGAGGATGTGTGTCAGGTTAGTAACTTCATCCGATAAAAACACATTGCTAAAGAAACTATCACAACTAGAAGCAATGTGAATGTTTTTTTTGGTGCAGACTTCCTACAAGGGGGACCAGCTGTAAAGGTGCAAATAGGGAAATGAAGTGAAAATAATTTGATAATTAATGTATAAATAAAAAACAAGTTGAAAAGATGGTAATAAAACAATTTGATACAGTTATCTTCTTGGAGTCCAGCCCCAGATAAAGAGCACAAAATATGTATATAGAAGACAGAGCATTAAAAGTACTCAACATGAATTAAATGAATATGCAGCACAGATACACGAAAGATAACTATCAAATGTTTAGGGAGGTGTTGGCGTACACTGAAAATGCCAACAAACACATACGTGGCATAGTTTGAGTATGAATGAAACTGATACTGGATATGATATTACGTGCTTATACTTACTTACTTAGTCGTTCCTCTTCTACCGTGAGGTGTAGAGGTTTGGAAGAGAGAGCGCCATATTATCCTATTGGCTGTTTTCCTCCTGGCTTGGTTCCATTCTAGTCCTCGGTCCTTCAGAGATTGTCTAATGTTGTCCTCCCAGTGGACTCTGGGTCATTCTGGAGGTCTGGATCCCTGGCTCTAGGCCTACCATACCTGCCGTGGCAGCCGAACATGCTTGTACAACGTGCACAAACATGAAAGGTTGAAACAGAACAACAATGTAACATGTGCAAAAGATACTTACTTACTTACTTAGTCGTTCTTCTTCTTCTGTGAGGTGTAGAGGTTTGTAAGAGAGAGCGCCAGACTATTCTATCGGCTGTCTTCCTCCTGGCTTGGTTCCATTCTAGTCCTCGGTCCTTCAAAGATTGTCTAATGTTGTCCTCCCAGCGGACTCTGGGTCGTCCTCGGGGTCTGGATCCTTGGCTCTTTGTTTCCCATGCTTGTCGTGGTATCCGATCTTCTCCCATTCTGCAGACATGGCCAAACCATCGTAGTCAGGACTGTTCTACTTGGGTCTGCACAGGTTGGGTTTTTATGGCTTGACATATCGTCTGGTTGCGGACCATGTCTCTTCTTGTTACTTCAACCACTTTCCTCAGATACCTCATTTCTGGGGTTTGGATCTGGCTTTTGTGGGTTGTAGTCATTGCCCACGACTCGCATCCATATGTCAAGACTGGGACATAGGTGGAGCGGTATACAGCCATCTTCGTTTTCTTACCAACCTCTTTCTTGCTGAGGAATCCTCGATTTATGGCCTGAAAAAGGTCTCCCAGCTGCTGCTGAATTCGAGTGGCCAACTCTTCTTTGATGCCTCCATCTCGGTCTATAATAGCTCTCCGAGATATTTTAAAGTGGTCGACCTGCTCCAGGGACCTTGTTCTCCAACACTAATCTGATGTCTTCTTTCCTCTCGTGATATCACCATGGTGCAAAATGATAACCTTGTCTTAATTTCAGCAAATGCAAGGCAGACAGCAAAAAGGTACAGACTAGATACAATAGAAAATATAAACAGCAGAAGAGGCATTTATAGAAAGCAAGAAAAAAAACATAACAGATACAGAAACTAAAAAATGGTAAAGATAGTCCCATATCAGAAACTACCATAGGGGGTGAAGTGTATAGAGGACTTCACCATAATTAGGTTTTCTGACCACAGTTAACTGTGTCACAAAAGGAAAGCATCCTAACTGCCCATTCGGGACCTTAGCGCTCCACACACAAACACTAAATCAAACATAAAAATCAAAAAAAAATACCCTCCTGGGGTTAAATTGCCTATTTCCTTGAAGTTGATATAAAAGTTATGTCTTGACACTTCATTATGTGATCCTTTATAGTAGTTATTTGTAGTCTCTGAGGAGATAAGAAAAAAAAAAATCACTTATACCACCAACATTAACACACAAGAGACTAAGGTGATGCACTGCATGGGGTTAGTATTAGCCTTATCATGTAAAAAAAAAGTGCTACAAAAACCACACACACAAAAAATGTCTCTACTTTGATTGGTTCAGAAGCCATCTTCATGGTAGTGCCCAGCTGTGGTTCATGACCGTGCATTTCTGCTCCACAGTAACCGCCAGGTAGTTGTTGGCCGGTACTCTTTCGCTTTCCTTCTGGAGTCCATCAGCATGGCAGGTTCTGGGTGAATGGCATCATGGTCTCATCTGAAGATGTGGCCAACCCAATCCCAGCTCTACCCACTATGATG